>JAHDVF020000035.1:600000-1018081 GCA_022606425.2 Lepidostoma basale | reverse complement strand
TTTTGACACATAATATTAGTATAATGGCAATATTTATTATTCTCACTTATATTTTATGAAAATACTATTCCAATATTGTATTATACATAGTTGAATCGAATGTGCAATCGACAGAAAACTTTTAAAATCAGTGGGTCTTTTGATTTCGCTATAAAACGTAAATATGCCTTTTCTACCTCTTCTACACTTGTTTAGGGCTTTTGGCCTGTTAGGGTACGGCCACACCGAAGTGTTTCGGTTAGTGCCTCGTTTGTTATCAGTCTGAAAATGACAGAAGCTGATTTAACAACGCTGTCAAATTATTTTATTTAAAAATGTCACGCTAATGATTAAGCTTTAATATTCACTTTAATTTATGAATTAATCAATTAAAATAAAGTCAAAAATGTATAAACTCACATTTATTTACAAATCAAATATTTATTTATTTTGCATTGAGTAAAATTTGCTAATTACTTGCGCAGAATCAAATAAATAAAAATAAATTCAAACAATTAAACAACAGTGTTCTTGTACCGAACCTTATGTAGAGTAGTGAAGTTAAGCATGGAACTGTCAAAAGAAGGATAAAAATAGGTAATAGAAATGAGATCTCTTAGACGAATGTGCAAAAACTGTATATCATAGAGTGTCAAATGCCAATACAAAAGGTGAATGCAGTGTTTATTAAAAAATAATGATCATTAAGATGGTTTGGACACATGGAAAGAATAAATGAAGAAATAACAGTAAAGGAAGTATCTACTTTCTATAAACGACGTAAACGAAGCCATTTTCAAATCAATTACATATTATATGTCGACCTCGTGAGGAGTCGGAGAGATCGACGTGCGTACATGACACTATGTATGAATGTTGATGTATGAATGCGAGAGAAGTATGACAGAAAAGAACAATGTGGCGGCCCATTTTTTCTGCTTACCCCTTCGGAAATGGCATGATGGTTCGTTTGTTTGTCATCTAATTTTCAAAAGAAAATGTAAAAAAATACATTTTAAGTAATTTTCATTAAAAAAATATCACTCAAACTTTCGCACGCAACAAAAAAAAATGATGCCAAGTTAAAATAAAAATTGCGTTTCCAGAGTATTGAATATATTCTAAGAGTATCTAACGTAAATGCGACCTTGCGATAAAGAAAAGTGCAAAGATCTACTTTCACTGCTTGAATATAACTTGCACAATATTATACCATACGCAAACATGCCGGTCAATTCTGACATTACTGTTGACATCAGTAAATTACCACTCATAAAATCCAGTCCCAACCAGCAAACGAGATAACGACACAGCATCAATAATATTGACAAGATATGGCTCTACACACTCTACAGGAAGCCAGTGAAGATCGTAAAACGAATCCTGATTGATCGTAAAAAGTATTTAATATATTGCGATGTCATAAAACGTATTATTTCAAAATTATGACTGCTAGATGCTATTCGGCCAAATCAAGATGAATTACGTTATGTCGAAGTAAGTTGTAAAATAAAAAATATAATGTTTTACTTATTTCTATAACTGAAACTATTTTTAATGAAAAGTAGAGTTCTCGATTTTCTTTGGGTTATATTCTTAAAAAAATTAAATTGTCGCCAATACAATACAGAATTGACAAATATAAACAGAATTTTACACTACTCTCATCTAGTTTCATAGATCTAATTTATATTCTAATTTTCTATTATTTTTTGGGTTTCAACTTAAATATTGCCATCAGCATCTAAATATATATATATTTTTTAAATATAGGCGACTTCTTTTGATCATATTTTATCGGGACATTCTTTCGATCTGATTAATGTTTTTTTTCCTGTGTATTAATAACATCTAACTAATCATCACGCCGTCTCGCCGCAGGAGTAGGCAGAAATTATGGACTGTCACACTGTTCATTCCTGACATACATCTCTCGTTTGCTCAATATTCATATGTTGTGACATGCACGCACGTCGATTTCTTCGACTCCTCGTGTAACATATATTTTGTTATATATTAATTACATCTCTATACAGTATTGTATTTGAGAACAAATTGCTTTACTCGTAATAATAAAATAAATATTGGGATATCGTTAATAAATTTGCTGAATATAATGGCATTTTTAATCTAACTTTGTGATATTTTTTTGTGATGGACCGTATTTACCTACCTTTTCACTCATCTTAAGCGTTACAAACCTTGGTGGGTCTTTGAAGAAATCTTGTTCTTCTTCGTCTCCATCCTGTCTTGTCTCTGGTCTTGCTGCCCCAGGGCCTGACAGTCTGTCACGACACCATCCAATCATCGAAGTCTCGGCCCGCCGATGCTTCTTCGCCCTACTGGGATGTTAAACAGCATTCGTTTGGGGGTTTCAGATCTCCCAAGCAGTGTGGATGACCTAGCAGTATAATCTGTTAAGTTTGATAAACTTGACCTGGTATACGAGTATATCATAGAGTTCCGTGTTGTATCTCCTTCTCCATGTCTTTCAAAGCAGTTTAGTTTTGTTTCATCACTTTTAGTAAGGTCCAGGTCTCAGATATATATTTTAAAGAATTTTACTATTGCTACTCAATAAATATTCTTTCTTATATTGGTACTGTAAAAATATAATTAAAAAATTAACAAAAAATAAATTAGTATTCGTATCGCTTTCTGTCCATTTTCTCTATTTAGATACGATTGTTTGTGAAATTAATAAAGACATATTTTTTTTAAAATGAAAATTAATAAATTAGATTTTTATATTTACAATACGATCTGATGGTATTGATACGATTCAAATTGTATTTTTAACTTGTAAACCGCAATATTCCATTTTAGTTGTGCAATAAACGTATTCGTTCAATAAATTTAAGGAATGTTTATTTCATTATGCTAAAATAACTAGTTTTAAAGTTCTTTGTACTCAAGTCTCTGCATCTAGACCAAGGTATTCAAGAAATATTCGTCTCGATTGGGTTTTCGCATCAGACTTGTTCGCTCGCACCTATGTACGAGTATAATACATGCGTACATATGCATAAATATGCGTAAATAATTACCTTAACCATTACGTTATAGAAAAACTTCATATTATATTGATATTAACATATTAAAATTGTAATATTTTATATTATTCTCGAGTATTGATGGTGTCATGAACAAAATAATGAAAGGATCATTAAGATGGTTTGGACATATGAAAAGAATGAATGAATAAAGAATGGTAAAAAATATTATAGGCTAATGATGTAAATGGAACCAGAAATAGAGGAAGACCGAAGAAAACGTGGCACGATCAAATAAATAAAATATTAAATGTCGGCCATGTGAGGAGTCAGAGAAATCGACGCGCGTGCATGACACGATGTATGAATGTTGAGGAAACGAGAGAAATATGTCAGGAAAGAAAAGTGTGGCAGTCCATTATTTCTGCCTACCCCTTCGGGAAGACGGCGTGATGGTTAGTTAGTTAGTTTCTCGAGTATTTTAACTGACTAGCTATACCCGGCCACGCGTTGCTATGGCTCAGTCTAGTTAAATTGAAAATAATGAAAAGAACACACAATTGTAATATGTTAAATTTCACAATATTTGTATTCATTAATTAAAACTCTGACGTACATAACAAAAATTCTGTACCTTCAGCGAAGTAATATTAATGAATATTGAAAATATCATCAAGATCTGTCAATTGGTTGCCGAGTCCATTGAGTTCAAACAATAAATCTAAAATAAATCTGCGAATATTCAACTTTTTTTATAAACCGATAAACTGATTGGTCGAGTGAAAGAAACAGCGTGAAAGAATTTTCACCATCTCTCCATTCCAACTAAAGATCTTGACCCCTCCCCATGGCCACCCCGACACCTCCACACGGGAATAGTCAGGTCCAAATGTCGAACCCAAACCACCATACCTCCAAAAAACCCTCCTCTCACCATCCAAAAATATCCAACGTCAAAACCAAGAATAAAATTTCCAACATGTGGGGGAGCAATGCCTTCTGCTACTCTCGAGAAGACAATAGGTGGTGCTCTAGGTGATAGAACGCCTGGCTTCTGATCCAGGGGACATGGGTACAAGCCTGGACACGACCCGATTCCTTCTTCATAATAATCCGTTGTTTTTTGCTCATATTGAATATTGTATTATACATTCTAGTATCATTGATTTAATTCCTTGATGTTATATTATTTTTCTTTGCATCAGCTTAAATCTTCTTAAAGTGCCCTGTCAGGTCCCCGAGACGTTGGCGATCACTCTGGTAAACTCTTCCCTATCCTGCGCTGTCCGGAATAGCGTGCTTAAATAAAATATTTATATCCAAGTAAAGTCAAGTCAAGGACGAAATTAAATAAATCTTTTATTATTCATATTCATTGTTTTATACAATGATGTAAAACACGATATTAAATATTTAATACGAATGAAAACATATATTTTTTAAAAGTATTATTATTTTTTACAAGAATGACATGTTTAACCTTGCTAAGGCATTATCACATGTCTTTAAATATTTTATAAAATTACACAATTTACATTTTTGTAAACTAACTAATCATCACACCGTCTCCTCGGAGAGTTAGGGAGAAATAATGGACCGCCACATTTTTCTGTTTTTACATACTTCTCTAGATTTTTCTACATTCATACATCGTGTCACGCATGCACGTCGATTGATTTTTTTTTGTATATTCAATATATTATGGAAATATCGTAAAATGTCTCTTTTCTACTTTTTTTCTACACCAATAACTAACTCCCTTTGAACAGTGTTTAATAGCTGTTTTATGTTCGCCATTGCCAATGTTTAAACTTTATTATATTTTTCACAAACATGTTTAGGGTCATATACGCTTTTCCATAGTGTAGATTTTTTAAATGTTCATTTGAAAAAAAAAATCTGAAATTTTCTACACCAAGCAAGGGCGTCTGCGGCCCGAAACATGATTGTGAAAAGTGAAATAAAGTGTTGTGATAATACTTTTTAAAATTATTCAAATACGCATACTTATTTAAAATAAGATAATACAATGTTATTATAATTCAAAGCGGACTTTTACCTCGCATTTCGGTAAAAACGTTCAATTCTGTAATGCATTATTATTTTACACTCAAATACTATAAAATTTTGCAAGTGCATATGCATATTTTTTTAGAAATGTCGAGAGCTTATTATCGCCTTAAAAAGTCTGATTTGTGTTCCGATAATTTTCAAATGCATCGAATTTTAGGCCGTATATAAATTTTACATGCGTTCTTATTTGGATGTGCATTTCGCAATTTAAAATTATGCTTAATCATTTTTCGATGGCTCTTTGTGTGTTAAATTAATCAATTGAGCAACACGAAATTTCAATAAAGCAGTAAATCTAATCACTGCAGGTCGAACCAAGTCGAGCAAGAGTTCAGGGTGATTCAGTTAGTAATATGTTTGACATATAAACTGTATTATCTTGACTTTTTGCAGTACTTACGTATGTAACTTATGCGTCAAAGTTCTTGAAAATCGAATCAATAACATGTATTATCTTCTTACTGAGTGTTCAATAGTATTCTTCTTCTTCTTCTTGCCCTGTCCACATCTCCGTGGTGTATAGGGCCTCAATGAACCGTCTCCACTCGACTCTATCGCACACATACATAATACCTAACATAATCCCAAGTGAGGCCTGCTGCTTTAATCGCGTCCTGCTGCTTTAACCTCGCCCTGCTGCTTTAACTCCATTCTGCTGCTTTAACCTCGTTCTGCTGCTTCAACATCGTCCTGCAGGGTTTTTCTCCAGATAGCTCTAGATCTGCCTCGCTTCCTCTTTCCGCCGACAGGGGACCAATATTACACATTTAAATTTTTTTTTTGTTTATTTTCAATAGATCTGACAATCTGTAACACAGGAATCATATTTTTTTTTTTTTTTTTTTGTGTATAGGTATAACAGGTTGTTTGAACCCAATTACTCAAGGGCTACCTACAACTTGACGTATACAATTTATTTTAACTATTATATTGATTCTTATGACATGTGTTAGGTAGCCAATCTATCGCCATTTAATTGTCACGAGAAATCTACATCCGACCAAAGACAGTGTGACAATCACACTGCCATCGCCGGGAATCGAACCCGGGACCTTCGGTATGGAAGTCAAAGCTCTTACCACTTTGCCACGAGGTTCATAACTGTCCTTCTATATCTTAGGTAGTCTTCCAAGTGGACGGTGTCCGGAGGGAAAGTAAGCGTAAGTGGCTGTATATGCGAGTCTGTCATTATCCATTCTGGCGACATGGTCCCTCCAGTATCATCTTCTGGATCTACTCCACCGAACTATGTCATCTATTTCAAGTTTTTCTAATTTCTGTGTTACGGACATTTTTTCTGGCAATTAATCTTAGGACCTGCATCTCAGAAGTTCTTAGTAGACCTTTGGTTCGTACAGTATCGGTCCATATCTCTACAGCATACGTCAAAATAGGTAGCACGCTTGTCTTATAAATTCTGACCTTGATTCTTCCAGATCATATTTTTCAGACACCCTGATACGGCAGACGCTTTATTAACTTTTTGTCGTAATCTCGTATGAAAAAATCTGATTTTTAATATTAATACTCCGCCTTTGCCAGTCCCAAGTTCAGGTGCAAGACTATTTTTTTATGTGATTTTAGTTACCTCTGTCTAGAGCAACCATACTCGGCCCTAAACACATTTATTATCAGGGACATGATTTACAAAATCTGGCATTCTGGTCCCCTATGGGGGAAAGGGGAAGCGAGGCAGATCTAGAGCCACCTGGAGAAGAGCCCTGCAGGACGAGGTAAAAGCAGCGGGCCTCACTTGGGATGATGTTAGGCATCAGGCATGCGATAGAGTCGGGTGGAGAAGGTTCCTTGAGGCCCTATGCACCACGTAGGTGTGACAGGACAAAAAGAAGAATAATAATTTATAGAAGAAAATACTGGAGGGACCATGTAGCCAGAATGGATATTGACAGACTCGCATATACTTCCGCTTACGAAATCTCCTCCGGACGCCGTCCACCTGTAACACCGCCTAAGAGATGGAGGGACAGCTAGACCTCATCATCCCAGGAGACATGATTTCTGTGCCAGAGATCGTCAGATCTATTAAAAGAAGAAGTGTTCCTGGAACGACCTGAATGCGGAAGGGATAAGACAGGGACGAGTGGAGAAAATATGTCTATATGAATATATCCAGCAGTGGAAGGAAGAAGACTGAAGAAAAAGAAAAGGAAGCTGAAAGATGTTTATGTATTCTTCAGAACAACCGAGACTAGGGATGGTAGAGAAAATTTTGCGTTAAAATAAATTATATTCTTTTCGCAATGCTCTTGTTTAAAAACAATATTTCACATATTACTTTTGTAGGATGTAAGTAGAACACGAAATTAAAGTGTCGGATAATTATGTGCTAAACTTGTGAAGTAAGCAAGACTCGAAGGGCGTAGTGGTCTAATAATCCCTTTTCCTATAATTAAATCAAATATAATTTTCCATTTCCTATAACAAGGAATTGCGTGGCTGCAATTAATTAATAATAAATTGCATAGTTAATTTGACGCAGATTTTGTAAAATATAAAACGTTAAACCTCTCGAGTGCTAAGAAATTAATGACATTTACGAAAGATCCTCGTTGAACACTGTTTCTCTCAGGAGTGTTGACTTTCAACACTCTTGAAGCTCGTCGAATAATCTTTCTGGGAAAGCATTTTTTGAACTGTTATCCACAGGTATTTTCAATCCAGGAATACTGAGAGAGCTGAATCTGTACGTTCCCCATAGTTATAACAGAGCAAGGGGGCATATATTATTATATGCCCCAAATTGCCGCACAGAGGCCCTTCGAAGTTCTCCTGTATTGAAAGCGATTCGTCTCTTAAATGAGGTTGCAAAAGAGAAAGACCTCTTTGGATGCAATTATGGCGAGTTCGTAAATACCCTTACGATAAAGGCAGCAAGCAAATAACTGGCTTTTCCTATTCATAAGGTTCTATGTGTGTTTCCTTTGATATTCTTTTTTTTCACCCTTTACATCGATTTGGCTCGCGCTGTAATGATATAAGGAGTTTTTTTTAACAAAATAATAATAATAATAATAATAATAAATCATTCTTTCTGTTTGTAAAACATGCAACTATAATAGTCGATAAATTATATAATTTTGTGTACACCAATAGATGTCGTTGGTAGTCCAAATTTTGGCATAATCTGGAAATATTCGAGAAATTATAAACGAGCTCCAAGCTTGGAGTCATACGCTATCTGACTTGGTATTCAATAGCCCCACGGTTGGGACGGTAGGTACGCACGGAGAGGTTAATAGTTCAGTTTTAACTACTGCATAACTATTATTCCGCACTATTGAGAATAGTCATGTATATTGAAACATTAATAAAAAACAAGAATTTTTATTATTATATTTATTATATTTATTAGTAAGATATTCTGCTTTTATGAAGTAGCTACTGACTTTGAAAGATCTGTTCATTATTATTCAGAGTTATATATTTGATGCAGTGGATTAACGATACATATTTTCAGTCGCTATTTCATCGTCATATTGACTAGGACATCATCCAGTATCACAGGAAACTTCCAATTATTTCATGATGTGGGATTACTGTATCAATAAAGACTTGACGCACATAGTGCGGCTGTCCACATTTGCAGTCCAAAAATATTTATTTCAAACTCCAGCAAACTACAATCTCAGCTAATATATGTCTTCTTATTCTTCTTCTTCTTCCTTGTTGTAGACCTATGTGGTCTGTTATCCAGAGTGTTGCTCCTCCTGTGAGGAAGATTCCCAGCTGTCCTTCCATATTTTAGGAGGTCTTCCACGAGGACGAGTCCCATTAGGCTGATTATGCATGCAATATAGGGGAGTCTGTTGGCCTAAATTCTTTGAACATGACCGTACCAGTCCCTTTTTCGCTGTCTGCTCCATCTTATAATATCCTCAACCTCACATGTCTTTCTTATTCTGGTGTTCCTCATATATGTATGTATCTTAAATTCATTTCTTTACTACTAAATTTTGCGTAATATTATGATGTTCTTACAATAGTACAGATTGCTCTCTGAACTGCAAATGTAGACAACCGCAGTTCGATGCCATTTTTTTTTACTGCAAATGAAATCAACCGCACATTAAGGGTTATGCAACAAGGTATACTATCTGCTTTAAAAACTTTCAATGTTAATATTAAAGTTTTAATAGATTATTCATTTTACGTGGATAAAACAAGCCCAAAATTGATTTTTTAGGCATATTGTTATTTTTTTTATTCGAGACAGATTTTCGAGACGTATTTCTTTTATATCATCGCACAATTTGTCTATTAATAGGGCACCTTATCTCTCTTACGTTGACTAACAAAATTCTCCGAGAAATGCGAAAGATGGTGCTCATAAACAATCGTTTTTTTATTTTTTATTTACTTAAATCTAAGAATATATTACAGATTACATAATGTGTAATTTGGCATGTCACATTTATGACATATCGTTTTTTAAAAATACTCCAAGGATAAATAAGTGTGAAAACTTCACGATTTTTATTTTCACAGCAATGCAATGTATCATTTCATTAAACTTCATAAAACAGATATTTGCGAAATTTTTACTGCTTTATTTATTTAATACATTAAAATATTTCCTCATTTCTCGTACCTATCTAAATAACTAAAAAAATTGTTATATCATTTTATAGAATGGCTTGTGTTAATGTAAATATATTTAAATTTTGACATTTGGAAATTTATTTTCATAAAAAGTCGACTTATTTTGTTCTAAACAATTTATATTTATGCTTTTGCTACACATATTACATAAAAAAAGTAATGTAATATTAGGGAGTCTAATATGGGCATTAGCAACATTGTGGGCCAACATGGAAAAGGAGCGAGAACCTGACAATGGAGATGAGTCAAAATAGAAAAGTTTGGCGTTTTCGTACGAGGAGGGCCGACCCCAGATGATCGGAAATGACAAAGGAAAAGAGAAGAAGAGAAGACAATAATTCATTTAGGCGAAGTCTACGAGTATTTATACCTTATTAATTATGAAATCCAAATTTTATTAAGCATTCTTTCTGATGACAATTAGTGCATCAGTGACACCTGTGTATACAAAATAAATCATTGCCATATAAATATAATATTCATAAACATACATAATATATATAACTTATTTGTATTTTACATGCTTGTTATTATCTCTATTGATAAGGTACGTATTTGGGCATCGCTTGCTATAAAAATGGCAGTCTCTGATCGAACTTAGATACGGGGACATAGTGTTGTATTATTGAGCTTACTTGTGTAAAATACCTTAATAATATTATACCAGTGAAGAGGTAGGTACTAGCTTTAAATCTATCTTATCTATGATTATGTCGGGAATAAGGAAATTATGTTCACAATTCAAACGCATGACCTATCCTCGAAAAATTCGAAGTTATCTTTAGTAATAATACATGTTATCAGTGATACTTCATAATATACATTAGAGAATTTATCAATTCTTCTACATTCATAATATAAATATAACTATCATAACAATATTTATGCCCAATATTTAACATGTTCGTTGCTTAATAGTTTAACTATATTTGATGGGATTGTCATCATCATAATATGCTTGACAGCTCTGGATAGGCCATGGCGGAATCTAAGGCTACGTCCACACCGAAGAGTTTCGGTTGATGACTCGCTTGCTGTCTGTCCGAAAATAACAGAGACTGATTTAACAGCGTTATCAAATTATTTTATTTTAAATTGTTACGCTATTGATTAAGCTACTATATTCACTCTAATTTATGAATAAATCAATTAAAGTAAAGGGCACTAATGATTTGTCATCACAAAGTGAATGGTCAAAAATTTATAAACTCGTATTTATTTTCAAATCGAATATTTTTTTATTTAACATAGAATACATTTTGCTATCGTTTTTTTATTTATTTATTTAATTGAATCTGCGCAAGTAATTAGCAAATTTTACTTTCATGGATGGAAGTAAAAAAAACGGAATCCTCCCGAAAGTGGTTGTGCGAAAGCAATTTTGTTGATTTTTTCTGGTTTCCTCGGAAAACATCAACGCATCGTCGAGCGCAAAAACTTGACAGCTTTGTAGATCGTTACCTCTGCCCGTCAATTTGTCAGTACCCATTTGATAATCAAAGCGGATGCACGCCCGTCTATGCTCTGATTTACAGTATCACCAGTAGACGTTGCGTATTTTTTAACATATAACACAAACACAGCTTTATCTTTTAGCTAATATTTTCCAATATGTGAAAAGTTCTTATCCAAAACCAAAAATTATATGTAACAATACATGAATTAAAATTTTCCTAAAAGCTAAAAAGTTTTACTTCTATGGCGTTAGAGTCTCAAGTGTATTTTATATATCTCAAATTAACTTTTATATATCTCAAATTAACTTGATATAAAAATTCATGGTTGTAAATTAGAGAACATTATGAATTGATTTAACCCTTTGATTTAACCAGAGTGGAGAAATGCTATTTTCCAAGTGATTAATAATCTATATTTTATATTAATGATAACATTCGTTTGTTTTAGACTTTATTATATTTTATGAGAGTAACATATTTGACTTCTTCGTCCACTGCTGGACGTAAGCCTCTCCACTCCCACGCCATCCCTCTTGGTCTCTCGCCAGTGTTCTCCAGGCCCTTCCCGCCACCCGTACACTATTATCACTCTATCTCCAGCCCAATCTTGGCCTCCATTCAGTAACCATCTGGCTCCATCTTCCATCATCACGACCGGCACACACTTCCAGCCCATAACCCATTGCCCGTTGACTTGCTAAGCCAATATTAAATGCCTTGGCTAAATAACTCGTTAGCTAAGCGAAATATGTCCCATAAAATTAGAAAAAAAATTACTGTATTAAATAGGTAATTTATGGGAGATAATTTTTTAAAAGTTACATCTTCTTCGATGGCCCTACAGCCCATATCGAGCCTTAGCCTCCAGTATTCTTCGCCTCCAATCCCTCCTGTCCTCCGCTTCGACCCTCCAATCTGACACTCGTAACAATTTCGCCCCATCTCTCCCAATTTCATCCTCCCATCGCAGCCTTGGTCGTCCAATCGGTCTTCTACCACCTGGGTGCCACTCCAGCAATCTTTTTGGGGTTCGCGATGACGGCATCCTCTACACGTGACCGGCCCATCTCAGTATATTCAGTCTGACCTGTGTGGAGAGACTGGGAGCTTTGTAAATATGGTACAGCTCGTCATTATGCCGCACTCTCCAGCCTTCACCGTCATTCACAGGTCCCAGAATTCGGAGCAGCACCCATCTCTCAAAATTCTCTCTGCGGATTTCGCTGTCATTGTCCACGTCTCACACACATAGGTCACCACTGTTCGGATGATTGTCTCATACAGAGTGATTTATATACACATTTGGATCATTTTACATGGAGCTTCTGAGTATTTTCTAATATATTTAACAACTTAAAATTGTTTATAAGGAAATGTTTTAAAGTCATCGAATTTTTTGTTAGCATGAATTACCATCGCATGAAATATGTACTTTTGTAAATAATCATATTATGACGTACATTAAACTTTATGTTCGGTAAGAAGAAAACATTAATAGTTTTTTACAAATTTGATTATGACGTGTTTATTGAGTTTTAAAACATCGTGAGTATCTTCTTTTGCCAATAGTTTCTATTTGAATAAGTGTTTTGTGTGGTTAAGTTATATGACGATTGCGGTATAGATAGGCACTAAGCAGCCTGGGTGAGAAACAGGGGAGTGACAGAAAGCGGCATTATTAAAAGCGTCTTAATTTCTGATCAAATCTGTTATTATTGCAATCATCTATGTGATTAGATAAATCTTCGATTTAATTAGATTTTAACAATGACGGTTATCGCCGAGTGCGTTGAATACCGCTATCGTGATGGGCGTTATCTGTTATTGCAGATCTGGAGATAGAGACCATAATAGATAGAAAACCGACTTTTCGTTTTAGTGTTCTTTTCCGAGGCCACCAAAAGGGTAAGTGTCAATATACCACCATAAATTTTTCCGATTTATAATGGATTTAGAAAACACCTTCTTTGATACTGATACGCGTTTAAAATTATTTTTATAAATACAAAACATCATCTTAAAAACTTGTACAATAATAAATGTGAGCTTTTGAAACGTATATCAACCCCTAACCCTTCTTTTAATATTATTTTTATATAATTTAACAAACATTTTTAATTATCTGTTGCAAAATAAAAACAAGGATAAATAATTTGTAAAATCCACTTTATTTTGAGTAAGGAGCGCCAACCGGTTTCACTCGTCATTAGGGGTAACCCTTACCCTCCCCCCACTACAATTTATCTCTTCTCTTTACTCCTTCTATTTTGGCCACCTCCCCTAACTTCACCCTTACTTGCAACCATGTATTTAATGTTTAGCCCTGATAAAGCTCGTTACAGAGTGAAACCGATTGGCGCTCCTTACTCAAAATAAATTGGTTCTATACAAAGAGTTTTTAAAAATGTGTTTTATTCGATTTTTAAATATATAAAACCACTAAGTATTGGCTTCTTACCAAAGTTTAAGGAAAAACAATGTAAAAATATATTCTGATTTATTTATGCATTGTAACTATCTAACTAACTAACCATCACGCCGTCTCACCGAAAGGGTAGGCAGAAAGAATGGACTACCACACTTTAACCGATGCGGCACTCCATCCTTCTCTTTTCGCCCCCGTGGGAGACGCGGTGGGATGGGTTGCGAACCTCATCGCCACTAATAGGCATCTCCCGCGCACTCCGATCGAATTAAATACATATTTGAATTTGTTTCTAATTTGAAGTAATGTATCAAATCGAGAAATATATTAACAAAAAATATAAGAACCTTATAAAAATAGGAAATGAAAAACTTATGTATTGTACTTACCATAAATCGTTAAAAATTTGTTTTAAGTGAATTTACAAAAAATCTTAATATGATAAAATACCTTATTTGATAAAATTGAGACGTTTATTCTGTAGAATTCCATAAAGACCATTAGTGTGAATGAAAGAAAAATCATTTTTTCTTCTTCTTCTTCTTTCGTGTTTTAGACCTATGTGGTCTGTTCTCCGGAGTGTTGCTCCTCCTGTGAGGTAGATTCCCAGATGTCCTTCCATCTTTTAGGAGGTCTTCCACGAGGACGAGTCCTATGAGGCTCATTATGCAATGCAATATAGGGAAGTTTGGTGGTGTCCATTCTTTGAACATGTCCGTACCAGTCCCTTTTTCGCTGTCTGCTCCATCTTATAATATCCTCAACCTCACATATCTCTCTTATTCTGGTGTTCCTCACGCAATCTCTCAGTGTCTTGGCTGCTATCGTCCTCAGTGTCTTAAATTTTTCTACGTTAAAATTCTTTTTCTCGGCATGTTTCGAAGTTTAAAACCTTCGAACTTTTAGTTAATATCGATTGACAACCTTCTTGGTCGAGTGGTAAGTGCTTTGGTGCCATACTGAGGTTCTCGGGTTCGATTCCCGGCGAAGTCGGTGTGATTGTCACACTGTCATTGGTCTGGTGTAGAATTCACTGCCATCCAGATGATGAAAACCAGAGAAACGAACTCTGGACAACAATGAAACAAGAAGAATTAAACGATGGTGCGAATGATGGTGTTATGAACAAAATAATGAAAGGATCATTAAGATGGTTTGGGCATATGGACAGAATGAATGAAGTAAAGAAAGTTGGTAAAAGAAGTAAAGAATTGGTCAAGAAAGTACACGTTGATGATATAAACTGAACTAGAAATAAAAGAAGATCGAGAAAAACGTGGCACGGTCAGATAAATTAAATATTGGATGTCGGTTAAGGATTTGTTGGAGAAATCGAAGTGCGTGCATAACACGATGTATGAATGTTGAGAAAGCGCGAGAAGTTTGCCAGGAAAGAACAGTGTGGTGGTTCATTATTTCTGCATACCCCTTCGGAGATACAGCGTGATGGTTATTTAGTTAACCGCCCTACCTTCAGGTTATATTTCGAAAACGTGCAAAAAGCAGGGTTTTTTATTAATGAAATTTAATTATATATTTTTTTAATTTTTTTTAATTACGAAACGTCAAATGCTCGGCCGTACACTTCGCCTGCCCCTTGTAAAACTATCATATTTATGAAGACTTGTACTCAAGTGTTGTTGGCACACGCGCGTATCCCTAACAGTTTGTACATTTTAGGTAAATTACTTTTTCTCAAACGCGTACGTGATACGTGATTGCGCAGAATGGTACAGTCAAAGTGAACGTATCACGTACGTTCAAATACGTAGGGTGGTTAAAAAAATGTTGTTATGTTAACTAAATAACCAATAGTTGGATCCCTGCGTTGGTTCGGACATATGGAACGCATGAATGGAGAAAGAATGGCTAAAAAGTATACGTTGCAGACCGAGGAAAACATGGCATGACCAAATTAATCAAATTTAAAATTTGGTCATGTTAGAAGTCGGAAGAATCAACGTGCGTGTATGTCTCGTTGTATGAATGTGGAAGATGCTAGAGAGGTGTGTCAGGATAGAGTAATGTGTAATGTTGTTGTTGTAATGTTGTTATTACAGGTGAAATATGTATTTTTTTACACGGTGAAAAATGCTTATATACTCGTAAGTAAATACGTGATTTTTTAAAATCACCTAAGAGACATTATAGGATATGCTTTGAATTCTTTATTTGTTTTGGGTTTATAAATTAAGTAATGCTTAAGTTTTATCAATGATTATTGGCTGAAAATAATAAGTGTTTTAGCGTGTTATTTTAAGGACTGCAAAGCTATTATGTTATTGGCACAATTTCGTAATTGGTTATCAAGAAACCATCAATAATATCTTTACAATCGTAATAATTAATTGTTGATTTAATCTTTTGTTTAAGCATAATATCGCACGGATTGCACACGCCTACAGTTTGATGTTATCATTTAGATCATTATCGGATCTTTATATTATTTAACAGTTATTATATCTATCTAATTTTTCTTATTCATTTTTAATAAACTTACGTAATACAATTTAATTCGGTCAGAATGTCATTAACACCTTAACCGCCCTACCTTTGGGTTATTTTCTGAGAAACGTGCAAACAACAAGCAGGTTTTATAATAATGAAATTTAATTATTTACTAATTTTATTTTTTTAAATTACGAAACGTCAAATACTCGGCCGCACACTTCGCCTGCCCCTTGTAAAACTATCATATTTATGAAGACTTGTGCTCAAGTTTTGATGGCGCACGCGCGTATCCCTAAAGCTTTGTACATTTTAGGTACATTACTTTTTCTCAAGCCCGTAAGTGATACGGGATATCGTAGAATGGTACAGTTAAAGTGAACGTATCGCGTACGTTCAAATAGGTAGGGTGGATAAATAAGACTAAACACTTATAGATCACATTAAGATTTTTCAAAATTTGGGCCATCATTCAAATTGATTGTAATTTAACAATAAAATTCGCTTAGATTCCCAGCCTTTTCGAAAAATACGTTAATCATTCCCTTTTTATAAAAAAAAAACAACTTACTGCATCCCATATAAAAAAAATGACCCAACTCCCTTTTCTTATAAAAAACATCGTTTTTCGTTCATGAAATTAATAATATGCAACCCAGTTTTCCAACTTTTATGTGTCACACTTTTCCTAGCAGTAATTCAATGAGTCCACTCTAAGGAAAAATAGGGATAATTTTTATTATTGTATTGAAAAACATTCACATATTAGTGTACTCAGTTTAGAATTTTTATTATTATTTTATGATATTTTAGTGCAGGGATGGCGAACCTATGGCACGCGTGCCACAGGTGGCACGCGAGACGATTTTGCCTGGCACACGAATGAAGAGAAAAAAATAAAAATGATTGCACAAAAAATTCAAATAAGATTTAGAAATAGTATAAAAAAAACAAAAATATTTAAATATACAGAAACGAAGGATATGACGACATTCAAGCATAAAAATATCTCATTGTTTAATATATGCTTCTCGCGCAGTGCTGGTCCCCCGAGGTAATTTTTTTTTTAATAAACAACTACAACATTTAAACTTTTTCTTGTCTTAAAAAAATAGCAATGGGCATTTTAACAATTTTTTCGTCGACTTATTCCTGTGAATCATTATTTTCTTCAATGAACTTTATTAAATCAGACATAAGAAGTAGACTTACAGACGAAAGTACTACTGCTTGTATTTTATTAAAAGCTACCAGCTTTGAACCCGATTTAAAAAAAATTGCATCCAACACCAAAAATCTCACTTATAATGAAATTTTGAGGGTTCTACATTTTTTGATTAAGTCTATTTTTTATTATTTTATTTTATTTTGCCATAAATAAATACTTAATTATTTTTTTCCATGTATTAATGCTTTGTTTATATTAAAAATCTGAAGTTATAGAAACATTTGACGGATTTTTATTTCCAAGGCATGTGGCACGCGACATTTATTAAATTGAAAAAAAAAAAAAAAATTGGCACTCAGGCTCAAAAAGGTTCGCCATCTTTGTTATAGTGAGATGGCTAAGCTTGCTGTATTGACACAATTTTGTCTTTTACCAAATAAAAATATACAAGTCTGCTTTCATGACTGGAGTTATCCATGGCTTGTTAAATGATTTTTTTTTCATTGAAAGTTTTCGTATTTACTGAATTTAAACTAAAATAATATTATCTAAATAACTGTATATGTAACTGTTTCTTGAATGAGTTTTGGTAACGAGTCCTGTAAGCTGTCAAACCACATCATCGTATAGATCTTACTATGTTATAATCATTTGTTATAAATTGATTTCCAAGTTTATTAGTATGTTTTCAATAAGTAATTTTCGTCAGGCTTTCAAGGATTGAATAAGCTTTTATGGGACATCCTTCGTCACCTTTACTACTTCCCTTGGCGTCGGTCTGCTCCTCTAAACCAGTTTCCAGTGTTTCTTTCTTGTCACTTCATCAGCAGTCAATTTAGCGATATGTTCAATCGTAAACATTTGAGTATAAAGTACAACGGAGAAGCATCGCATTATTTCAAAACCGCGTAAATATAAATCTTCAATAAAATACATAATTGCACGATAATAATATACAATATTATATAATGTGATCATTTTATTTCTAGCCAATGTTTAAACATACATAAAGATTTTATTATTATTTACTCTAAAGTAATAAAAATGGCACTTAATATCGCTGTACCGATTTAATGGGCAATTATAATATTTATTTGATAGATTACTTACCACAAACATGTTTTTATAATTTTTCAATTATCTTTCACGCATCCAAATAAATAAAAAAACGTAATCACGTAAGGTGAAAAAAAAAGACAACTAAACTCTGTACAAAATATATATCATATCCAAATTCTACATCGCCCTGCACGCCTTCCCGTCAGCCAGCCAGCTAAAATGAAAACCTTTCCATGAATAGGCTTTTGCTTCCTGTGTCGCCGCCACAGTTCCTGAACATCGTGATTGCTCACTACTCCATTTTGCCGCTACCATCTTCCCGATACGCTGCCATCTCTGAGTCTGCTGGCGTTCCTCAAACGCCTTTTCCTGTCCCCCTGCAGCCATCGCTGCCGACCCGCTGTCCCGTGTCCCAACACTTCCCTTTCCACCATCATTATCGCATCCTGTATCTCAACCCCATTGCCATATCGATGCCCACTCAAGGCCACCGGCCCACACCCAAGGCCACTCTTGTCCCACTTGGTTCTGTATCCAGGACCGAGCACCCCTCACCCAAGCCCTGTTACTGTCCCTCAGTCTCCACCCAAGATCTCGGCCCCTTTCCATGGCCATTCCCGACTCTTCCAAACTCCTCCCTACCCGGGTAGTCAGGTCCAATGTCACAAATGACACAACCCACTACATCTTCCAAGAAACCCTCCCTTCACCATCCAACAATATTCAACCTCAACATTCAAGAAAGAAATTTCCAACATGTAGGGGAGCAAAAGCCTTCGGGCTGGTACTCCCGAAAAGACAATATCCAAGGAGAACAAAATATAAACAAAACAACTTAAATTTAGAACTACTAAAAACCATTCAAAATATCATAATGTAGATGGGAATGCATATATTTTCTGAGTAGGTACGTCAAGCTCTAAACAAAATTTAAGTACGCGTATAACAATTTTTGTTAACTTAATACTCGTAAAAAAATGCGTTGATTTATTATAAGATCAGAAGTATGGATGTCCAATAATATGTGTAGCTACAATATGGTTTAATATTTTTTTTGAATCTAGATTTTATAGACTCTTATAAGAACTAAGTAAATCCCTAAACGGAAAATTCAAGTGCTGACTGTCTGATAATGTGTTATATTAGGAATATTTTCTAGCGCCAAATTTGCAAACCCTTTTGAAATCAAGTAAAGATTTTTGTGCTAATTTTTATCTATCAGAATACCGAATGTTAAATGATCTTTTCTAGTCTTATTATACGTTCAAGTTCATGTTTACTGCCCGAGGACTTGTTGGGAAGTAAACCAAAACGACCTTTTGTAGTTGCGGTCAGGTGACACAGAGGTCGTCTGATTTGTCAGAGTCAACGGTCGACTTCATGGAATATTGTATTATAACAGTATTGTTGTTTGTATGGATTTTCTTTTTCAGTATCGTAACGATAAAACATGAATCGATACCTGCGCATACTCTAAAACCTAATCACATATTTGTTTCTTACATTTATCGTCACTTTCAAGTTTCGTTTATGGTATTATTATTATTATTATTATTATTATTATTTTGTTGAAAAAACTCCTTACATCATTACAGCGCGAGCCAAATCGATGTAAAGGGTGAAAAAAAAAGAATATCAAAGGAAATATACATAGAACCTTATGAATAGGAAAAGCCAGTTATTTGCTTGCTGCCTTTATCGTAAGGATATTTACGAATTCGCCATAATTGCAGCCAAAGAGGTCGATATTTTTTGCAACCTCATTTAAGAGACGAATCATTTTCAATACAGGAGAACTTCGAAGGGCCTCCGTGCGGCAATTTGGGGCATAAAATAATATATGGCCCCTTACTCTGCTATTACTATGGGGAACGTACAGATTTAGCTCTCTCAGTATTCCTGGATTGAAAATACCTCCGGATAATAGTTTAAAAAAATACTTTCCCAGAAAGATCATTCGACGAGCTTCAAGAGTGTACTCCTGAGATCTGTTTCCACTGTTTAACACCTATAGTGCGCTGACTACATTTTCGAAGGCACCTATTTATAAACACCTGGAGTTTTCCAATAACGTCCTTGATAGATTTCCATGTCGCACATCCGTACAGCAGTAACATTTTAACGCCACTGTTAAATATTTTTGAGCCTTTTAATATTTATTATTTCTGTTCTATTCACTTTTAAAATATGTTTTATTCACTTAACCAAGCAATGGCTATGCTTATGCCTACATACGTATTTACATGTACGAGTTCACATGTATATAACATAATAACATAAATGCGTTGATATAAAAAAATCTATCTGTTACATCTTTGATAAATTCAAACCTATACTTATTTATAACAAATAAGACAATTTTTTTTATACGCTAGAGTTCGTTGATCATCTCACACAAAGACGACAAACAATGATATCACCTTTTTTTCAAAGTATGTATGAGGGAGTACCTAAATAGCTTAGGTGTGTGATTATAGTTCGTAAGAGTATTGAACTCACCAACTCATCATTTCGGAGAAATAATATTCGCATTAAAAATCTAATTGTGGTTCTTGTGAAATCTACATTAAAAGATATAATAAAATTCGCTCCGGCCGTCAAATGGTTCTGTAAATCAACACGCATCAGATTCTGCATCTAGCCAGCAAAGGTTCTAATTTTGAATTTGATTACAGCTATTTTTTTTGTTTATTTTCTTCTTCTTCTTCTTCTTCACTTTTGGTAGACTCAGGAGTCTGTTATTCCAGGCGGGTCCTCTTGAGACGCTGAACTTCAGCTTTCTATCCACCGTTTCGGGGGTCTTCCTGGTCGGCGTTGTCCATTTGGCGTTCCATGGAGAGCTATGTATGGTATCCTATTTGAGCTCATTCTTTCTACATGTTGATGCCAGTATCGCCGTCTTTGACGTCCCCATCTGACCACATCTTCGACCTCGCAGATTTTTCGGATTGCTGTATTCCCAACTCGATCACGTAGGGTTTTGCCAGCTATAGCGCGGAGTGTTTTCATCTCTGTTGTCTATTTTCGATATCTTTAAACAACAACCCACTAAATCGCATTACAAACAACGTTTCCACCAAGAGAAATATTAAAATGAGTGAATGTCAGAAGATCCAAGTCCATGTCGGTTTAAAATATAATATATTCTCGTAATTTAGAACTCTTATGTGGGATTATAAATTATGAAATTCAGAAACCAATGAAGCATAATTTGATAACATATATTATTTTATAATCTTAAAGCATTCATTGTAATGTTCTGAAATTGAATGAGTCAAAACACTGTTATTATTTTATTTTTGATGGACTTAAGGCATACGGTAAAAATGTAGTGTTATTATCATTAGTAAAATGATCACTGTTTTTTTCCTGTGTCATTCCTATAACGGATTTTTATGAATTAAAATACTGTTTTAGTCCACACGGCGGAATTACAAAAGATTTTTTCTAATTAATTAAAACACTGTTTATTTTACACTGCAGTATTCCACAATGAGAATTTATTAATGAATTAAAAATTTTTAAAATTTGAATAAAACACTTTTTTTAATACTTTGTGATACGTGTGATTGGCACACTGTCTTTGGTCTGGTGTAGAATTTTCGTGACAATAAAATGGCGAGAGATTGTCTACCTATCACATGTCATAAGAATCAATATGATAGCTAAAAATTAAATTGTATACAGTAATTGGGTTCAAACAACCTGTTGTATACAAGGAAAAAAAAGAAAAAAAAGTAGTGCCAACCGGTTTCACTCTGTAGCGAGCTTCCTCAGGGTTATACACTAACTGTCAGTTTCTGTATAACCCTAAGGAAGTCCGCTACAGAATGAAACCGGTTAGCGCCACTTACTCATAATAAAGTGGTTTTTATACAAAGTATTAAAAATAAGTGTTTTATTTTACATTATATAGCAAGTTTTATATTTTAATTACTTGCAGGAGAGACTTAAAAAAATTGTTTCACAATCATTTTATAATGGTTATATTATATTTTATTTTCCTAACTTATTTCGTATTGTTGCATAATTTATTTTTACGGGGTATTATTACACTTGTGAAATATATTGCGTATGCTAATATTATTATTACTGCAGAACTATGTATGATGATTTCTATTGTAAAACGTTTAAGAAAATACGCGACACTGTAGTATTATGTAATGTTCATAAATGTTCCTATATAAAGACTTAATTGACTATTGCGGTTAACTTACACTCAACCGATATGGAACCCATCACAATTCAATTTATGGGCGAGTAAATTTATGTTATTGTCAATTATAGGAGAACTGGCTAGAATTCATAACTATCAGGCCAATGCCGGTCTGGAAATCACTGTTAACCAGGCTGTATTGTTGAATAAAATGTGGGGCCGATCTGATCTGACAGCTGTCAATAGTCTTTTTTTTAATATCGCTACTTTTTCGAAACAATTGATAAATATTAACATATTAACCAACAATATTTGATGAATATTGTTGGTACTTTACAAATGGGGATGATTTTACATTATATTCTTTGAAAATGTTACGTACAACGTTTATTAGTGTATAGAGGTTAGGCAGCCAAATTGATATACCAACACTGCGAAAGAACAAATGTTTTCTAATAAAATGTTTGTAAAACGTTTATAAGTTTATAATTTCACATTTACAATCGAAATAAAATGAGATTACGGCACGAGACACATAGTAACGTCACGGATTCCAATACTGATATGACGGAACATACGGCCCCATAACTTTTCATGTTGGAAAAATTGGTTATGGTGCTTACAGCATGGTAAATATTATACTATCAAGGCGGCATTGCTGTCAGGCGTCTAAAAAATAATAAGAACACATAGAGAATGAAGTTTTAGTGCTAGGATATTAAAAAAATACATATATTGTATACGTAAGCACCTTTCGCAATTAACTCTTTCGCGAACAATTTTATTTTTAAATAAGTCACATTGTTTTTTATTCGGTTCCAGGAAAGTATTCGATTACGTAATTAAGAATATATCTATAGTTTATTAGTTTGGGTTAGTTAACAATATCCTCAATCATAACAATCTAACTTGTTCGGATTGAGGTGGCTGAACCAATATCATCTGGGCTCCCGAAAAGGTAAGATTCAAATCCAAGTCATAATGTTAATATGACAGTTATAATTTTTGAATAGTATTCTATGATTTAATTTATTTCCTAATTTGACCATCAGAAATTTGACGCTGTTTTCCGAAGTCATTTATAATGATTTAATTACACGATTAAAGGTCCATTTACACAGTCATCAGCCGATACCGACACGTCACGCGTTTGCGTTGAGCAAATAATCGTTTTGTTTGTTTTGGTGTTTAGTTACTTTAAATTAATGCCTTCTCCACGGCGAATTTAATTTGTAGTTAAAATGGTCTTCTGTAAAAAAGAATTATTTTATATAATGTTGGAAACACACGCTGAAAAATATTGGATCATTCGTGTCAATTTTATGTAGGTAGGTGCTTTCTTCGTCAACCCCCGAGGGTGATTTTATTATAGCATTTGAGATAACGAGTTATCGTGAAGTGTCGGTATCGGCTGATGACTGTCTAGTGTAAATGGACCTTAAAATGGTGATCGTTTTTATTTATATCTTCTTCTTCTTTCTGTATCCTGTCAGGTCTCCCCAACGTTAACTATCAACCTTATAGTGATGACCTGGGGAAAAATATTCAGGGTGGTATCCCTTGCCTTCTCTGGAGGATTTTCTGTCGGGGTTACCTTTCCTTAGCTGGGTGTATCCAGTTTTATGGCGCTGGAAGCTCGCCATTCGTCCTCTCTCTATCTGCTATGGCACTAAGTAATATGTGCCACATTGCCCGGGGTTCGCGGGGTCTTTAAAAGACCTCTCGTGGACGCTAGAGAGTTGGACTTGATAGAAGTGTTGCTGTTGTAAATGCAACATGGCGCCTTACGACATTTTTTAAAGGCATACTTTCCAGCAAAACATACCTCATCGTAGCCTTACTACCCTTTTGATACCATATATTTTGTTTTATTTAATAAAGTTTTCAAATCATTCTGAGTTCTCGTTAGTTTTTCTATACACCCGTAACTAAATATTGCGGATAAGTGAAATGTTTTATTCATTGGTATTCAACGTTGATGGTAGAAAAATACAGTGACAGCTGCAACGTTATTTATTTGTTCGCAGAATATTTCTTTAAATGTCTTTTTTTTTACAAATCAAATGGTGATTAGACACAATTCGTTCCATAATTATCGATCTTTCTAGAATTTCGTTCCCGTTCAAAATGCTTGGAACCAATTTTCTACTCTTCTAACTGTTTTCTACATTCGTCGCCTCGCGTCCATATTCTTATTAAATCTATATTCAGGATTTTAATCATTCTCACGTTTTTATATTATACATTTGATACTTAAATATATAAAATATTTATTGTTTTCTTTGTTTTTTTTTTGACAGATTCTTATACAAAAGCATTTTTATCTTCATCACGCTAGGTTATTTAGTATGTCGAGCCTTGGCCTCCATTACTTGTCACCTACAACCTCTCCTATCCTCTGCTGCAATCCTCCATCTTGACACTCGCAGCAATTTCACTGCATCTCTCTTAACTTCCTCCTCTCCTTGGTCGTCCAATCGGTCTTCTACAACGTGCCTCTCCAGCATCTTTATTAGGGTTCATGATGACGATGGACATAATTTGGAATAAATTCCTCTTACGAAATATATATTTAAAAAAAAAAAAAAAAAAAGACTAATATCAAGGATTTACATCAATGATATTAGAATTTATTTTACAATCTTCAATGTGAGCAGAAAATAGCTCATTATTATGAAGAAGGAATCTGGTCGTGTCCAGGCTTGAACCCATGTCCCCTGGATCAGGAGCCAAGCGTTCTATCCCCTAGACCACCACCCGGTAATTTTATCATGTGATATATTTGAACAACAAACCACGCTGTATCCCCAAAGAATGAATTGACTGACACACTACTCGATCCTGACCCACCCTTCTAGCTTCTACCACATTCATACAGCGAGTCAAACGCATATTCTTTCGACTTCTAAGATGGCCGACCATTAAAATTTGATAATGCCAAAATTTCCTCGGCTAAATATTTCTAAACAAAGGACTTATTATGAAAAATCTGTTCTCTCCGGTAGCATTACCAACAGCGTTTTTAGTATTTTTTTAAACAATAGCAATGAATTAACAAATGTGGTTTCATTACCACAGTTCAAATGAAAAAATTAACTTCAATGTTTTATGGTTACCATTTTTAATTGCAACCTGTCTATGGTCACTATTTATTGAAAGTAGGTGCACAGACATAAATTATAATTTAACGGTAAGCTGGGTAGGTCCCGATTTTCGTAATAATTCTAATAATAATATTAAAATCTATCGTTGGGTATTCAGCTAAGCGTAAATTAGCTATTAACATTTCAATAAAAAGCGTAATCTTCGCACGTGTCTCAATTTATTGAATATTCTTGACACTGACCTCAAACCTCGGTCCCAAATTGGCTACAATTCCAGTGGTTGACAACATTTTTAAAAATTATTTAACAATTTATATAGAGTGCGAAAAATGACGGTTTTGAGAATACTTGTTGCAAATTAGTTTCGCTTTGCGTGGGCATTCTCAAAGAGTTTCAGAATATACTCCCATGGCGAAATAAACTATTTATATATTTTTTAAAGTATTTATATTTTTAATTTAATTTAAGATCTCTTAAACGAATGTGTGTTACTCTGCGTATGATAAAGTGTCGAATGAAAATATAAAAACTGAATGCGGTGCGAATGATGGTGTTATGAACAAAATAATGAAAGGATCATTAAGATGGTATGGACACATGGAAAGAATGAATGAAGAAATAATGGTAAAAAATACATATGTTAACGATGTAAATGGAACTAGAAATAGAGGAAGACCAAGGAAAACGTGGCATGATCAAATAAATCATATATTGAATATCGGCCACGTGAGGAGTCAGAGAAATCGACGCGCGTATGCGCAATGTTGAGGAAACGAGAGAAATATGCCAGAAAAGTGTGGCAGTCCATTCTTTTGGCCTACCCCTTCGGAGAGAGGGCGTAATGGTTGGTTAGTTAGTTAGTTTTTTTTAAATATTTTTATGCATAAATAAAAAATCTCTGCAAAACCGACAAATAATCGCATTTACATTCTAATTTATAATGGAGTTTAACAAAATAAAAACCACAACCACCAACAAGCCCAAAATTTTTTCAAGCAAGTGCTAAAGTTTTAAAAATCTAAGAACGCGCTCAATTTACATAAACGTACAAAATGTTCGCGACCCCTGCAGTGCACAGCTGCCGTTTTGATGAAGTGTCATGAATATAATTTAACAATTACATAATTGTGCCTTATGGCTTCGAACCTATTAAAAACAATTTCGTAAGTTAATAAATATATCATCTTACTATTATCGAATAACTATAATAATAGATTTGAGTTAATTTTTCGTTTTAATGTAAATAAAACGATTATATGTAAACTAGTTGCAAACCTAAACTTTTAGTAAATTTTTCGCGGTAGCCGGCCCTTCAGCCTGGAACAATCTTCCAGCAGACCCTATGTAAGTGCATTGAGAATCAGTCAGAGTTTAAATCGAGACTCAAAACGCAACTTTTCAAATTATCCTTTCCTGATAAGAAGGGCTGATCGACTGCGTTGGGTGCAGCCTACATTCTAAATAGGTTTATTTTTAACTATTTCATAAAACGGAGCATCTTGTACAGCGCCCTTGAGATGAGTATTTCATAAAACAGCGGCTCTATAAATTATCCAATTTATTATTATTATTATTATAAACCATGAAATATTTATAGAAGTAAAGATTTTCTACCCTTTAAAAACTTGGTTCGCTGTTTAGTGGTAAGCAGTTACGTAATAAGTTTTAACTTTTTATTTAAATCTCTTTTTTTCACACACTTCATTTCTAATATCTTTGGAACACATAAATTAAAAAATATATGTAAATAATATTGCGCTATATATTCAAAATTATCCTACTAATATTTTGAATGTATACAAATTCTTGTAGACAAATACTCGATTTTACCCATTGCGGATAAATTATTTTTTAATAAGGATTAATTGTATCTCAATAGAGACGAAGATGTAAATTGTTTTTTGGGAACAGAATGTGGTGGTCGAGGCGCTTACAGGACTTATGACCTGTCATTGGTTGGGTTGAGAGATCGCTTTACGTTTAACAACATTCCCCATTCCGTCCTTCTTATGACCACCACGTCTGACAAATTTTGGAAGATATTTACCTTTACTAAACGCGTCATAAGAAGTATAATACAGCTCAAAGGGAGTGTTACTTGGTATTTAAGTGTTTACATGTGACTTTGATTATTCATGTTGTACTTTTTTTTTAGGATAAGTGAGCTATGGAAATTTTACGTGCGGCGGCATTATGTGTGGCCACTTTGTGTGTTGCGGGGGTAGGAGCGCAGTACCAGGTGGGGGTAGGAATTGCCGACATGACTGGACCCCCAGTTGAAGTTAATTTTGTGAGTATATACCAGATTAACACCACTAATTCGTTTCTACACTTGAATAGAATAAATAAAAACACACTTTGTAATTATTTGTATATATTTGTTAAATGGAAAATTCTACCTCACCCGCCCTATTCACAGACATTGCTCTTTCCGACTTCCGCTTGTTTCGATCGATGACACACAAATTTCCTGATCAACATTTTTTCTTGTGTCGATACTAATAAATTGGTCGATGACTTGACTAAATCAAAAGACGCATCGTTCTTCCAATACGGATTTTGAAAATTTCCCGAAAGATGGGTAAAAGTAATAGGTAGCGATCAGTGGCGGTACTCCCATAGAAGCCCAGAAGCCTGGCTTGCGTAAGAAATTTTGAATCAAAACCCCCAAATCTAAATAAACATCCCCCGCATTAACCAACAACCCACCAAATCACCTTCCAACAATGTTCCCATCAGACGTAAGAGGAATAGCCACAAGAGCTGAACCTCTGTAAGCCAGAAGAGATTTTGATTCAAAATTTCTTACGCAAGCCGGGCTTCTGGGATTCTATGAGAGTACCGCCACTGGTAGCGATAGACAATACTTTGATTAAGATATTCTTGATTAGTTATTTAAATAAAATTTATAATTTTAAGAAAGAAAAAGCGAGAACTACTTGTACCCCTAATATTATCAAACACTTTAATATTTTTTTAATTGCCGACATGTTTCGGTCCTTCTTCTGTACATAAATTATAACAAAAAAATATTTCCACACTGTTCTATCCTGACATGCCTCTTTAGCTTCCTCCAATCTCATACACCGCAACACGCATGTGAGTCAATTTTCCGACATCGAACATGACCACTGGTGGCCGCTACCTAGGCGCACCATCAATACCGTACTTTTTTTACCACTTTGCATTAAAATTGATTCCAGTAGGAATATTAACAATTTGTTTTGTGTGGCTAGCGGCTTCTATACACTATCTCTGCAAGAAAAATTAACCTTTTGACGTTGGTCGATCTTATTGAAAAAGGGATTTTTGTAGAAGTCGAGCACTAGGGTTACCACTTATGCTGAGATTGATATAAAGGATCAAAAGGATATTACTTGAAAGAATTAAATTTCAAGTGATAATAGACAAGAACTGATACAACATACTTTGATTTTTTAATGTTTACTTTCAATAAATATTTTTTTCATAAAAATGTAAAAATTATATTTATTTATGCTTGTGACTACCCTGAAAGAAAAATCAAATAAACAAAATTTTGAAAATGCGACTTGAAAAATTTAAGCTTGATATATCATTTTATAGGTAAACTTTAAACACAATGCATAAACTCCATTAGCCCTATTTTTTTTTAATAATTAAAAACATACGGTATGTGAGTGTTCCTAAACTTAAAACATCACGGTACTTAAACGGTTAATTTGGTCATGCCATGTCTTCCTTGCCCTAAAATGATTTCTTTACTTTTCACACTGCTCATATAAAATTTTGAAATCATTATTTTTTCATCCAATCTTAATTATACTGATGACACATTCATCTGCCTCATACAATTTTGATGTTATCAAAATGAATTCCGCACATTTTTATAGCGATCTCTTTTCAACGGCATTTATCCAACTTTCACCCTTCTATTCCCAGCTGCAAATTTCACTTTCGTACTTAACCGTTTTAAATTAGAACTGCATTACCTATTGCGTGCATGACACGATGTATTAATGTTGAGAAAGCAAGAGAAGTCTGTCAGGAAAGAACACTGTAGCGATCCATTCTTTCTGCCTACCCCTTCGAGAAGGCGTGATAGTTAGTTAGTTAGTTAATATTCTAAAACTAACTATCACGCCGTTTTCCCGGAGGGGTAGGAAGAAAGGATGGACCGCCATACCGTTCTGTCCTGACATACCTCTCTAGCTTCCTCCACATTTATGCATCCTAACATGCACGTTCGTCGATTGTTCCGACTTCGAATGTGGCCGCCTTTTATTTGATTACTTTGGTCATGCCCAGTGGCGGTATTTCTATAGAAGCCCAGAAGCCCGTCTTGCGTAAGAAATTTTGAATCAAAACCCCCAAATCTAAGTAATCATGCCCCCGCATGAACCAACAACCCATCAAATCACCTTCCAACAAAGTTCGAGTAAGAGGAATAGCCACAAGAGCTGATTTTGATTAAAAAATTCTTACGCAAGCCGGGCTTCTGGGCTTCTATGGGAGTACCGCTACTGGTCATGCCATGCTTTCCTTGGTCTTCCACGACTTCTCTTTCCACTCGCAATGCTTGTATACCACATTTTAACCAATCTTTTCTTGTCCATTCGTTTCATATGTCAAAACCATCTAAGGGATCCTTTTTTTTAATTTAACTAATGATGCAATCATCTGCCTTAGATTTTTTTGCTTATTTCATCGTTCATTCTAATGATTAGAATTTAACGATGTTGATCTTATATTGCCTTCATCCTCACATCTTTCAAATAATATTCCTGTTTTATTCTTGTTATATAATTATAATAATAATAATAATAATTAGGCTAATTTGTATAGCGCCGTTTTCGTTAATAGCTCACCTCAAGGGCGCTTTGACAATATTTTTAGTCATGAGAGCTGCATGTGACACCAGCAATCAGATAACCGTTGTTAACATTTTATGCGATATTTTGAAAATGTGGGATTTTAGGTGAGATTTAAAATCTGTCGGATTGTCAATGCATCTGAGGCGTGCAGGAAGCATATTCCTGGCGGACGGACCTGATCTCCTTATTCTTTTGTTTTTTATTCTTTATTAATCTTTCACTTGTTTTCAGATGGGATACGCAAATCTAGGACAAACCGGCCAAGGAATTCATTTGCGTCAGTTCGCTCGATCTTTCATCGTCTCTGACGGAAACAAAAGAGTAGTGTACGTCTCTGTGGATACTGGAATGACGAACACCGGCTTAAGAATGGAGGTAAGTTGCAAATCGGTTTGATAGAAATTTATCTCCAACTAGTGTTTTTATCTGGTTGAAAAATAGTTATAACATTAATGACAGACAAATTCTTAACGACATAAAAAACGATAATAATCATTTACTTACTTACTTAGACAGCCGTTGTCGTCCCCTGCTGGACATAGGCCTCCCCCATACTTCTCCACGTATCCCTGTCTTGTACCTTTTGCATCCAATCGCCAGCAATTCTTCTAATGTCATCGGACCATCGTGTGGGGGGGTCTCCCCCTGTTTCGTTTGTCTTCGCGGGGTCTCCACTCTACCACCCTTCTGGTCCATCTATCGTCTACCAATCTGGCAACATGTCCCGCAAATGGCCATTTAAGCTTCGCTACCCTTGCGGCAACATCTGTTACTCCCGACCTTCTACGTATTTCAGTATTTCTTATCCGGTCTGAGAGTCTGACGTGTAGCATGGCTCTTTCGTGTTTCCTCTGTGTTACACGGAGTTTCCTTATGGTCGACTTAATAATCATTTAAGCAATCTTCTTCTTCTTTGCTAGCCTCCTTCTCTCCACTGCTGGATATAGGCCTCTTCCAATTTCTTCCATTCGTCTCTATCCTGCCCCCTTTGTATCCAAGATTTTCCAACCCTTTTGACAATATCATCGGTCCATCTCATCGGTGGCCTTCCGACACTTCGCCTATTTGCCCATGGTCTCCAACTGAGTATCCTGGGTGCCCATCTGTTGCCACCCTGTCTAGCCAAGTGTCCAGTCCATTGCCATTTCAATTTTGCCACTCGGTCCATGACGTCAGCAACCCTGGTGCGGCGTCTGATTTCTTCATTCCTTATGCGGTCACGCAAGCTCACGCAAGCTCACGCCAAGTATCTGTCTTTCCATGGACCTCTGTGTACACTTGAGCCTGTGGACACTTTTTGATGTAAGAGTTGTCGTCTCTAGTCCGTATGTCATCATGGGCAGTATACATATGTCGTAGACCTTTCTTTTGAGACATACTGGTATTTCATCATTTTCAAAGACATGTCTCAGTTTACCAAAGGCGGCCCAACCCAGTCCAACTCTTCGTGGTAGCTCTTTTAAGCAATCAAATAATGTATAATATTCTATCTTACTATTTCACTCTAATTCTCCAATCTGACGTAATTGTGCTGTTGATTTAAATTTTTTTTCTTCCAATTTCAGGTCCTCTCGCAGCTGAACCAAACGTATGGAGATCTATACGACGAGTCGAATGTTATCCTCAGTGGGACGCACACTCACTCGACGCCTGGAGGTTTCTTGATGCATCTACTTTTTGACATCACAATCCTTGGATTTGTCAAGCAGACCTTCCAAACTTACGCTAACGGTGTGGTCAGGGTAAGTATTCTTAGTTACTTCTTTTACTTCATTCATAGCTTGCCACTTTGCCACGAAATATTTTAGATAAATAATGGTTGTAAAAATAAATATTGGCAGTTTATAACTTGTTTATAATAATTATAATAATTTCCAGAGTATTAAAATGGCTCACGAGTCCCTGCAGCCCGGAAGACTGTACTACAAGGAAGGGCGTGTTACAAATGCAAATATCAACAGATCGCCATCTTCGTATTTGGAAAACCCACAGTCTGAGAGAGACCTGTAAGTTCCATGTTATATTTCGTATGATCGTATAATTATCGTAGTATTGAAATAAATTGAAACACAAATACCATTGATTTTAATCCTGTGTGAAAAAAATGTTATCTATGGTATTATCTCGTTCCAGGTATGAAGACGGTGACACAGACAAGAAGGTGGCACAGCTTAAGTTTGTTGCTACAGACGGCACTTTGTTGGGGGCCCTCAACTGGTTCGCTGTCCATGCCACCAGCATGAACAACACAAACACCCTCGTCTCCTCTGACAATGTTGGCTACGCCTCGGTTCTGTTGGAAGCGGCCATCAATCCTCCAGGAACCTTCCCAGGAAAAGTAAGCTTTTTCTTTTGCTTCTCGGGGCTACATCCCGGGCCATAGACTTATGTGCCGTTGCTCTGTTTTGGGAGATTGGGACATAGAAGCGGATTGAATTAAAATGGATTAAATGTGGCCTGGATACCATTTTGCGTTTTGATTTTTTTCTGGAATGGTGCATTCTCCAGGTAATGTAAGTCCTGGGTGGATGGGGGTGGGCCTAGGGATTGTTTGAGCGAAGCTGACGAAGGGGCGCCGCTGCCTCCTATAATAGCTTCGGGTAAGCGGCGGGTAACCTTCTATGTCTTTATTTAACTGTAAATTTGTTCATTTTTATGTGTATTAATAATCACTTTGTGTTACCCTGCAATAAATAAATAAAAACATCCCAGTGCGGGATTTGGCCTCCTCCATAACATAACTGTATTGGCTCCTGTCTCTGGCCATCTCTCTCATTTCTCCAGGTTTATAGGCGAGTCCGAGTTCCGAGGCGATTGTATTGGTGTTTGTAATCATGTGATATTTTTATAATGCCTGGTGATTAACCCGACGATGAACCCTCCTCCTTTATCCAGACATAGTCATCTACTGTAATGACGTCAGTGTCAAGCTGTGGAAGTGTTGGTAACAAATAAATGTAGTGTACAACTTTGCTTCGGCCGTTTATCAATAGATGGCTGTAACGGTAAGTGGTGGAATAAATTTAATAGATCAAGGAATTTGATGTCATACAATAGACTTTGACATTTGGAAACAAAACGTCATCGAAATATTAGTCGATTTGTGTCTGCATCATAAATTTATTCAATTAAAAATGTCAGCTTACGAGCCAAATTCTCGTCATTTGCGGGAGGTTTTAATTTTCTTCTTTAATATGAAGAAATTTGTGGCTGATGCTCATTGAATGCTCTCTAATACCTATGGTGAGGCCGCTGTTAGTGAAAGAACGTGCCGAGAGCGGTTTCAACGCTTCAAGAGCGGTGATGTTGACGTCGCAGACCGGCATGGCGGTGGAAGAGAAAAGGTTTTCGAAGATGCAGAATTGGAGGCAATGCATGATTGCATGTTAAACGCAAGAAGAATTGACAGGATCAATGGGAGTGACAAAACAAGCCATTTCAAAACGCCTGAAAGCCGTGGGAATCAGACACAAGGGAATCGGGTGCGGTACGCGTTGAAGCCGAGAGATGTTGAACGGCGTTCGGTACAAATTCTAAGCAGATCTTACAAATTTCTTAAATTTACTTCTGACAGCTGCCGAAATGTTCACTTGAACACTTTTTTACTGATTTATTCACAAAAATAGTTTAGCTTTATGCCATTTTCACTGAAATTAGTGGATATATGATGGCAGACATAACTTGCAGAGATCACATATTATTTTATTTTGTCCATTCATCAATCTTGTCCAAGTTTCATAGTTTATTCTTCGATTTTCGTTTCGGAGATCGTTGTGGTATTTAACTACAAGGCGATAGTGTCGTTGGTTCGCATATATTTCATAATGGCTTATTAAAATTTATTTCTTTTAATTAACTTGACTGCGCTTACGTTCTTGTATAGATCGTAGAGCAACGTGTTGTTTTTTCTCTCGTGTTCGATGTTTGACCATCGTTAATGGGTCAAAGGATTTTCTTTTCGAAGAAGTCTAATATCGTTTCATCGCGTTTGGTAAGGGTCTCCGAGGCATATGTTAAAACTGTCTAATCAGTTTTTTATAACATATAATGTGGTCATTGTTTTTCTATATATAAAACGCGACATTAATTGAGGGCTAGACATATTACAAAGGCACCAAGTATAAAAAAAAATTGATCTCAATTGGTGTTATACATAAATGTGCAAAGTGATTGAATAATATAGTGTAGTTCAAACTTCACCCTAAATGTCCTGTGATACATAACATATGCAACAGTTAACATATTTTGTCTTTTTCTTTTTTTATGTTTAAACAATTTAGCACCTTTAACCAGCTTTCAATTGTTTAATGATGCCAAAGTGTCTCTCCTATATCACAAAACTTCCTCGTTCACCTGACAATAATTAATATGTCAATATATTTGGTTTTAGGGTAAATTTGTAGGCGCATTCGCATCCACCAACTTGGGCGACGTCTCCCCTAATATAATGGGTCCAAAGTGTGAGTTTTCACGCGTGGCCTGCGACGTGGTCTCCAGCCGCTGTGCCGACATGGACGAGAAGTGCTTCGCCGAGGGTCCTGGATCCAACATGTACGAGAGCACCAAGATAATCGCCCAACGCATCCAGGCCGAAGGCTTGGTGAGCACTTAACAACACTTTAGTTTTGTTTAAATAAATTCGACTCTATTTCTTAGAGTATCTCTGTATTTTGATATCTTAATCTCTGGTCACTTTCGTATCTAGATCAGAAGAAACGCTTAATGTGCATCATATACTAGTATCAAAATTCTATAAATTGACTTTTGTGCGTTTTTCTTAAGAGTGTATTATAAATTACACAATGAAATCGACTTCAAAGGTTTTTCCAGGCGATAACGGACAAGCAATTCTTTCGTCTTATTATTCTTCATATTCTTTTCTTTTAATGTATCTGACGATCTGTAACACAAAATTCATGTCTATTGGGATGATGATGTCATTATCTGTGACACAGAATTCATGTCTATTGACATGGTCTTCCAGGTAGAAGGTGTCCGGAGGGGATTTCGTAAGCGGGTGTATATGCGAATCTGTCACCATCCATTCTGGCTACATAGTCCCTCCAGTTACTTCTTCTAGATTAACTCCACCGAACGATGTCCTCTATTTCGCAAGTTGTTCTTATGTCTGCGTTGCGGACACGATCTCGGAGAGTTTTTTCTAGTAATTGATATTAGGATTTTCATTTCTCATGTTCTTAGTAGACCCTTGGTTCGCACAGTGCAGGCCCGCGTTTCTACAGCGTACGTCATAATTGGTCACACGCATGCCTTATAAACTCAAACCTTGGTCAGAAAAAAAAATCCTATCACTGAAAATATTAGATTTTTGACATTACATCACTATGGTATACGGACAGAAACAGGGTGGGATTATATAATACGTATTTTTTTTCGTTTTGGTGGAATGCTACTGCTTTTACAGTGAATATTTTCACTATTTACTTTCAAAGTTTTTTTCTTACTTCATTGCGAACCAAAATTGGAACTTGTTAAAATTTATGAATATTATTAATGTTGTTACTTGAAATATATTGGTAGACGTTCATTGTAAATAATGAAAAAAAATTATGAATTGCGTTTAGTTTAATTCCACTTGGTTTTATGGCTTCGATCGGTTTTGAAAGCTCGCTGCCATCTTTGGTGATTAGAAGGATATTTTTTTAATATTTTAATTATTTAGAACATTAGTAATAACGATTTACTGATTTTGAACTTGAGAACTAATGATTTACTGCAATCTCTCGATGGAAGTTCAATTTAAATAATATTAAAATTAAGCGATATGTTTTTTTAAAACTACGGAACTTTAATTGTTGAGAAATTGGGTGACATGTTATTTTTTATATATTGCATGTTAATGAAATAGAAACATATTTATATTAACATAATTTCCTTACAGAGGCTTCTCCAAACTCCGGATGACTACGAAATAACTGGACCCATATCTGTGGTTCACCAGTTCGTAGACATGCCGAATACGAGAGTTCCTGACTATAACCCGGAAACAGGAGGATTCGACGAGGTTAGTTAACATTAACAATTAATATTTATACATTCAAATGATAATTTAAAAAAAAAATAGTTGCATGTTATGCAGTCTTAAAAAATTATGTTAACATTTAAATTTTCTTTATGACATGGCAACGTTTAGAACTACCTGATTATTTAGAAAATATAGATTTTATTTGAAATATAGACGTGACTGACCAGATGCTCATTGTTTTTAACTTCTATGTATTTAAAATTAAAACTTAATCTTTTAAAATACTCGAAATCTTATTGCCACTCTTCTCTAGCAAACTTTGTAAATTGGTAGTCCATATTTGTAACTTTTCATTTACTTATTGCGGGAGAAAATTCGCGACTCACGGGTGGGTCACTCGCATACAGTGCAAGAACAGAGGGACTCACAGGTGAGTCTCTCGCATATAGGTCAAGAATAAACAGACTCACATATGAGTCGCTTGTGGCCAAAGAGTTAATTTTGTTTTTATCATATACACGTTTAAAGATGCGCTTGGCCAAATATTTTGTTCCTTAAAGAGAATAACACTTAAATATCTAATATTTCAATCAAGAGAGACTTTCTTAGCAATTAATTACGTTTCTTATGGATGAAACATTTTATTTTTTTATGTAAATCAAAGAAAAGGGGGTGTGCTTACATAAAATTCAATAAAAAATCTCTATTTGTCTATATTCGCCATCACTTTGTATTGTGGATTCACATTTGAATAACTTGAATTTAAAATTCATATAAGGTTAACCAAGGTTAGGTTAGGTTACCAAAAAGTTATTCAGAAACCTATTTATTAACTATTATTAAATTTTATTAAACAGAATAAAATTATATGCCATGTTTGCAATGAGTAAAAGGGCAAAGTTGACCTTCGTGGCAGAGTGTTAAGAGCTCTGACTTTCATACAGAGGGTACCGGGTTCGATTCCCGGCGATGGCAGTGTGATTGCCACGCTGTCTTTGGTCTGGTGTCGAATTCACTTGACAATAAAATTGCGATAGATTGGCTACCTAACACATCTCATGAGAATCAATATAATAGCTAAAATAAATTGTAAACAGTAATTGGGTTCAAACGAACTGTTGTATACAAGAAAAAATAATATTTGTGTATTTATCTGTCATTCAAATTTAGTTTCAATACATGGTTGTTCTCGTTTTTATAATTTAGGCGCGGCAAGTACAGGGTTGCTACCCAGCCATGGGATACAGTTTTGCTGCTGGAACAACAGACGGTCCAGGTGCTTTCAACTTCAGCCAAGGAACAACCTCTGGAAATCCTATCTGGGATTCAATTCGTAATTTGCTAGCCGAACCGACACAAGAAGACATCGCGTGCCAAGCCCCCAAACCCATTCTTCTGGCGACAGGAAGAGTAAGTTTCTTTCGCAACATTTCGCAATCAACGAAGTCAATGCTTTCTTACTGGAATGGTTTCCCGTTGCCTTCTCCAGCAATTTATTGTTATTAATAATATTAAATTATATATTGACCAATTAAATATTAAGGCACTGTTGTTTAAAACAAATTGTTTGGGGGTTAAGTAATTAATATTCTTATTAATTATTCTTATATGTAATTTATAATGGATATAATCAAATTTATTTTAAATGTAATATATTTAATGTTTATTGGAATCTTCCAATATATCAAGTTAACTTTTTTCTTTTCATAATGTTTTAAATTATTTATAGTTAACTAACTAACTAACTAACTAACCATCACGCCGTCTCCCCGAAGGAATGGACTGCCACACTTTTTTTACGCGCGTGCATGACACGGTGTATGAATTTAGAGGAAGCGAGAGAAATATGTCAGGAAAGAAACGTGTGGCAGTCCATTCTTTCTGCCTAGGTTTCTGCCTTTCTGCGGCGAGACGGCGCGATGGTTAGCTAGTTAGTTTACTATTTATGATTCGTTATGAATTCGATTATGTGCAGGATAGGGTAGAGTTTACCAGAGTGATAACACTTTAAGAAGAAGATGAATTCGAATTGAAATGATGAAATGAATTCGAATTGTTGAATTGTTTTTCAGATAAACTTCCCTTACAAGTGGCAGCCCGACATAGTGTCTACCCAGTTGGCCGTGATCGGTAACTTGGTGCTGGCAGCGGTACCCGGAGAATTCACCACCATGTCAGGAAGGAGAATGCGGGGGTTATTGGCTAACACCTTCGCCAGCGCCGGTCAGGAAGTCAAAGTGGTAGTGGCGGGTCTTTCCAACACCTACAGCGACTACATCGCCACTTACGAAGAGTACCAAGTACGACATTTGAATTACATTTTTACTGATAACGTGTTTAAGTGGATGGCGCTAGTGTAGATTGAAATGAAAAAGGTGAAGTGTTCCTCAACATAGCATATATACGAGTATATATACATCTTCCAAAATTTTGTCAGACGCGGTGGTCGCAAGAAGGGAGGAATGGGGAATGTTGTTAACCGCCCTACCTTTGGGTTATTTTCCGAGAAACGTGCTAGAAAAAAGCAGGTTTTTTATTAATGAAATTTAATTATATACTAATTTTAGTATTTAAAAATACGAAACGTTAAAAACTCGGCCGCACACTTCGCCTGCCCCTTGTGAAACTATCATATTTATGATGACTTGTACTCGAGTGTTGTTGGCACACGCGCGTATCCTTAACAGTTTGTACATTTTAGGTACATTACTTTTTCACAAGCGCGTACGTGATACGGGATAACGCAGAATGGTACAGTCACAGTGATCACTTACAATTAATCCTTATAAAAAAAATAAAAAAATTAACCCGCAATGGGTAAAATCCAGTACATGTCTACAAGTATTTGTATACATTCAAAATGTTATTAAGGTGTTATCATAATGTGACGAAAATAATTAATGCTATGATTTAATCAATTAATTACCACGCTAAAAGGCGGGCCACACTGTGATAAACATGTTTTAAAACAGTTGAAAACAGTTGTAAACCAAAATTCGTTTGACGTAGCTTGTGGATAAACACGCGCGGCTGTGGATTCGTGTTTATTAAAACAGTTTATAAACCAGTCAAGGTCAGTTGCGTGGCGGCGTCGCACGGTGCACTTACGTGGATTGTTAAGAATTAGCTGGTCATAAGTCAAATTTCAAAATCGATGTTAAAAATACCAAAAAAATCCTAGATCCAAAGAAATGTCCCAGTAACAATAATTGACCATCCCCAACCACGAACCTTTGACCGTGTGCGCGCGCAGGTGGTTGAAACTTGTCCGCCTAACGAAGTGCACGTCGTCATTGTTCTTAGCGCTCTCAGTGTAAACATTAAACAAGGAGAATTTTGCCTTGTCCACCTAATATTTCACAGTTATCGTTATGGATTCGAATAATTCAGGTAAGAATCAATATTTGTTGATGTGTTTAACATACTTTAAAAGTTATTTTATATTATTTGTAGAACTTCAAAAAAAGGTGGTCTAGTAATGAATTTTTTACTTAATTTTCAAGTTTACAAGACATTTTGTTATATTATCGCGTCCTATCGCGTAATGTTTGTTCCTGTACTGTATACTTCTTATATTTGACTAATTAATGACATAAAATTTGTCTGCGGATAGCTGCAGTTGACCAAATTACAGTTATTTTTTTTAAAAGGATCACATCACTTTTTTTAACAACTTTTTCTTAAAATGTAATAAAGTTTGATTTTCTCAATTTTAGGTATATCTGGTACATCGGGTACAAAAACCGTAAGCCGTAAATATCTTTACGATCAAATGCAGCAGCAAGATTTACCTAATTTAGATGAAAAAATTAAATATCTAAAAAATCACCTATTGTCCTGTTGTGGTGACACTCCAGATAATCTAAGCAGTTTCAAACAAAGATTTGCATATTTTAAAACATCAATGAAAGAAAAATGGTCGAAAGCCCATAGAAAAGAAGCAATGTTTCTTAAAACTAATGAAAAGTGGTTAGGAGGAACATTTGAACTTTCAGCAAACAAGCAAACTCGACCAGGTTGGCCTTCTAAATCATTTGAAGATTCTAGTGAGAAGACTAAAAGAAAAAAAAAACGGAGGAAATACCTTATTCACTTAATAAAGAAGTAATCGTTCATGCAGCGCAAACAACATTACAGGCTCGAGGGAAAGGGGATGCTTCGAAAATACTACGGGAAATATAACGATTTGATGAATATGCCATGGCAACTGCGAAATTGTATGTCGAGTTATATAGTTGGCACCCAATGTCTCCGACCATGCATAAAATATTGATTCATGATGCAGCTGTGATTGAAAATGCCTTATTACCCATAGGACAGTTATCGGGAGAGGCAGCAGAAGCCAGAAATAAGCACTTTCGATTATACCGCGAAAACTACGCAAGAAAGTTCTCGAGAGAGGAATGCAACCTTGATATATATAATAGATTATTATCGAGTTCAGATCCACTTTTAAGTAGCATGAAACAAACAAAAAAAAACGATCAAACCAGGTTCATTTTGCCCTGAAACAATGAATATGTTACTACCAGCTGTACCAAATACCGAATCCGATATTTCAGACATGGATTAAAATTTGTCCATAAATGTATAAAAATATTTAAAATACTTATTTGCACCAAAATTATTAATCTGTAACTAGATTTTTTTTTGTTTGTAAAATTTGTAATAAAAAAAAATTTTTCCTCGAAATTTTGTATTTTTTTATATTTTTGGCTGGGAAAAAATATTTTTTTTACTAAGGACAATTTTTTACGATTATATTTATGATTTGAAGTCAAAATACACCGTAAAATAATTTTGACCGCCTAAATCATTCAAATCCACCTATGTGCGGTGTTTAAAATCTTACGAGCTACTTTTCATTATTCTGTAAAATTATTATTTTGAAAATTTTATTCTTATAAAATGTTATTATTATGTAGAATTTATTATTGATTGCATAAATCAAATATTTAATCGGAAACTAGCCAATTAAAATTTGATTGCGTAATTTATTATAATTTACATGTAATTATAAATAAGAATACTCGATTAAACGTGTTCGTAGATTTATTTTTAACATATTCATTTTACAAAAAATATTTTTCTTTACTCTATTTCAGGCTTTAGATAAAAAAAACATGTGGTCATAATTCTGATATGAATTATTTATTTAATTATGTTATTATTATTATTATTATTATGACAATGGTGTTCTTCTACCGACCCTTATGTATGGAAGCGAAGCATTGAACCGGCAAAAGAAGGATGAAAGTAGAACAAATGCAGTAGAAATGAGATCTCTAAGACGAATGTGTGGATATTTGAGATAGTTAGAGATATTTATGTTCCGGATGGCTATCTTCGACAGCACAGACTGTTTTATCTCCCAACATGCAGAACCAACCTGCCTCAGGTGATGCCGGTGGGGAGAGCAATCAAACTGCTGAACATGATCGCTTCGGATATCGATGTCTTTCATATTCGTGAAAGTACATTCAGAAGACAAATACTCTTGACTTTGGAGAGTATCTTGTATTCCTAATGTCGAACCATCTCTCATGCGTTCCTGGTATTATATATTTATTATGTTTTACCTGTTCTCAATAGATGCCTTAAACTATAATATAAAAATGTTTGTAATATCTTTTGAGAAAATAAACTGATTTGATTTGATTTGATATACTGTGTATGATAGAGTGTCGAATGAAAATATAAGAAGTGAATGCGGTGTATGTAAAGTGATGGTGTTATTAACAAAATAATGAAAGGATCATTAAGATGGTTTGGAAATATGGAAAGAATGAATGAAGAAAGAATGGTAAAAAAAATATATGTTAACGATGTAAATGGAACCAGAAATAGAGGAAGACCAAGGAAAACGTTGCACGATCAAATAAATCAAATATTGAATGTCGGCCATGACACGATGTATGAATGTTGGGGAAGCGAGAGAAATATATCAGGAAAGAAAAGTGTGGCGGTCTATTCTTTCTGCCTACCCCTTCGGGGAGACGGCGTGATGGTTAGATAGTTAGTTATGACGTATTTTAGAGATTATTATTAAAACTCCCATGACGGTTATGTGACGCAATACATTTTTAACAAAAATATATTTGTAATACAAGATAAACTATTTTTCTGTATGCGTTTGTAAAATAATGTTTATAATTTAAATAAATATGTTTTCAGGCGCAAAGATACGAAGCGGCATCTACCATTTTTGGACCACACACACTAGCCATTCACCTTTACAATTTCAACCAATTGGCTAAAGCCGTTATTGCGGTAGGTACTTTTTTTATTGTACGTAAAAATTAGTCTGTGAGTTTTGAAATGTCAATTCTTCTTCTTCTTGTTTCCAAGTTGAATTTTTTTCTCTACAGCAGCTCTAAACAGGGATGTTGTGCTGCAACTGAACCATTCTCGAATGTTTTCTAGACAGAATTTCCTTCGTCCCGCACTTCGTTACTCCCATAAAATATTAAACTTCAAGAAAATTTACGTTTTTTTATCAATATAAAATAATATATTTTGTTTTACATCATTATAAAATTAAATGTTGAAGGATTCATCCTTCAACGTTAAAAAGATATCTACAAGTAGTGTAAATGGAAAAATAAGTCAAGGAAGGGCAAAGATGACATGGCGTGACCAAATTAATAAATTACTGCAAGGCAGCCATGTTCGGAGTAGGAACAATCGACGCGTGCATGTCACGATGTGAATGTAGAAGAGGCGAGTAAAGAGTTATGTCATGATAGAACAATGTGGCGATCCATCCTCTCTGCCTACCCCTCTGGGGAAACGGTGTGATGGTTAGTTCTTCTTCTTCGTCAAGTGCCCTGTCGGGTCCCCTCAACGTTGGCGATCACCTTGGCGAACCTGTCGCTTCGGACGCCGGTCCACTCCCTCACGTTTCGCAGCCAGGACATTTGTCTCATACCGGGCCCTCGGCGTCCCTCAATTTTCCCCTCCAATATCAGTTGGAAAAGGTAGTACTTTTCCCCACGCAGTATATGACCCAGATGTGAAATCTTCCGAACCTTGATAGTTGATAACAGTTCCCTGTCAACTCTAGCTCGCCTCAGGACTTCGGTATTGGCAACCATGTCTGTCCAGGGAATTCTGAGCATTCAGCGATAGAGCCACATTTCAAATGCTTCCAGTCTGTTCATAGAGTTGACTTTCGAGGTCCACGTTTCACATCCATACAATAAAACAGATCACGCATAGCATTTGATCAATCTCTGGCGGAGTTTCAAGTTTACGTTATCATTGCAGAAGAGTGATTTCATTTTATTAAACGTAGCTCTTACTGCCTCAATTCTGCATTTTATCTCTACGTCTGGGTCAAGAGATGGTTGTTAGTTAGTTTAAATAAAAAATAAATCGGAATAAATCTAGTTATGGTGTATGATAATGAAACAGTCGTGTTAAACTAGCATCTTCAAAATATCAATTAATTAAATAATATGTTATGTTGTAAAATATTATAGTATGTTTTCCTTAAACCCCTGCCAGACTGTTGTAGTCTTCTTCTTCTTCTTCACTTTTGGTAGACTCGGGAGTCTGTTATTTCAGGGTCCTCTTGAGACGCTGAACTCCAGCTTTCTCTTCACCGTTTCGGGGGTCTTTCTGGTCGGCGTTGTCCGTTTGGCGTTCCATGAAGAGCTATGTATGGTATTCTATTTGAGCTCATTCTTTCTACATGTTGATGTCAGTATCGCCGTCTATGACTGACCACATCTTCGACCTCGCAGATTTCTCGGATTGCTGTATTCCTAACTCGATCACGTAGGGTTTTGTCAGCTATAGCGCGGAGTGTTTTCATCTCGGTTGTCCTGAGCATGCTCTTTGTCTTGACAGTGTCTGCCCTCGATTCAATGCCATATGTGAGGATTGGTCGCACACAGGTCTTATAAATGCGTACCTTGCTGTCAGTCATCTGTTAATACTGTTGTAGTAATATGTTTTTTTTTTAAATACAGGGTTCCGCAGTGGCACCCGGCCCAACGCCGGAGGACTTCTCCAAAGACCTCATTTCCCTTGTGACTCCCGTCATATTCGACGTCGCCCCGTGGGGTCTGGCCTTCGGAGATTGCGTACTTCAGCCCTACGATAGGTACCGCAGTGGACAGACCGTACACGTCAAGTTTGTAAGTGACTTTACTGAATATTAATTAAAAATAATGCGTTCCAAATAAGTACTTACTTTCATTGAATTAAGAACCTACTTGCCTTTGGGATGGTCGCGTTATTTTGATCACTGGAATATTTTGTTCGCTTTGTGGTACCTACCTTCGTAGCGTATCTTTTTAAATTGACTGCTTTGTGGTACCTACCTTCGTAGCGTATCTTTTTTAATTAATTGCTTTGTGGTACCTACCTCTTCGTAGCGTATATTTTTTTTTTATATAAGTGCACAAATGAGTTAACACGTAATTGAATGAAATATTCTATATATTTTTTTAATTTTAGATCTCAGGAAACCCTCGTAATAATTTGATGACTGAAGGCACCTACTACACAGTGGAGAAATACAATGATGACACACAAAGCTGGGACATAGTTGCAACAGACGCACACTGGGAAACCAGGTTAGACAAATCATCATTTTGCTTACATATTTCAATACATTTAACAGACGAAACAGTTTTATATATGTAGGTTTTATTTTGCGTTAACAAATTATTTTTTTTATAATTTGTAACTATAATGTTATAGAATTTTGAGGTTAAAGAAGTTGAAAAATAAATTGTATAGGTTTAAAAAATATATTTTACATTTACATATATTGGAAATTTATAATAGTCCAATGGCAGAATTTTATTTTAAAACAATTTTGTAGAATTCTTATTAGAATCAACGAACTGTATGCTTCAAAATATCATATTGTTTGTACAACTTTGTTTGTAACACCTGATGGTTACACCCGATGATGCCAACACCGGTTGGCGAAACAGCTGTCCACTCAAAAATCTAATAATATACATTGTGATATCATAACAGTGTTATAATTTTTAACAGTTAATGACCTGATTATACTTTTCCATTAGATTCTTGTGGGAGAGAACATCCCTGTTTTTGGGAACAAGCCGAATGAACATCTTCTGGGAAGTCACCGACGAGACATCCGTGGGACAATACAGGATCCAGCATTTCGGATACTTCCGTTATATTCTGGGGTCTGTGAAATCCTACAGTGGAATTTCCAGGGCCTTCCAGGTGTATTAAAAACAAAGACTTGAAAAATGAAGTTGGATATGTAAATAAATTGTTGAAATGATGCTTTAAATAAATTAATTTTAACAAAATACATCGGTCTGTTTTATTATGCCTTTACCCACCAACCAATCCTCTTAGTTATATAATAGTTAGTTAGACACAATATTTCCCAAAAGTAAAAATTGCTTTTAACTCAGCCCCCGAATTGTTTTACTAATTACTAATAAAAATATTGAAAATGGATTTTGGTGAAGAAAAGTAAAAATAAAAAAATGATAAAAATAACGCTTTACGAAAAGCGCGTATAGACAGGAATTGGATATAATAAATACTCGTATATTTTTAAGTATATAAAAATATATGTAAAAATATAAAATAAGGCGAATAAAGAAAGAAAGACACATATGTTTCAATTTCTTGAAATAAGATTTCTTGAATCAATAGTATTTAATTTAAAAAAAACCCAATTGGGTTATATGGAAAGATTTTTAGATCTTACTATTAATTATGTATTGTTTCAGATATATTTTATATTGAGTTGTAGTGAGACTCCTTGTGTCTTTTGGAAGTTCATTGTAAAGTTTCAGTCCATTGTTCAATATCCTTGATTGTCCTGTCTTAGTTCGTGCATTCGGTAAGTGATATCTGTCACAGTTCCTGGTCCGGTGTCTGTGTATGTCTGAATTTTTAGTTAGTTTGTAGCTGCTGTCTGTTGTCTTTTCCATGGTCACTCTGTGTACAATTTTTAAGATCTCATATCTCTCGCAGACAGCCTAGGAACCACCGATTGTAATATTATTTTCTTCTTCTTCTTCTTCTTTCTTGTTGTAGACCTATGTGGTCTGTCAAAGATACAAAAAAAAATCAAAAAATTTAATAGTTTATTATTATTATTATTAATCGAAGTTGGCAGAATGACGAGAATGACATGTATTTAGATTAAGAATTTTCAAGATTTTTTTGATTTCAGATAACACCAAGAGCCGAAATCACCCGGGCCACCCACGCTCTATTTTTAATATGTAAATAAAAACATCCTAAATTTTCAAAACGATTAATTTTTGTTTTCCTACCAAAAAACGCCCTCCAAAAAAGACATGAAAATCGGCTTAAGTTACCAGACCCTTAAATAAACATTGCTTTTTTTACCTTTAAAATTTCTTGATTTGATAGGTGTACCTTGAATACAAAAAGTTTGCGGAACACTGGTCTAGGGGATAGATCGCTTGGCTCCTGATCATGGGGACATGGGTTCAAGCCTGGACACGACCAGATTCTGTCTTCATAATAATGAGCTATTTTCTGCTTACATTGAAGATTGTAAAAAATAATTCTAATATGATTGATTTACATCCTTGGTATTAGTCTATTTTTATTTATTTTTAAATTATCATCTATTTGCATATTAAAGATTAGAAAATCTTTTTACAGTACACATAAATGACTTTTAGTATATTTCGTTCATACCAATATGAATATTCTATAATTAATATCAGGTTTCCTGATTTTCTATATTTAAATCGTAGTTTTAAATCTATGTCGATTTTTAGCACTAAGTGATAGATACTATCCACTATTTTTGTTTCGTTTATTTTTTAAGTTAAGACCTAATAAATTTAATTCAATTTTTAGATTTAATGGAAGTATGTACTTGAAGCGAAAAAATAAGCACTCAGTTTATATGTTTCAATGATATAAAGGCAAATAAAGATTATGTTTTTGTCTATACTTGTCGGGGTTAAATGCATAACCCATATAAGTGGACTTCCACAGCTGAACCAGCATGTTTCATGATGAAATATATTACACGAATAACCGAAAACGCCTGACTTAGGACCTAATTATCAAAAGCGATGAATCGGGGCCCAGATTTATTCACACAGGTCACTAGGTCACTAGAACAGAGCATCGCGTGAAAAGGGAAGCAAAGCATATAAAAGCGGTACATCCGACCACCATGGACAGTATTCCTTCTTGCGACTTCTAACCGACACGAGTCTACGCCGTCAAGTCTACGTACAAAGGACCCCCGACTCTCCCACCGAGCTACGCTATTGTCTACACTGCTACTATTTTATGAACAAAAAATATTGTATACTCACAAGTATTGTGAAATTTAACATAAATGTATTATAAATGTGTGCAATTTTCATTATTTCCAATTGAACTAGACTGAGACATAGCAACGCGTGGTCGGGGGAAGCTGGTATATTATAAATTAAAGGATTGGTTGGTGGTTAAAGACATAACCAAAAAAAAAAACGATTTATTTTGTTAAAATTAATTTATTTAAAGCATCATTTCAACCATTTATCTGGATTGAACTTCATTTTTCATAAATCTCTATTTTTAATAGACCCGGAAGGTCTTGGAAATTCCATTGTAGGATTTCACAATTCCCAGAATATTACGGAAGTATCCGAAATGCTGGATCCTGTATTTTCCCACGGATGTCTCACCAGTGATATCCCAGAAGACGTTCATTCTGCTAGTTGCCAGGAACTGGGATGTTTTCTCCCACAGGAATCTAATGGAAACGAGTAATCGGGTAATTTAAAATCGTAGGAATAGTTCGCGCACATTTAAAATTACAAATAGAATTCGAAAAATATTCGTTTTTGAGATAATTTTTTTTTAGAATTCCCTTTGATGTTTAATGTGTCATGAATGTCAACCTTTTAATGGATTTCCGAATGACAAAATAAATTATATTTAAAAAAAGTTTTTCCGTGCATTCAGCAAGTTTTATTTTCTGTGGTCTTGTGTACGAGTATATCTGTGTCTCGTGTTATTATCTTAAACCGGCGTTTCGGAGATCATTGCAGACTCAAGTTGACAACTACGACAACTCAAGTTGGCAGCAATATGTTTGATGTGTTTTTGGGTAACACCGTGTGATAGCTCCTTCTCGACCATTATCTCATTACCCTGAAGATGGAGACTGTAACGATCTCCGAAACGTCGGTCGAGAAGGAGTTATCACACGGTGTTACCCAAAAACACATCAAACATACGACAACTAGTTCTGACAGGTCGGTCATATATGACAACATGAGACACGGATATTCACAGGATCTCAGAAAATATATTTCTACCAACCGCGACAATCAACAAAAAAAACTGTATTTTTTTTCGATTTTACCAAAAAAATTTAAAAAAAATAATTTGTCAATGCAAAAAAAAAAAAATTAATACTTGTTTTATCCTTTAATTATATTTAAATATGTAAGCAAAATGATGATTTGTCTTACCTCGTTTCCCAGTTCGCATCTGTTGCTACAATGCCCCAGCTTTGGGTGGCATCATTATATTTCTCCACTGTGAAGTAGCTGCTTTCAGTCATCAAATTATTACGAGGGTTTCCTGAGATCTTAAATAAAAAAAGCACAAAAGTCTCCGTTAGATTGTCTCCATCCACTGCTGGACGTAGGCCTCTCTACCCCCACGCCATCCCTCTCGGTCTCTCGCCAGTGTTCTCCAGGCCCTTCCCGCCGTCCGCACAATATCATCGCTCCACCTGGCCTTCCGAATGCAGACTAACCGAGCTGTATTCTCTTATCAATCTCCCTGATAAAGCTGCAGTTATCTCCGGATGCCTAAGGGACACTGTCTGGGACAATAAGCATATGCTAGAGGAAAGCAAAGTTAGGATTTATAAAACAAGTATTAGGCCCATAATGACATGCGGAATCGAAGCAAGAGCAGACACTGTCAGAACCAAACATCTCTTTAGAGTAGCAGAAATGAGAACATTGCGACCTATTTTGGGGAGAACCCTTAGAGATAGGACACCCAATGAAGAAATTCACAAATCCTGCAAAATTGAGACATAGTGAGATGGAGTAGGCAGAGAAGACGATTTTGGAGGGACCACATCGAGAGAATGGATCCAGCAAGAATTCCTAATATCATGATGCACGAGACTTCAGAGGACCGTCGCACATAGGTGGATTTAAATGATTTAGGCGGTCAAAATTATTTTACGGTGTATTTTGACTTCAAATCATAAATATTATCGTAAAAAATTATCCTTAGTAAAAAAAATATTTTTTCCCAGCCAAAAATAAATAAAAATACTAAATCTCGAGGAAAATTTTTTTTTTTATTACAAATTTTACAAACAAAAAAAAAATCTAGTTACAGATTAATAATTGAGGTGCAAATAAGTATTTTAAATTTGTTTATACATTTATGGACAAATCTTGAATCATGTCTGAAATATCGGATTCGGTATTAGGGTTAGCTGGTAGTAACATATTCATTGTTTCAGGGCAAAATGAACCTGGTTTGATCGTTTTTTTGTTTGTTTCATGCTACTTAATAGTGGATCTGAATTCAATAATAATCCATTATATATATCAAGGTTACATTCCTCCCTCGAGAACTTTCTTGCGTAGTTTTCGCGGTATAATCGAAAGTGCTTATTTCTGGCTTCTGCTGCCTCTTCCGACAACTGTCCTATGGGTAATAAGGCATTTTCAATTACAACTGCACCATGAATCAATATTTTATGCAAGGTCGGAATCATTGGGTGCCAACTATATAACTCGACATACAATTTCGCAGTAGCCATGGCATATTCATCAAATCGTTATATTTCCCGTAGTATTTTCGAAGCATCCCTTTTCCCTCGAGCCTGTAATGTTGTTTGCGCTACATGAACGATTACTTCTTTATTAAGCGAATAACGTATTTCCTCCGTTTTTCTTCTTTTAGTCCTCTCACTAGAATCTTCAAATGATTTAGAAGGCCGACCTGGTCGAGTTTGCTTGTTTGCTGAAAGTTCAAATGTTCCTTCTAACACCTTTTCGTGAGTTTTAAGAAACATTGCCTCTTTTCTATGAGCTTTCGACCATTTTTCTTTCATTGGTGTTTTAAAATATGCAAATCTTTGTTTGAAACTGCTTAGATTATCTGCAGTGTCACCACAACAGGACAATAGGTGATTTTCTAGATATTTAATTTTTTCATCTAAATTAGGTAAATCTTGTTGCTGCATTTGATCGTAAAGATATTTACAGCTTATGGTTTTTGTACCCAATGTATCAGATATACCTAAAATAGAGAAAATCACACTTTATTACATTTTAAGAAAAAGTTGTTAAAAAAAAGTGATGTCATCCTTCTTAAAAAAATAACTTTAATTTGGTCAACCGCAAATATCCGCAACCAAATTTTATGTCATTAATTAGTCAAATATAAGATGTATACAATACAGGAACAAATATTACGCGATAGGACGCAATAATATAACAAAATGTCTTATAAACTTGAAAATTAAGTAAAAATTTCATTAGTAGACCACCTTTTTTTGAGGTTCTACAAATAATATAAAATAATTTTTAAAGTATGTTAAACACATCAAGAAATATTGATCATTACCTGAGTTATTCTAATCCATAACGATAACTTCGAAATATTAGGTGGACAAGGCAAAATTCTCCTTGTTAAATGTTTATACTGAGAGCGCTAAGAACAATGACGACGTGCACTTCGTTAGGCGGACATGTTTCAACCACCTGCGTGCGCACACGGTAAAAGATTCGAGGTTGGGGATAGTCAATTATTGTTACTGGGACATTTCTTTGGATCTAGGATTTTTTTGGTATTTTTAACATCGATTTTGAAATTTGACTTATGACCGGCTAATTCTTAACAATCCACGTAAGTGCGTCGACCACCAGGACGACCACCAAAGAGATGGAGAGAAGGCTGGTCGTCTTCATCACAGGAAGAAAGCTGTTATCCTGCATAAACAGATCGCAAGATCTACAATCGGAAGAAGAAGAAGAAGAATCTCCCTGACTTTACCTCCTCTTCCAAAAGCCAACAGATACACTATATTCATCCACCATTTATTGTGAGTTTTAGTGTCTACAATTTGTGTAGTCATTAATTTTGGCTTTGTCATTTTAAGGCCATTTTTTTAGATGATTCATTTAAATCTTCCAGCATACCTTGGAGTTGTTCGGGAGATTCTGACAACAGAATTATGTCATCAGTGAATCTCAAGTGAGACTGATATTCTCAATTTATGTTTAATCCATGGTTCTTCTAGTCCAGTGTCTTAAACATGTCTTCCAAGACATGGTAAACAGTTTTGGAGACAAAGTGTCTCTCTGTCTGACACCTTTTTGAATCTGTAAGCGGTCTTAAAAAGGCTAAAGAAAATAAAAAAGCGAATAAACGTAGAAAGGTTACCAAATATGTTACAAACAAAAAACCAAAAGATTATAAATAAAAATGACAGCGTTAAGGAGTATAAAGAAAATAGAAGAAATAGGAAAGCCTAGTAAAAAAAATACGACCCCAAATACGTCCACGGCAATAGAGATGATGAACATGCTAAATGCATTAACTGTGGCTATCTATTGTCATAACTGGTGATTTTAGTTAATAAACCTTCAAATTCGTTAAAATCCTTTGTTTTGCTTTCTCTTTAATTGTATACCCCACATTTCCCGTCTCGATACCCCACTTTGCCCCACATACCGGGGCAAAGTGGGTCAAATATCACTTTTAATATTATTGCTCTTAGGGTCTGAATTAATAATATTAAAATGAATGTTTAAAGACAAAATCAAGCATCAGATGCCAAATAGTAAATTTAAAATCAGATAGGATGTGTAGATATTCTATGCCCGATTTTAAGAGCCATCATCAAATCAGTTTATTTTCTCGTATTGTGCATAGTTTAAGACATCTATTGAGAACAGGTAAAATACAATAAATATATAATACCAGGAACGCATGAGAGATGGCTCGACATTAGGAATACAAGATACTCTCCAAAATCAAGAATATTTGTCTTCTGAACGTACTCGTAATTTCACGAATATGAGAGACGTCGATCTCAGAAGCGATCATGTTCAGCAGTTTTATTTCTCTCCCCACCGGATGATTCTGCATGCTGAGAGATAAAACAGTCTGTGCTGACGCTGTCGAAGATAACCATCCGGAACATAAAGATGAATAGCCTCCAAGATGACGCAATTCTCAAAAAATTCCCTGATAAGTTTAAAGAAATGGGTAAGTGTGCAACCATCCCTCCTTATCTATAAACTATTGGTCTCTAGTATGACTAAAAGGAATGCAATGGGATATAGCCACGGATAGCTACGAAACTCCCTCATGTAGAGATATCTTAGAAATCTTTTCTGAACCCTCTCTAACATGATCCATTTAACCTTAAGGACCCCACTATGCCCCCCTCTCCCCTGCATATCTGGAACGTTTTATTTTCAATCAGTAAAGTCACTTACAACACGGATGACGCTGTTCTATTTACAGACAACGAACATGAACTACAAGTCCTGGTAAATAGTGTGTATGAGATATGCATGCGAAATGATCTGATGATGAATGTTAATAAGTCCAAGGTTTTTTGAAAAAGAAGAAATCGTAGCAGTCTGCAACATTTGTGTGAATGGTGAAAATTTGGAGCAAGTAGGTGAGTTCGTGTATTCAGGTAGTATGTTTACAGGAGATGGGCGAGTGGAGAAGGATATTGAATGAAGGGTTGAGGCAGGCAACAAAGTGAATGGTGCACTTAAAGTTGTCATCGCAAACAAAAACCAATCAAAAAAGCTAGAATGGCAGTGCATAATGGTGTTCTTGTACCGACCCTTGTGTAATGAAGCGAAGCATGGAAAGTAGAATAAATGCAGTAGAAATAAGATCTCTTAGACGAATGTGTAGATACTCTGTGTATGATAGAGTGTCGAATGAAAATATAAGAAGTGAATGCGGTGCGAATGATGGTGTTATAAACAAAAGAATGAAAGGATCATTAAGATGGTTTGGACGTATGGAAAATAATGAATGAAGAAGAAATGGTAAAAAAATTATATGTTAACAATGTAAATAGAACCAGAAACAGAGGAAGACCGAGGAAAACGTGGCACAATCAAATAAATCAAATATTGAATGTCGGCCATGTGAGGAGTCAGAGAAATCGACGCGCGTGCATGACACGATGCTGAGGAAGCGAGAGAAATATGTCAGGAAAGAAAAGTGTGGCAGTCTATTCTTTCTGCCTACCCCTTCAGGGAGACCGCGTGATGGTTAGTTAGTTAGTTAGTTAGTTAAGTCACTTACAAACTTGACGTGTACGGTCTGCCCACTGCGGTACCTATCATTGGGCTGAAGTACACAATCTCCAAAGGCCGAACCCCACGGAGCGACATCGAATGCGACGGGAGCCACAAGGGAAATAAGATCTTTTGGGAAAACCTCCGGCGCTGGTCCGGGTGCCACCGCAGTACCCTGTAATTAAAAAAAATCATATCACAAAGAAAAGGAAAAAAAATAAGTTTTTTTTTTTTTAAAACTTAAAGCCTAATTGTTGCGATGGTTTTAACCTTCCCTTCCCTATGATGGGTATCTTCTACACGTTGCTTCTAAAAACCATCAATATCTCTATAAATATAATAAATACAAGGTTAAGATTTTAGGTATACCTTTATAATATATTTACGCATTGATTTAAAAAATAATATTAATAATAATCAGAATTTATCAGGTACATCGGAGGTATTTTGTGAAAATCGAAAACAAAGTTTATAAACAGCGCTTTCAGTGCGCCACACTATATTCGCATCTCACTCTTGCATATGTTCTAGCTCAATGTTCTCACTCTCGCCGTCCCGCCGCGCCGGCAGTGGCGGCAGTCGCTTTCGGGCTTGCGACCAGAGCGGGTTTATGCCCGTTCCGTGAGCGTTGCCAGATGTTTTTTTTTAATGTTTTTAGCAATTAAATCTCAATTATTATAATTTTTGTCTTCAATTATAATTACATAAGGGGATTAGCTACTAATGTTCCTATTTTTCCGATTTAAAATCGCTAATTTTTTAACGCGTACTGACTACCCTACACCGGAACCCACGTTTTTATTTTAGCACTGTAAGAAAAGTAATTTTAACTATAAAAAGTACCTACCGCAATAACGGCTTTAGCCAATTGGTTGAATTTGTAAAGGTGAATGGCGAGTGTGTGTGGTCCATAAATGGTAGATGCCGCTTCGTATCTTTGCGCCTGAAAGCATATTTATTTAAAGTATACGAGTATAACCAAGAATTTATCAATGAAAGCAAAAACGGCCGTTCACAATGGAGTTCTGGTCCCAATCGTAATGTATGTAAGCGAAGCATGAAACTGGCAGAATAAGGATGAGAGCAGAATAAATGCTGTAGAGATGAGGTCCGTAAGACGTATGTCTGATAGAACGGTATACGACAGAATGGTCCCTCCGGTATCTTCTTCTGGATCTATTCCATTGAACGATATCCTTTATTTCGCAAGTTTTACTTATGTCTATGCTGCGGACACGATCTCGGAGAGTTTTTCCAGCAATTGATTTTAGGACCTTCATCTCCGATGTTCTCTGTAGACCCTTGGTTCACACAGTGTCGGCCCGCGTCTCTACAGTGTACGTCTGATCTTGCTGTTGATACGCATGTGCTTGTTCTTCCAGACTAGATTCATCAGACATCCTGACACGGCAGAGGCTTTACTGACTTGTTCTCGTACTTCGGTATAAAGGTCATTGTGGCTTCAGATCTCTACTCCCAAATATCTGAAACTCATTACTTGCTCCACAGGTATATCATCAACGGCATGGTAATGATTTAACCTCTAAAGTAAGAACTCTTGAGTAACGCAGTTATTATATTGATCCCACCATACGAGTATTAAGTTTCACATCATTCTAAAAATGTGGACATAAATTTGATCCATTGTTGTTATTATTTTTGATTCAATGACCATACATCAGAAATGTTAGTAAGATAATCGTACTTGGTACTCTTCGTAAGTGACGATGTAGTCGCTGTAGGTGTTGGAAAGACCCGCCACTACCACTTTGACTTCCTTGCCGGCGCTGGCGAAGGTCTTGGCCAATACTGCCCGCATCCTCCTTCCTGACATGGTGGTGAATTCTCCGGGTACCGCGGCCAGCACCAAGTTACCGATCACAGCCAACTGGGTAGACACTATGTCGGGCTGCCACTTGTAAGGGACGTTCATCTGAAAAACAATTCGCATTACGCAAAAATAGTCTTATCCCGCAAATTAGAGAACTTCTCGTATTGATCGTTTAGACAAAATAATCATTATGCAATACTGTAATGAATAGTGCGTTTGCAAAAAAAGAAGTCACGGTTTTTATTTCAATAAAGTGAAAATTAAAATAAAAATTTTTTTTAACCACCCTATGTATTTGAACGTACGTGATACGTTCACTTTGACTGTACCATTCTGCGCTATCCCGTATCACGTACGCGCTTGAGAAAAAGTAATGTACCTAAAATGTACAAACTGTTAGGGATACGCGCGTGTGCCAACAACACTTGAGTACAAGTTTTCATAAATATGATAGTTTTACAAGGGGTAGGCGAAGTGTGCGGCCGAGTATTTGACGTTTCGTAATTTAAAAAAATTATATTAATATATAATTAAATTTCATTAATGAAAAAACTGCTTTTTTTACACGTTTCTCGGAAAATAACCCAAAGGTAGGGCGGTTAATAAACTTAAGGCGGTTACATAGTGGAATTCCATAATGAAGATTTTTTCATGAATCAAACATCATTTTTATACATGTAAACATAAAAATAAAATATTTTATATTATATAAACCCTTACCACTCCATTATTTTTTTATATTGTTTGTCAGCCAACTCTTATTTAAATAATGTCAAAATATTTTTATTAATAGGTATATAAAATAAAAAATCGTTAAAAATTCATTTGTTATGTCGAATAAAAAACAATTAACAAAAAACATTATGGACTACTTATAGTTTTGCATAGTATGGTACTTTTCAAAACAATCTCCAGGATGGAGACCAGGTTTTCTGGAACATGTCTCACAAATCCACACTGTTCCCCGTCTTCCCCCTGGAATCTTTCTGTTACTGCACACAAAACAGTCTTTAGAACCTTTGTCCAGTTTCGCAATTAAGTGGGGCTTGTACTCTAATCACTCCTCTGTATGAAGCGAAGTTCCCACCATTATAGGTAATGTGAATTTGCAAGAATTATTTTATAGTAAAATAAAGACGGAAAACAGTCAAAATCTAATTAAAACGTGAAATTAAATGTTTTTTTAACGAATAATCACAAGAAACAATGCCACGTGTCAAGTTTTGCGCGCGAAAATACACCGCGTGCGCAAGTCTTATCTTGTCGGCCGCTAGCCGACAACTGAGTTGTAGCGTACATATAGCGATGTCGGCTGGCATTCGACAAAGGAGTGATAAGGGTTAAAAATTATAAACGCGGTAAGCTTAAAATGCTATAAAATAAAAGAAGTTTACTAATATATTAATTATATTGGCTTGCAAGATTATTACAGTATTAGAATTTTACAATATTAAAAATAAATTTTGATTTAATCTATTATTAAATAAAAATATTCGATGACTTTTATTAGATTGCACAAAAGAATAAAATGAATATAATATTGATAAGCATATAAATTACTAAGCCCAAAAACATTTTTTACAATGGTGCCAAATAGATAGAGTAAATGTGTCCTGGCATCCCATTGTGCTTGCGTAAATTAAATTTATGTCCCGGATGGACTGGGACAGGTCTAGAAAGTGTACGAGCGAGGCTGACGAAAGAGTGCAGCTGCGCCCTATAACAGCCTCGGGTATGTGGTGGGAACCCTTCTGTGTTCCTTTCTTCTTCTAAATAGTGCCAAATGTTTTAATTGATCAATATGCTATATTAAAAACAATAAGTTGCCGTGGAAGGTAACGGGAAACTACTCCAATAACTCTTCCTAAAAAATCACTGTGGCGAGAAAGTATTCGCCACGATGTTCTTCATTGTCAGCGCAATGCCAATGCCATATTGACGTTATAAAGTCATTTTCTAGATGGCGCTGGTCAGGGGGACCTGACATGGCACTATTATAAGAAGAAGTTGCAAAAAAACTTACCCTTCCTGTCGCCAGAAGAATGGGCTTGGGATCATGGCACGTGATGTCTTCTTGTGTTGGTTCGGTTAGCAAATTACGAATTGAATCCCAGACAGGATTTCCAGAGGTCGTCCCTTGGCTGAAGACGAAAACACCTGAACCGTCTGTTGTTCCAGCAGCAAAACTGAAGCCCATGGCCGGGTAGCAACCCTTTACTTGTCTCGACTGAATTATAAAAAAGAGAATAACCATTTATTTAAACCTATTTCGATTATCATCACCCGTCTGTCATCCACTGCTGAATGTAGGCCTCTCCCAAAACACGCCACCGCCCCCTATCCATTGCCGCTTCCATCCATCTATGTCCAACAATCTTTTTCAGATCGTCAGTCCAACGGGCAGGGGGACGTCCAACTCTGCAGAATCATGTACACGGTCTCCACTCCAGAACCCGTCTCTTCCATCGGCCGTCGGTTCTCCAACATACATGGCCAGCCCATCCTTAGAGCCACCTCAGTCACCTTGGTCTGTTGTCGAATAAATTCATTTCTAAATCTGTCTTTCAAGGTTATTCCATGGCGCGTTGGGCGATTTTGATTGACAGACACAAATATTGCACTTTTATACCCACCTACAAGCTGGTAAATCCTGTTAAGTCGAGCAATCTGAGCCAAGATTGTGGTAACCATTCCCTTTGGAAACTCAGATCGACAAGCAGATGGGAAAAGGGGGGTCGGGAAATAAATCAACCAACCCTGAGGTCATATACTCGTATTGGCAGCAGGATACATCAACTACAGAAAACATTGCGGTGCAGAAGGCAAGGGAAAACAACTGCACTATTTCTCCCTCGAAATCCATCAAATGTACAGGATGGACACGACCCTCAATCATGAGGAATACGACTGAGAAAAATATTCTCATTGAAGACATGGCATTTAATTTTATTTTGTTTCATAAAACATAATAAAAACTCAAGTGTACACAGAGGTCCATGGAAAGACAGATACTTGGTGTGAGCTTGCGTGACCGCATAAGGAATGAAGAAATCAGACGCCGCACCAGGGTTGCTGACGTCATGGGCCGAGTGGCAAAATTGAAATGGCAATGGGCTGGACACTTGGCTAGACAGGGTGGAAACAGAACAGATGGGCACCCAGGATACTCAGTTGGAGACCATGGGAAAATAGGCGAAGTTTCGGAAGGTCACCGAATAGATGGACCGATGATATTGTCAAAAGGGTTGGAAAATCTTGGATACAAAGGGGGCAGGATAGAGACGAGTGGAAGACATTGGAAGAGGCCTATATCCAGCAGTGGAGGGAAGAAGGCTAACAATGAAGAAGAAGAAGAAGAAGAATAAAAACTAAAATATTGGCCTGTATTCAATTTTAGCTAATTGCACCCCTTTGTCTTTGATTAACATAAAAAAAATTGCTTCATCGATAAGTAACATAATTTATTTCTAAAATAATTATCTATTGATCAAAATGTTCGATTTTAAATAATAATACGCCCTTTAAAGGAATAAATGATTTTTAATACTAAATATTTTTACCAAATCTTTAAACGTTTTTGTGATAAAACAAAATTCGTTTTCATTCAAAAGACAGTTAACCCTTTAGCCACAGTCAACTCACCCGTGAATCTCTCTGTTCTTGCCGCGTACGCAAGTGAGGTGCCCTGTTCTTGCCGTGTATGCGGGCGACTCACCAGTGAGACGCGAATTTTCTCCCGGAATAAGTAAATTAAAAGTAACTAATATGGGATACTAATTTCAATACACATTCGAGCAAATAATGTACAGCGTTTGCTAGAAATTGTGCTTATACGTTTTTAAGTATTTTGAAAGGCGATGTTTTCATTTTAACTCACAGAAGTTAACAATTCGTCACCTGAGAGAAAGAAGGTTCCAACTGTCAAAAGTAAAAAGCTGAGAAAAATGAAGTCAAAGTTTTGTTGGTTTCGGGTGTGTATCTTGGAATAAAAGGATTCCATCTGAAGCAGATGAAACTCTTTTACCGAGAAGCGTTTTAAATTTTCTGGCGATAGTTAGAATAATAAAGTTCTAAGTGTAAATGAATCCTTCTTCAGTGAATTGTGTGTTTTGAATGATCAGATGGAACTGGATTATTTTCGTTACATCAAAATGACGATACTATTACATGTTTTCTTTAATTGTACGTATAGATAAGGTTAGTAAGAACCCTCTTCACGAAAAAAAGCCAAATGTGAAATTTTGTTAGTTGGAACCCCCTTACTCTCAGGTGACGAATTGGTATCTGGTCAGACACGCGTATATTTCAAATCTATATTTTATAAATAATCAGGTAGTTCAAAATGTTATATATTAAATTTTATATAAATTCGATAACATGAAACTAATAAAAAATTGTGTTAATTATCATTTAAATATATAAAGATTAATTGTTAATGTTAACTAACCTCTTCGAATCCTCCTGTTACCGGATTATAGTCAGGAACTCTCGTATTGGGCATGTCTACGGACTGGTGAACCGCGGATATGGGTCCAGTAATTTCGTAGTTATCCGGAGTTTGGAGAAGCCTCTGCAAGGAAATGATGTTAATATCAAGTAATGTATATTTCATGAAAACGTTATAAATAAACAATAATATGTCACCCAAAGTCTTAACAATTAAAGTGCCACAGTTCTTAAAAATAACATCGATTAATTGAATTATTACTTAAAATGAACTTCTATCAGGAATTGCAGTAAAATCATATTAGTTTACAATGTGTTTTTTATAAAAAAAAACCTTTCTTCCTAAAAAAAATGCAATCACTAGAAGATGGCAGCGAGCTGCCGAAACCGGTCGAAGCCACCAATTAGGATTAAACTTAATTTTTTAAGGATTAATTGTATCTCAATAGAGACGAAGATGTAAATTGTTTTGGAAACAGAATATGGTGGTCGAGGCGTTTACAGGACTTATGACCTGTCATTGGTTGGGTTAAGCGATCGCTTTATGTAATACAACATTCCTCATTCCGCCCTTGAAGACATGGCATGACCAAATTAATCAATTACTGAAAGGTGGCCATGTTCGAAGAAGGAGCAATCGACGAGCGTGCACGTCACGATGTGTGAATGTAAAAGAGGCGCGAGAGTTATATCAGGATAGAACAATGTGGCGATCCATCCTCTCTGCCTACCCCTCCGGGGAAACGGCCTGATGGTTAGTTAATTAGTCATTATAAGTCAATTAATATAATATAATTTTGATACTGGCTCTGACACCCACAATTCTATTGCAATTCAACCGATTTTTTCTGATCTCTATACAGAAACGACGTAAGATACAGTAGAGTCTCGATTATCTGACCTAAACCGGCCGCGGCAAGGTCGGATAAGCAAAATGGTCGGATAACACGGAAAATGATAAAAACGACATTGAAAATGTGTTAATTTTATTTGCACATCGAAAACTTTTCAAAGACGCACATGTAACATAACTGAATGTAACGAACTAAAACATCAAAACACAACTAACAGTCTAAAAAAACGGCAGAAACAAAACAAGGAAACAATGCGCAACACGTCCTCTCAGCGAAAGAGCTATTATACGTAAGCACTGAGGACTGTCGCCTGGCGCGCGAATATAATGCGTGCAGCCGGGTAAAGGAAACGGGCATTGCCCCGGTAGGTCGGATAACCGAGACTCTACTGTATCATAATGTAGAGTTACTCTACTAAAATAAGCGGATTTTATTTAAACAAAACAAAAGTGCTGTTAATTGCTCACTAAGCCTTCTGCTTGGATGCGCTGGGCAATTATCTTGGTGCTCTCGAACATGTTGACCCCAGGACCCTCGGCGAAGCACTTCTCGTTTAGTTTAGTACAGCGGCTGGAGATCACGTCGCAGGCCACGCGTGAAAACTCGCACTTTGGACCCAATAAATTAGGGGAGACGTCGCCCAAGTTGGTGGATGCGAATGCGCCTACAAATTTACCCTAAAACCAAATATATCATCACATTTATTATTGACAGGTGAACACAGAAGTTTTGTGGTGGTTAGACACTTTGGCGTCATTAAAAAAATGAATTCTGGTTATTACAAAAGAGCATAATGGTTTAAACATAAAATAAAGAAAAAGAGAGGAAAATATTTAAGACATAGTGAGATGGAGTAGGCAGAGAAGACGATTCTGGAAGAACCATATCGAGAGAATGGACACAGCAAGAATTCCTAATATCGTGATGCACGAGACTCCAGAGGGCCGTCGACCACCAAAAAGATGGAGAGAAGGCTGGTCGTCTTCATCACAGGAAGAAAGTTGATATCCTGCATAAACAGATCGCAAGATCTACAATCAGAAGAAGAAGAGAAAAAAAAGATAATTGTTGCACATACCATAGGTGGCATTTTTTTTATGACGTTTGAACTACATTATTTTATTTAATCACATCGCACATTTGTATAATTATTGGTTTTTATGTATAACACCAATTGGGATCAAAACCTCATTTTTGATTTTGAATATTTACCACCTTTGTTACGTCCAGCACTCAATTGTTGTCATATTATTATTTTTACGTTAAAAATAATAATAATATACCTATGTATATTTGCAACCAAGGGGGACCCAGACTACATTTAGGCTACGCTACTCTCCCTCGTTGTGCCGCCGTACACACATATAAATACATGGTTCAGTGGTAGAATGCTCGCCTGCCACACTGGGATATAGCGCTGAGAAGAAATAGAAGAAGTTTACTTTTCCTGGGAGGGTTCCTGGAGGATTGATGGCCGCTTCCAAGAGAATCGAGGCGTAGCCAACATTGTCAGAGGAGACGAGGGTGTTTGTGTTGTTCATGCTGGTAGGATGGACAGCGAACCAGTTGAGGGCTCCCAACAAAGTGCCGTTTGTAGCTACAAACTTAAGCTGTGCCACCATCTTGTCTGTGTCACCGTCTTCATACCTGGAACGAGACAATTCAATAGATAACATTTTTTTAAAAGACTTTCACTAAGGATTTAAATAAACAGTATTAGAATTTATTATACAATCTCCAATATGAGCAGATCTTCTTCTTCCTTCTTCCTCAGCTTATTCTCGTCCACTCCTGGACAAAGGTCTTCTCCATTCGCTTCCATGTCACTCTGTCTTGTGCAGACTGCATCCAGGTTATTCCGACGTGTCTGTTCAGATCATCCTTCCACCGTAGTTGCGGTCGCCCGGCACTTCACGGTCTCCAAGTCAGCAATCTTCTTGTCCTTTTTTGTCTGAGCTTCTGGCTACGTGACCTGCCCATAGCTATTTTAGAGTCTCCACCCGGTGGATGATGTCAATGACCTTTGTTTTTTGTCTCACCGTATTGTTTCTGACTCTGTCTCTTAGGCTTATTCCTAACATGGCTCTTTCCATGGCTCTTTGGCTTACTCGTAGTTTCTCGACACTTTGTTTGGACAAAGTTACAGTTTCAAGACCATAAGTACCAAATGGCAGAACACAGGCTTCATAGACTTTTCGTTTCAGCTTGATCGGTATTTTCCGGTTTTTAAGGATGTCACCCATTTTTTTTCGAAAAATAAGCAGATAATAGCTCATTATTATGAAGAAGGAATCGAGTCGTATCCAGGATTGTACCCAAGTCCCTTGAATCAGGAACCAAGCGTTGTATTCTCTTTCTTAAACTTTTTACATCCGCGAACTACCAAAAAATCAAAAAATAGTTTACGGATCACCAACAATAAAACAATATAATATTTATTAATAAAATTGATGAGTTTATTCGAAACAGTAAATTTAATATATGCTTCTATAAATTGAGTATTTAAAGAAAACAATTTTTAAGAAAGTTTTTGGAGACCATCCAAAAATCTTCGCGGACCACTGGTTAATAAACTCTCCTCTAAACCACCACCCTGGTCTTCCCACTAATATTATTCACTTACACAGTTTTATTTTTTATTTTTAGCACTTTATAGAGACTAATAAATTAAAACACTAGTAATATTTGTTTGGGTAGCAATACAAATTGAACCGGTGGGAGTGAAACCGTTTGGTTCTAAAAAAACAGATTAAGTGGTGTAAAAACTATTCACGCGAGTGTTTCAAATTATGTATAATATTGTCACATCAAGAATCACACGAAACATAGCATGGAACTTACAAATCTCTCTCAGACTGAGGATTTTTCAAATACGAAGATGGCGATCTGTTGATATTTGCATTTGTAACACGCCCTTCTTTGTAGTACAGTCTTCCGGGCTGCAGGGACTCGTGAGCCATTTCAATACTCTGGAAATTATTATAAACATAATAAACAAGCTATAAACTGCCAATATTACTAAGAACTCTATACAACTCCTTAGTCAGAAGCAGGTTCGAGGGAGGTGCCGTGATATGGAGTCCTCATGAGGCCCAGTATTCTCTCATGTTGGAGAGGGTTCAAAAGAAATTCTTGAGAGCCCTCTACATAAGAGAGTACGGGGTATTTCCTTGGCTCTATCGAACGGCATTTCTTTTGGGTATGCTGGGTATGTGTGTCCCTTATTTTTCAAAGTTTTAATTTTACAATGCAATGCATTATTCATTTGGGCCTAAAACATTCGAAAACATTTTTTTTCCTTATTCGGAACAGTGTAACCCGTGCCGACTTGCGCGCAAAGATGTCCCATACAAATTGCGTCACAGGAGCGGCGCGTTGTCGTTGTTATTATCATTTTGTCTCAGCTTGTCGGGTAGTAAGCACGGATTGTTTTATATTTCGAAGGTGTCAGTGGAACTAAGAAGCAATTAAAAAACTATTTTCTTGGTTGATGAAGTAAATCACCAAATAACAGGTGTAAACTACCATATAATCGTCAAGTTCTCGCAGTTCTATTTTTCAACATACGTGAAGTCAATTTGACTGGTAATGAAAGGGCAAATATTGTCATTCTGGAGTGCAAAATACTCTGAAAAAAGGCTAGAATACCTACAAGAGCTGTTCCTAATTATGTTAAGAAGTTAGTAGATCTTTATCAGGTCTGACGAGAACTGCAAAAAAAGCAAGAAGATTCAGGACTTACATAGGCACTGCAAAGAGAACATTCAACTTGAATTAGATCATTTATTCGATATCACACACGCCGATGCTCTTAAATGTGCTATGATACGACAGTACCTTATACAGGATGCTTGAATGGAGCTTGTGTGCAAAAACTAGAAAGAGATTTGTTACTCTTTGCTTACCGCCATTATATATATGAACTGATGCTCAAAAGTGCGTTTGAATCGCAAAATCGATTGTACGAGATGATGATAGCAAACTCATTGAGCTTGCTATTATTTTTCTGGGTGGAGACAATGAAAATAAAATAAAAATCAGACCTGCTAGCCCAGTGCATCAAGCACGATGCATGGCAAGAGCTATTTACTCTTTAAAAATACGTTTGCTGCAGTCCCAGTTTAAAATGTGCGCTAAGGACAAACAGGCTTTACGAGATGTTTGTTTATTTATTGTGGCAGTTTATGTGGAGCCCTGGCTTGAATGTAGTTTGGCAATGAAAGCTCAGAATCAAGATTTTTGTTTTTTTAAAGACCTTAAAATATCTCGAAGAAGTTGACAATTTCCAAAGCGGCTTTAAACAAGTTCAGTCAACATTTGTGGTACTTGTCAGAGGAAATAGCCGTCCTTTTAATTTTTGATGACAACGTTGATGAGCAGACCAAAGGAAACATTGTAGAAAACTTACAAAAAGAAAGTTTTGGTGATTCGGGAAAGTGATATGTTCCATCGAAGGAACAGATGTCTGGCTCTCTATATGGTACGTAAGTAGTGTTTAATCTGGTATTTAATTTAGAACTTATTTATTTTATTTATAGGTACTCCAACTATTTGTTATCTTGTTTTATGTAAATCTTTGAGTGATTTTGTTTCTGTCAAGAGTAAAGATTTCTTTTCACGACTGAAACTTGATAGTAGTTTCCTTCAAAAAATTGTATCTTCATAGAAAGACAGCGTGGCGTTTGTGGATGCTAAAAAGAAGGTTACTAGCTTAAAAGCAGTTAATAACACAGCTGAAAGAGCTGTTAATCTAATGACAGACTTTCATGGTTTGACTACCGCATATGAAGAACATAAGCAGTTCATTTTATGTTGTGTGCAAGAACATGGAACAATTTTACCCAGACTGTAAAAAAAGAGACTTTGAAGAGGAAACATCCAAGTAAATAAATTTAAATTTGTTTCTTTTTTGGTAATTACAAGAAAAACATTATATAAATATATGTTTTCAGCAATATTTATCTAACATAATGGTTTTAAGTGATCATCTACAGCTACATTTAAGAGACACTTAAAGCAGCTATTTTCTAAAACTTTGAGGCCAAGTCGGCACGGGTTAGAATTAACGTAGGAAGTTGAAATTCTGTATTTGGGTAACTAGTAGACTATTAAACACAATTAGGGGGTATGCGTTTCAATTATAAAAATAAAAAAATTGCCCATATAAGGGACCCCCTAATGCTGGGGTATAACTTCTTCGAACTGAGGAGGGAAGGATTAATGTCAACGCATTTTTTCAAATTGATCCATTTCGATCCATTTCGGGAACGAAACTCCGAGACAGTGAGAAATTTTGAAATAATTAAAATCCGCGATGTCGAAGGTGTTGTGCGATGGGAAGAACGAGATGACGTTACTTGAGAGACTATGTGGAGAGAGCGTGTCCTGAAAGAGTGATAAGTAAAGCGACAAGTTACAACAGGCAATCCACCTCCAGGAAGACCACCCAAAGGATGGCGAGACAGCTGAAGGCTCTGAGAAATAACAGGACACAATCTTAAATAAAGTCGAAGAAGTAAAAAAAGATAACTAAGAATATATACCCTGACCACACCGCTAGCGTAAGTTTCGAAGGTCTGCTTGACAAATCCAAGGATTGTGATGTCAAAAAGTAAATGCTTCAAGTAACCTCCAGGCGCCGAGTGAGTGTGCGTCCCACTGAGGATAACATTTGACTCGTCGTATAGATCTCCATACGTTTGGTTCAGCTGCGACAGGATCTAAAAGTTAGGAGAAAATCGAAGAAAAAAAATTAATTCAACAACACATTTACGTTTGATTGGAGATTAAGAGTGAAATAATAAGGATTAATTATATCTCAATAGAGACGAAGATGTAAATTGTTTTGGAAACAGAATATGAATCTGTCATTGGTTGGGTTAAGCGATCGCTTTATATAATACAATATTCCCCATTCCGAACACCACGTCTGCCAAATTTTTTAAAGATATATGCTACTATGTTGAGAAACACTTCACATTTTTTAGTTCAATCTACACTAGCGCCATCTATTAAGATTAGATGTAAGCATTAAGCAGAAAATCTTTATTAATGCAATGTAAGGTTACGCAATTATCATACATTGCTAGACAACGCCTGGAGAAAACTCTCTAATTTTTATGCTTTAACTTAGACCAGTTTTTATACAACATTTTTGTTTTTTGAACGACACTTTTTAGTCTACAAGTATTTGTATACATTCAAAAAACAAAAATGTGAAATAATTTCAATTTCAATTTCAGTTTATTCAAAATATTATAAACATTACAGAATAACACATCCAAATCGTTTAGAATCACAAAAATAAAATTAACAATAAAAAAAAAAAACATATTTACAAATAATATAACCAGAAAACAAATGAGAGTAAGTCAGAAAAAAGAAAAACAGAAGACAATTAAAAAAAATATATTCGAGAACAGTTTGGTAAAGATTAACATTTTTGTACAAAAAGGAGAGAAGCAAATAGTAATTTAATACATAAGAGATAGATGCTTTCTGAGGGTAGCCTCACTATCGTGAAAAATGTCCACATCCGAAGAGATGCGGTTTAATAGTATTATTGCCCTGCCCACGGGCATTACCTTAGGTAGATTGGTTCTACACAGTGGCAGGTGAAATAATCTATGTTGCCTTTGTCGCAGATAATTGTCGGGGACAAACAAAGTCAAGTCATTCAAAATATCAGAGTTATGTATTCGACCACGAATCAGTTGAAAAAAGTGAACACCCAGGTGGATGGTTCGTCTAATTTCCAATAATAAGATTAATAAGATTAAATATTGTAAGATTTAATAAGATTAAATATTGTATTCATTTGTTCGTCTATATGATAATAGTGTTTTTTTCTCTTCTGTCGTTAAGATTTTGTCTGCCGTTAATAACGTATTCTAACTATTTTCCAAGCAGATAAAAACACTAGTTGTAGTAAAATTTGTACCAAAAATTCATGAAAATAACTGTTTTCTAGATTTTTTTTGTATTTTATGGGAGTGATATGTGTCGCCTTGCCTTATCAAATCATTTAACAAACATGCAAAAATTCTCAAGTATGGCACAACACATCACTCTTCTTCTTCTTCTTTTTTTATGTACACCACAGGTCATTTGAACCCAATTAGTGTATACAATTTATTTAAGCTATTATATTGATTCTCATGACATGTGATAAGTAGCCAATCTATCGCAATTTTATCGTCACGTGAATTCTACACCAGACAAAAGACAGTGTGACAATCACACTGCCATCGCCGGGAATCGAACCCAAGACCTTCGGTATGGAAGTCAGAGCTCTTACCACTCTGCCACGAAGGTCGTCTTGTTCCTATCCTATCGGAGGATGGACCTTGAAAATTTATGAATTAAAAAAAAATCAAATAAACTTTATTTCATGTCCGATATTTGATTTGTTTCCCGTCTCCCATAATCTACATTCTAAATAAATTACAATTTACCTAACCTCTAGACTAAAATCTCCCCCCCCCCCCCTTCTATTTTCTGTTTTCATTAAGAATATATGTAACGATTCTGTTTCAATATACTGTTCAACGACCTTCGTGGCTGAGTGGTAAGAGCTCCGACTTCCATTCTCAAGGTCCCGGGTTCGATTCCCGGCGTCACACTGTCATTGGTCTGGTGTAGAATTCACGTGACAATAAAATGGCGATAGATTGGCTACCTATCACATGTCATGAGAATCAATATAATAGCTAAAATAAATTGTACAGTTATTTTCATGAATTTTTGGTACAAATTTTACTTACAACTAGTGTTTTTATCTGCTTGGAAAATAGTTAGAATACGTTATTAACGGCAGACAAAATCTTAACGACAGAAGAGAAAAAAACACTATAATCATATAGACAAACAAATGAATACAATATTTAATCTAATTATTTCACATTTTTGTTTTTTGAATGTATACAAATACTTGTAGACTAAAAAGTGTCGTTCAAAAAACAAAAATGTTGTATAAAAACTGGTCCAAGTTAAAGCATAAAAATTAGAGAGTTTTCTCCAGGCGTTGTCTAGCAATGTATTATATGATAATTGCGTAACCTTTTACATTGCATTAATAAAGATTTTCTGCTTAATGCTTACATCTAATCTTAATAGATGACGCTAGTGTAGATTGAACTAAAAAATGTGAAGTGTTTCTCAACATAGTAGCATATATCTTTAAAAAATTTGGCAGACGTGGTGTTCGGAATGGGGAATATTGTATTATATAAAGCGATCGCTTAACCCAACCAATGACAGGTCATAAGTCCTGTAAACGCATAAATTGTATACAGTAATTGGGTTCAAACGACCTGTTGTATACAAGGAGAAAAAAAAATTAATAATTTCTACACTTAGGAAGGGCTTCTGTCTCCCGAAACACGTTTGCGAAAAGTGCAAAAAAGTTATGTGAAAATACAATGCTCTTATCAAGTTATACAAATCGCTCGTTTAATAGTAAACTGACCGATTATAGTTTAGGTCATAATTGAGTTAACATACAGAGGTTCGTTTCGAACGTTTCGCGTTAAAATTAAGTTAAAATTCCGCCAACTGACCTCCATTACACTATATCGGTCTTTTTCATTCTTACGTGTTTTTCGACTGTTTTTGTTAAAACACCGACTCATGTCAGATTGAGCAAAACTTGCTTTTTTAAGTTAAGCCAGTATTCTATTACAGAAATGTGAATTCATAAAAAAATTAAGAGAAAATAAAAAGATATGTTTTCTTACCTCCATTCTTAGGCCGGTGTTCATCATTCCAGTGTCCAAGGAGACGAACGCTACTCTTTTGTTTCCGTCAGAAACGATGAAAGATCGAGCGAACTGGCGAAGATGAATCCCTTGACCGGTTTGTTCTAGATTCGCGTATCCCATCTGAAAACACGTGACAGGTTAATAAAGCCTCAATATTGAAGGAAGGGAGACAGCCTACCAGATGGTGCGAAGATATTGTGCGGATAACACTTGCGAGAGACCGCGTGGGGGTGGAGAAGCTTACGTCCAGCAAGTAGATGGAGACAAGCTGATGAAGACTGATGAAAAAATGCATCATAATATCGTGGGTATTCTGCGAAAAAGCACTAAGTCATAATTTTGCCGTTTTGACTTAATGATGAGGTTATACTGTTGAAAAAATACTCTTTAATCTTCAAAAACGCACTAAGTCCTATCTACAAGTCGAGATATTTTCTGTAATAAGTCAATATAACATAAATCCGTTCAGGGAAAAGCACCAAGGAACTTATTAATTAATAAAATTGATTCATTTTTGATGATAAATTATCAATAACAATATTTCGGATGTATTTAGCGGAGCTTATGAGTACTGACTTGAAAAAATGTGAGATTGCTGGTCGGCGATATGATATCCTGGAGATGTCTAGTAAGTGATGTCTACATGCTTCACTCAGGGGCAAACGTGGCAATTATTCTCTTTTTACTAATTAATTATTATTTTACCTAATGTAATAGGCACTGTACATAAGATGAAATTATTGCATAACTTTTTTAATTAAAGAAAAAAAATTCTCACAAAGTGACTAGAGTAGGTACAATGTGACTTCAATTTGAATACCTTACTGTGGTATTATGTATCAGCGAAAATGCACTAAGTCATGTCAATCCACTATTATTTTAAAAAAATGTGCTGATATTTCAGTTATTATTAATTAAACCATCAAATAAAATGTAGTTAATAGATCAATATACCATTTTTTCAAATTGGCTTAGTAATGTTTATTATAAAAAAATGTTATATCCTTACAAACTTTATACTTCAATTATCTCAAAAGTAGTAATTTTGACGCAGAATACCCACGATATATGGTAAATAGGCTGAAATCCAGGTGTCGTCTACGATAGAATACGAGAATATTTTGAATACATGAGAGCGAGAGAGGAATACTCCGATTCTCTGCGAAAGTAATACATTCGAAATGCATGCGATGCGCATGGCCGAGAACGTTTCTGGATTATTTTTAAATTTGTACTGATTATTGTTGTATGATATTAAACAAACAAAGAAACCATGAAACTTAATGTAAAATTTAGTTTACTTCCGTGAATATTTTAAGGTTTGCAACTAGTCAATATATATAAATAAAAAATGGAGGGTCCTCTTCTTCTTCTATTCTTTGATCAGTCAACAAATGAGTGGTTTTATATTGTTAATCCGATAAATACTCACAAAATTAACTTCCACTGGGGGGCCGGTCATATCGGCAATTCCTACCCCCACCTGGTACTGCGCTCCTACCCCCGCAACACACAAAGCCGCCATACATAACGCCGCCGTGCGTAAAATTTCCATAGCTCACTTATCCTAAAAAAAAACACAATATGAATAATCAAATTCACACGTAAACCCTTTAATTCTAAGTAATACTTATTTTGGGGCGTTTAGTAGAGGGATGGTGCACTTGTTGACATGGACGATCCGGACTTTTGTGTTTATTTAATTTATGTTGCACGGATCCACCGTTTTTTTAAATAGCTGCAATTAGGCACTTAAAGCGATCAAACGCTACCAAGAATTAATAAATAATATTGATGAAATTATTCAAACTGACATTGGAACAAACTGCACCATCTAAAATGAACATTATGTGCTAAAATATTTTTATTTTATATCAATGTGTTTTATATGATTTGTTTTAGATTTATTTTGTGGATGTTGGACGATCGAAGTGTGCGTGGGAGATGCCTATTGGTGGCGATGAGGTTCGCAACCCATCACACCGCGGCTCCCACGGGGCGAAAAGAGAAGGATGGAGTGCCGCATCGGTTAAAATGTGTCTTTTGGGGAGACGGCGTGATGGTTAGTTAGTTAGTAGAGGGAAAAATTGGGAGATGTGCGCGCACACTGTAACGGACACTGATATTGAAACTTGCAATTTGATGTTGCTCAAAATCAAGTGCAAGGTTCTGGAATCTGAGTTCAAAACCACATTGTGTTGTTCAAGCTTAAAAACTGTGCATAGATACTCCAAGTCCCGCTGGACATTGTCAATCCCATGGGCAGAGTGCAGGTTAAGATCAACCATCACAATGACACTTTTACCTCCCACCAGATTGAAGCTCGTCGTTTGAACGCACATTAAAAATAATGTGGTAAAAATATTTTGCAAAATAAGTAAGAAATTGTAAGGATGGCTTTTTTTTATTTTGAAAGTAAAATAATAGAAAGAATTAATAAGTTCTCTAAAGATGAAGTAACACTGATAACACTTAAACTCTAAGCCGCGTCAAGAGCAATCTCAGCCATCTACCTATCCTATGTTAGCTAGAAACAGTCAAGTAATCACCGACAATAAACTCCTGATATACAAAACGGTCATGAGGTCTTCTCCGATCTTCACTAACGCAGCCCCAATCTGGGGCTATGTAGCTTCGAGTCACATACGAAAACTCTAAATCCTGTAAAATAAGGCTATCCATTTAGCGTTGGTGCCCGGGTGGGGCCAGGATCACATAACTGCACATAGAATCGGGAATCCCGATGATAGATGAATTCATTCTGAAACTTGCCGAACGTTTTTTACAGATGACTCCCTTCACATCCTAACCCCATAATAAAAGACCTCTCAAATTACGACCCAAACACTTCCAGCCGCCACAAACGCTTAAAATCGATAAATCCTTCAGAGGAACACTCCGGGCCATACAAATCATGCCCCCGCATAAACCAACAACCCATCAAATCACCTTGCAACAATGTTCCCATCAGACGTAAGAGGATTAGCCACAAGAGCGCACCTCTGTGAGCTAGAATATCCAAGTCCATGTCCAAGTGATAACACTTATTATTGCTATAAATTCCTTTGAATTTTTCGAAGATATGTCATGCGTTTGAATTGTGAACGGAATTTCCTTATTCCCGTAATAACCATAAATAAGACAGATTTAAAGTAAGTACTTACCCGTTAGACACTTAGTACCGGTATCTAAGTTCGACCAGAGACTGCCATTTTTATAGAAACGATGCCCAAATATGTACTTTATCAACCAACAAACATGTAAAATACAAATAAGTACATATTGTCTATGAATGTTCATGAATATTAATTATTTGTATTTTACAAACATGTAAAATACAAATAAGTTATATATACATATTATATTCATGAATATTAAGTTTTTATGGCAATGACTTATTCTATATACACAGGTGTGACAGATGCAGTAATTTTCATCAGAAGGAATGCTAAATGAAATTTAGATTTTATAATTAATATGGTATGAATTGACTTCGCCTAAATTAATTGTTGTCTTATTAGATCAAATATTTTTTTATAGTTAAACATGTATATTTTATAACGTACAGGCTTGTTACAAACAAACTTATAATAGAAGGTAATTTGGTAATCTAATATTTTATTTCTTTATATTTCAATCAGATATATATGTTTGCAAAGTTTAACAAACCACGTGTTGTCACTTCATTTGAAAGACATCGCAGTACTGACTATGTTAAAGCGCCGTGGTCCGTTTTCCGAACAACCAGAACTTCGACGCTGTACTTATGAGTATTTTCTGTAATTACCCGGCCATAAATCGAATTTGTAGAATTTATCCCCGATAAGAAAAAAATAGTTTTTGGGAATGTTGAATAGACACCAAACAATGAGCAACCCTTTCCGTCATCCAATATAAAGCGTGGGCTGGAGTGTGTCTGTTTGAATTAGACTGTCGTTCTAAGTGTTCGCATCTCTTTAACCCTTAACGTACCGTGTTCAAAACAAAACGCTCGCTCCCATGTGGTAAATTCAGTTTACCGCTAACTTTATCTAAATATCAAGCATATGACTCGATGAATCAAAATTTAATTTATGTCATCTTGTAGGGAATTTCATTAGGAATAGATCGATATCTATAACATACATGGATTATTTGAAAAACATATCATTATTAATTTTTTTCTGGAACCATGCGATTTCTGATATGGAATGCGTCACAGCATACGAGCAACTGGACACCAAGTATAAACTTGTCTACGCGCCGCGGCCGGCGGGGCGAGACTTTACGTATGATAAAGGCACCTAGGCAAAATGTATAGTACGTTCAAGACAACGAGTACGTATTAATATTTGTCCCTTTTGGTAAAGTGTTAATATTTTCACAGTTCTGATATTATTAAGTTGCGTGCTGCGTTTCTATCCACAGTCGGTATTATTACGTACCTATTGAAAAGGCCAAAGATATAATTTATAATACGTTCAAAACAGCGAGTAAGTATTTGTCACTTTTGATAAAGTTGTAAATATTAGCAAAACAAATTCTACTTTAACACGAATGAAGGTGAGGACAGTCTTAGAAAATATTTTTTTTTGGGATGAAGGAAGTAATTTTTTGCTTTTTTTTTTATTACGAAATATTGAGAACACTTCAATGGAGGATTACAATTTTTTTTATAATATTAGGGTCCATAGGTTTTAAGAAAATCAACTTTAAATTGGCAGTGGAAACTCAATTGACCACATGGCAACGCGACGGTTAAGGAAATCTTGAAAAATCAATGATTTAAAAAGTGAATATTTTTATTTTGGAGTTAGCTTATGAAAAAATTGTGATGGATTCGGTTATTACATGTAAGCGTTCAAATAAACTGACAAGTTTTATTAAAATATATTGATAATCAAATATATTTTAATGGGTTGAAAGTCATGTTCATTATTTTTGGAAATAATTCTTTGTTTTTTTTATTCAAAATGTTTTTTGTTGTACTTCCTTGTGTGCCCCCGTGGTTTTATTGATTGTAACTGAAAATATAGCGTTTGCACTTATTAAATTCATCAAATTCGGCCGCGAATTCTCGTAAAATCAATATTTTTAGGGTCAATGAATCATACTATTGCAAAATCACATTATTTCAAGATAAAATTATTTTTCGAGTTGAGTTTTTCGAGTTGTCTGCGGAGGATTTTGTTGATGATACAACTTAATGGTGCTCTAGTGAAGAAGAATGGGATTCGTCATCGTAATGAATGCACTGAAATTTATTTCTTCGAAATGTATTAGGTATATTCTCACAATAATTTACTCTTACGTCGTATTATACTTTTCTATAAAATATGTTCACCAAAGGTTAAATCTACGGTCAATTAAAAAAATACAAATGATTTAAAAAAAATACAAGAACTTAATTTTGGCCGACTAATTAGCAGAAATACCCCTATGTGCGTCGCGTGTACTATGGCTCCCTATCGTGAATCCTGTGTGCTGTTGGATTATTTACTATTGTTTTAATGTATATTTGATATTATTAAGTTTATTCACGTGCATAAATTTTTAATTATTAATTTCTTTAAAATTTAGAAATAACAATATTTTATATAAATGAAGACCTTCACAGGTTTGGGGCTTATCTTAGAATTATGCGAGTGACCTATTTTTTTCCTGGCATTAGTTTTAGAACAGTTAGAAAAAACTGAGTGGGTGAGACATAAAATAAACCAAAAAATAAGGGCCACCCTACTGTAAATAAAAACCTCGGCAACATCGTTTACGTTTCTTGAAGAACTTTGTTAGTCAAATTAAGAGAGATAAGGTGCCTTGTTAACTAAAACTCTTCTCCTTATACCTTTGGTCTGTTCCTGAAATCAGGCTGGCTTCTCTTGGGAGGCTGACTCCCAACTATCTCTCCATTTCTTCGGCGGTCTTCCGGGGGGACGGCAGCCGGCAGGAATCTGATGCGCCACAGCGTTTGAGATTCTGGTGGGATCCATCATCTGTACGTGCGCATTCCATTATCTTCTGCGTTGTCTGCTCCATCTCACTACATCCTCCACCTTGCAGATCTCGCGGATGGCCGTGTTCCTCACCCTATCTCGAATAGTCCTTCCTGCTATCATCCTTAGCGTCCTCATCTCTGCCACCCGTACATTAGCCTTCGTTCTTGTGGTATCCGCTCTGGTCTCAATGCTATATGTCTTACCCTTTTATATATTCTGACCTTACTGTCAGTTCTCATATACTTATTTTTCCATATTATATCCATATAACTAACCATCAGGCTATTTCCCCGGAGCGGTAGGCAGAGAGGATGAACCGCCACACTGTTCTATCCTAGCATAACTCTCGCGCCTCTTCTACATTCACGTATCGTGACATGCACGCTCGTCGATCGTACCTACTTCGAACATGGCCGCAGAGCAAAAAATATCAAATTTTGACACATCCTTGCCTTCAATTTGTATGTTATAGTTGTAATTATGTATCATAATATCCGTTCATTAAAAAAGTTAAGTAATATGTGAATATATGTTGCCACTGCATATATTAATATTTTAATTGCATTGCAAATTAATGTAAACAAAAATAATTGTTAACTTTTTTCAATGGCAAATTTAAACCAATTTTTGTTTTGCATTTTATACAAAGAAATATATAATATATAATAAAATATCACTTAGGTATCGTCATAAAACGAGTAAAACAATAATGTAAGAGGCTTACGGCGGGGGGCTTTGAAAAGGCGGGACGCCTTTTCAAAAGAACTTTATTATTAAAACAAAAGTTTACATCGGTAAATTGAATTTCGCCTTAACTGCCAAAATATTCGTGCTACAAATGTCAAAACGACGTTCTCGTATCAGGTCAAAAAACACTACACTAATCTTCGGTGGTGCGGAATATTTTGATTTTGACGCGTGGAAGTATTATATTGGTGTCAGATAAGTTTTTCACTGTGTTTGACTACTTAAATACGAAGTGTTTTTATTATGTATTATGGCTCATGTTTATTAAATCATAATAAATATAACCTTACAGATTTTAATCATAGAATGTTCCAATGTCCATTTGAATTATTTCTTTGATAACATTTTGAAGTTCTTTGCTGGAGTTGGATTGTTAAGTCCCTGTAGCGGTGGATACGTGGAATATAAATTAAATAAACGCAAAAGTCCGGATCGTCCAGCTGTCAACATGTGCATCATCAAAAAGTTATGAGCTATGTCATTTTCATTTTGTTATTTTCTTTTATATCATAGTATTTTAGATTTATTTTGTGGACGTTGGACGATCGAAGTGTGCGCTGGAGATGGGCGATGGGGTTTGCAACCCATCAAACGATGGAGTGCTGCGTCGGTTAAAGTGTGGCAGTCCATTCTTGTTGCCTACCCCTTCGGGGAGACGGCGTGATGGTTAGTTAGTTAGTTATGTTCAAATCATTTTATTTCCTGTCTGGTAAAATGACATAGCAACTGAAGTACTGTACGTGCAAGAATATTTTATTATCGTGTTTTATTTTAATTCTAGGATGCTTGGCAACTATAAAAGGAAGCCAGGGTGACATTCGTAAAAAGACATGGCCAAGACCATAGAGAGTGTCCAACAAAAGAACACGGGTGGTTTAAAGCGTCGCATCGCGTCGATAACATACTCGTACAACGTAGGTACTGCACGCAACGCTTCGTCCTCACTTTCAAAATCTTCACTTCCGTTTCTATTCAAAATGTTTACGTTAAATCGTTAGTTGGATCATCTTCCACCCAGATGATGATAAATTATCTTTTCTCTGAGAAAATGCACAAAAAATCATAATAAAAATAGGAAATAACCCGAATGTCGTCAACAAAAAGAACGGGAATATTTTGAATACAAGAGAGTGAGAGAGGAATACTTCGATTCTCTCTGGAATCTTTGAAATACAATAGCCTGTATTTAAAAACTGAGAAATTTGTTTGGGTGCTGTTTTAATTTATCATTGTTATGGACATATTATATTAGTGACAAATATACAAATAAAGGGTGGTTAATTCAAATTTAACTGCATCTCAATAGAGACGAAGACGCAAACCGGAAACCGAACATGGATGATCAAGTTAATCTTGAAGTGATGGATGATCAAATCTTTGGTGAAAATCCAGGATTTCGTATACAAGTATAGGTATACATTCACAAAAATATTTGTAATTATTCTGGTCAAGTCTTTGGCATATAGAATGGAATAATACTCCTGGCGGCTTCTAACAATACGTTTATAGGCTACAGCCTTCGCATTGTGTTAATAAGGTAGTTTGCTAAATGCTGAAAATCATTCTCCATAGATGGCGTTAGTGGGTCGGTTGTATAAGTTAATCTTGAAAAGATTCACAAGTGCAACCAAATCTACATAGATGGACAATTAAAACTGACACGTGAAGATAGATGTGGATTTGAAGTATATATACATCTTCCAAAAATTTGTCATGCATGATCATAATAACAAAGGTGGAATGGGGAATGTTGTAATTACATAAAGCGTGCGTTTAACCCAACCAATGACAGGTCATAAGTCCTGTAAACGCCTTGATCATCCATGTTCGGTTTCCGGTTTGCGTCTTCGTCTCTATTGAGATGCAGTTAAATTTGAACCACCCTTTGGTGAAAATCCAGGATTATCCAGATTGTGAGATGTTAGTGCGGCCAAACTACTTTTCATAAAATATAACTTACCACTACTTCATTTTGAATATTATTTTCATTAAAAATTGTATTTTTTTTATTCGTAGTATTTACACTTCCGCTTTCGCACCCGTTTCCGTTTCTGTTTCGACTAAAAAATAATTTTTACATCTGTTTCCGTTTCTGCTATATCACACATATGTGGGCAGTAGGGAATCCAATCCCGCATATGCGGGATCCCGCACCATTTTTGCGGATTCGGTGATTCGGGTCTACACATGCGGGATCCGCGGGATTTGCGGCGTCTTTCGAAATATTAATTCGTCCCGGTCCCGGCCTCATTAATAGGAATTAAACAACCTTCTTAATATAACTCATGATTTGTCTCCTTTTAGCGTATAACTGAGCCGATAAATGATTGGTTTTTTATGGAAAATCACGGATTTTTAGTTTTCGGGATGAGTTTTTTAAGATAATTTGTATTAGAATCACCTGCTAATAGAGTCGGGACTTAATAGAGAAATATTACAGAGTATTAATAATGATAGATTCGTATTCTACAAATATTTTAATTCGTTAATTGAAAACATCTGCCTTGCCTACCAAGCAATAGGTACAGTATTTCTGTTTAATCAAATGGTAAAAAAAAACTTGCTGTAAAGGTTTTATGTCGCGAGGACGCAACCTTAGTCATTGCAGAAACCATATTTTGTTTCATGATCAACAAACTGAAAAGACAAAACAATGGACTAAGCAAGGGACTTGTAACGTCTTTATCTCGCCAGATAAAATAACGTCGCCCATCAAAGACTGATTGTTGGTTTACTTGGAAAATCCAATCAAATATCTAGAACAAGATTACCTACTACAAATGACAACAAAAAACATTAATTTTTCCAAGCAAAGTAACACTAATAACATATATTAAGAGCTTAATAGAGAGGCTGCTATTAGATGCGCATCCACAACCTCAAACCGAAACCCAGCAAGTTGATGACGACGATGAAGACGATAACGTGTTTTTATCGTATCTGCCAAGAAGTCATGAACCCTTGCCTAGATTTGCGCATCAATTGACCTGATTTTGAAACGTGAGATGACGCTTTTTGAAAGCGGAGGCAATAAACTAAAGTACTTAGAAGCTATTTATAACTACATATGTAAAGTCCATACCGCCAACCAGTGTTGAACCCGAGCGTGCGTTTTCCGCCGCTGGGTATCTTCTCTTCTCCGGTCTCAATCTAATGATTGGTCTGCAGCAAGGCAACGAATCTCCTTTTCCACTCCGCTCGGTTCTCGGCAACTCTTTTCAACTTCGCATAAGAGGTGCAGCCCATATCTCGGCAAATCTGGTCTAGGAACTCTTGGCGAGGTCGTCCTTTGCCAATCGATCCCTCAACCATTCCCTCCAACACATTATGCAGGAAACATTCGTGTCGCAACACATGACCAATCTATCATGCGCGCCTCTCCGCTATGGTGTTCAACACGTGCCTACTCTCTTCAACTCTCTGTTTATAATGTAATTGCAAACGATTTGGAATTGTATGTCTGTAATGTTTGTGATTATTAGCAAAATAAATTAAATGAAATGAAAAAAAAATTAAAACTCTGCTGAGAACTTCTTCATTTGTAATGTGGTCCCTCCGTGAAACATGGGCAACTCCAGGTAAGTCTACATCTCAAATGCTTCCTTTTGCGCTCTCTTTCGCCCAGGCACCAAGTCTTGCAGCCGTACAGTAAAATACTCCACACCAATGTTGTTTTCGTTTAAAAGTTGTTTTCAGTTCAGACAGTTCGTTGAGTATATGTATAACAAAATAAGATCGAATTTAAAAAACGAAACTTAAATATTTTATTATTTTTTCGGAAACGCTTTCAAAACAAAACATCTAATTAAAAATAAATATGTTTAAATGATTATTAATAAAATAATGTATGTGAAATAATTTTTTTTTTAAATATAATTGTGTTTTATTTCAAACAGCACTTCATAAATTCACGAACATAGAACATTTGAAGTGCGAATTTTCTTGGAAGGCAGAACAGAAAGTCCGTTCGCTATCGTATCATTACGGAAGACGAGAAATAGATAAGTTACGATAATCCTAGCCCCAAGAAGTACCATGCTAGACGTGGCACACCCATCCCATCGATGTCAACAGCAACGGCGAAGCGGAATATTCATGATGTCAAAGTAATGCTCTACATTTCGCACGCTTAATAGAACACTGGCTTAACTCAAAAAACAAGTTTTGCTCAATCTGACATGAGTCGGTGTTTTAACAAAAACAGTCGAAAAACACGTCCGAATGGATAGCGTGAACATTGTGAACGATTATCGTACGTACGAATGGTTAACATTGTGAAAAATAAATGGATAGCGTTAATACAAGCCTCTGTCTAACGTTAATTTAATTATGACCTAAACCATAATCGGTCAGTTTACTATTAAGCGTGCGATATGGTGGGATCAGAGGGGTTTGGTGCATTGTGAACTCCTCAAACCGGGTGAAACGGTCTCGGGGGAAGTCTACCGATGACAACTTATGCGATTAAAGCAGGCACTGACTGAAAAACGACCGAAATGGGGCAGCAGGCACAGCAAATTGATTCTTCAACACGACAACGCTCCACCTCACATCGCAATCGTGGTCAAAAACTACATACAGAATATGGGTTGGGAGATTCTACCACTCCCGCCTTATTCACCAGACGTGGCACCATCGCATTACCACTTGTTCAGATCCATGACGCATGCCTTAGAAGAGCAGCACTTCCATTCATATGGAAATGTCAAAATCTGGGTCGATGCCTGGATTGCCTCAAAAGACGAGGCGTTTGTTGTATTTTTATTTAACCTTTCAAATAAAAGCGATTTTCATGAAAAAAAAACGTACTTTCCGAAACACACAATATAATAGTGATATATTCGACACACGATAGCTGAATTTAAATACAATCATTAATAAATATATACTTTTTAATTTCGAATCTTAAATGACAGCCATTTTTGAATCAATTGTATTATCTCATTTCGAGTGTAAAAATCTGTTCTGCAAACATTAACGTACTCGTAATAAGACTGTACGTACAAGCTTCATAAGACGTCTACGTCAGATATGTCCGAAAATAATCTATTCTTTGCCAACAGAATCGTCTACTATTCAGCTGGGAACGCAGATATTTATAGTCACGAAAGCGGAATATGATGTCTCAATCTACATTATTTTGATAATGTTTTGATATAAAGTAAATAATGGATCGTGTGCTTTCGTTCCGAGATCCGGGAAGTTGTGGACAGTCGGAGTATATTAGGAAGAGGTTATGCATTAGTATTGTTTTTGTGATTGGATTTTTAAGTATATTTGGAGGTACGTAGTATTTCGATCCACAGATGTTTATTTTAACATTTTCTAACGTGTAAATAATTGCCCTAATAACAAATAACTTATGTCATCGTTTAAATAACATTTTAGCACTACACGACAAATCATGTGTGGATAATATATAGTACCTATCGTATCTAGTATACATACAAGATCACGATTCGAAATAGGTTATCGCTGGGTACCCCCATTGCGTTGGCAAATGAAACAAGTGAAAGAAGCCAAATGATTATGTCAGGTTAAATTATAATATGTTAAGATCACGCAGAGGAGAAAGGGGTGAATAAAATTTCACCAAAAGTCAGTAAAGCCAAAAAATTGTCAATAAAACCAAAATCTTTTATTTAAAAAAATTTTTTCGTAAAATAAACCCATAGCCTTACAATATCCATATGTAAAATTAACGAATTATTAAAAAAAATGGAATACTAGTGTATTTATTGAATAAATCGTATTTTTACATATAAATTATCTAATAAAATGCATATAAATTTATGAATACTTCAGCGATGTTATTTATATACAAAGCCATTCATAACAAATCAAGATATTTAAAATTAACCTTCAAATCCCGCCATGTACACATGCACAGACAAAGTAATATTTCGTAACATGGTTTGCGCTCTTTTTGGTACTTACCTTCCTACATTTTTTTTTATAAAAAAAGACCAAGGATTTTGATCAATGATATTAGAATTTATTTTACAATCTTCAATGTGAGCAGAAAATAGCTCATTATTATGAAGAAGGAATCTGGTCGTGTCCAGGCTTGAACCCATGTCCCCTGGATCAGGAGCCAAGCCTTCTATCCCCTAGACGACCAACCGATTTTCATACATGTTAGCTTCTTATTTACTCACAAACTTACCAATCCATATGTTGAAATACATAGCTGTTCTTGTGATACACGTACTCGTATATATATATATATTTTAAATCATCGATGACCGTTTGTAAGCTTATAATAATAAAAAATTAAAAAAAACATACTAATAGTTTTCACTTTAACCAATATTTTTGAGATCGCTGATATTTGAGACATTTATTGAAAAGAAAATTTACAATAATAATAATTAATTATATTTCAGGATACTTGATCGGCAGGGTATCAATGAAACACGAATATTTACTAAAGAACTACAGATTCTTACATATTTTAACAGTAAATAATCATCCAGAAATATCCCAAAAGCTACAAAAATTTTCTGCGACGATTAATAATTTAATGGAAGTATCAGAATTTATAAAAGAAGTAAACTACAGCATGAACTCTCTTCGCAATATTGATGATTGCAAATTTTGCGTTCTTTCTGATTCAGATAATGAACAACAATTGTATGTTCACAATATTAGTTTAAGTTTTGATAAAAAATTGGGTCAAATAACGAAGGAGTACATTTTAAAGGACATTGATATTCTTATAAAGTGTTATCAGAATATACAGAATAACATTGAAAATTCAAGTTTATGAAAATTATTGTTGTATTATTATTGATACTAAATTGATCTTAATAAATAAACTATAAGAATAAGCTGGTTTGAATTTAAAAAAAATGTATATAAGCCACACCCTTATTTTAACTAATTTACATAAATATTAATGTCTACTTTCTAGAAATTTTGTTATATTTAGAAAGGTAAAATACGTCATTCTCATAATACGATATAAAATTGGTAAAAAACACGACCGACAAATTTTTTAAACTTGTTACCCCGGTTTTCTTATGGATATCTTAGCTATGGTTTCTTGAACCGACGCGCGCGGTGAGTCGCCATTTTGCAAGCATTTCGCATCATCCGCCATTCTTGTTGCGTCGGCTTAACGCTTAGGTAACGCCGACACATTGAAAATGGTTCCGGTAAGTGTAATTTCACCCTTAAAATGTTGCTAATTTGTTCCGAAGAGTGTTGTGCTTATTTTGGTGTTTTATTTTCAGCAAACCAAGGTGTTTATCGGCAGTTTGCCGCTCGGATCGAAGCCGGAGGAACTTCGCCGTCTATTTGAAAATTACGGGGCGGTGACGGAGTGTGATGTCATGAATAGATGCGGCTTTGTTCACATGGAAACTGAAGAGATGGCTTCCAACGCCATCAGGGGGCTCAATAACACCACTTTCAACGGCGGAGTGATTACAGTTGAACGCGGCCGCATTAAGGAGCGCGGGGGACGCACAGGACCGCCGAGGGGCGGTGGCCCGGGTGGGATTCGGAATGGCATGGGCAACGGAATGGGCATGCGAAATGGCATGGGCATGGGCCCTCGCAGGCCGCCTGGTGGCGGCGGCGGCCCCATGCGCGGCCCGCCCATGGGAGGCGCCCGGGAAGCTCCGTACATGCGGGACTCCAGGCCGCCCATGGGCGATATGGGACGCGGCCCCATGGGAGGAATGGGCATGAGGAACGGCGGCGGGAACTTCGACCGCGGCATGGACAGAAGGGGAGGCGGCGGCTACCCGGAAGACCGGCTCGGCTTCAGTGGGGAAGACAGAAGAGGATTCGCCCTTATGGACAGAGGAGGCATGGGAGGCAGCTACGGGGGCGGCAACATGTACCCTGAAGAAAGACGCGGCGGAGGCGGCGGCGGTGGATACCCCATGGATGATCGCCGCGGAGGTGGAATGTTCCAAGACGAACGCCGTGGGGGAGGCGGCGGCGGTATGTTCTCGGAGGATCGCGGCAACATGATGATGGAGCGCCGCAGCGGAGGCATGCGCCCCCCACCGATGCCCATGCCCCCGTCCTTCGAAAGAGGGGCCCCGCGCGGCAATAACATGGGCAACGGAGATATGTTTAGCCGGAGATCACCACCAATGTGAGTTAATCATTAAAAATTAATCTCCGGTGTACTTTATCATTTTATTGAAAAGTTTCCGTAATTAAATATATTTTTTTAATTTGCAAACAAACATGCAGCAAGCTGACCTCTGGTTCCTAGAAATGCCAAGAGGTCTAATTTACCTTAACTTTGTTAGTATAGTGTAATTCTAAATATGTGCACATGTTTGGTTTAAAATTAGTCATATTTGTAGACGGCGAGGTATTATTTTTCTCAAATGAAATGCTTAATATCACTGTTTACCGTAGGAGGGGAGGAGGCTTTGGTGACCGAGATCCCTACAGCCAGCAGTTCCCGCCGTTGGGACGGTAAGTGTTTTCCGGTTATTGTTATGTCCCGTGCAACCGTTTCTGCTTTCGTGCATCGGATCTCATACAGTAATGCCCCAAACATTTCAACAGCGAACGTTAAACATAGAATCTTAAATCTCTGTTATAGATGAGCAACTAGTCTCGCATTTTTACAAACTTACATTTGACTTAATTATTTTTCTAAATTCCGTTTGCCACAATTAATTTTTTGCCATCTGCAAGACTGCATAAGCCTTTGAGCCCGCGCATCGGGTGCTACTGGATATACGCTTGCGTAGCAACATGCACGACTGATATTTGCCCCTAGCGATAAGAGCGTCTCGAGACGGGGAGTCTGATGGAGTGGTACAGTGTTTGGTGGTTTGTTTAGTGTCGGAGGCGGTGGCGCTCGCGGCGGCCGGGACATGGGGATGGGCCCGCGCCGGTACTGAGGACCCGGACTCCAGCCTTAGCCCGTAATTAGGATCTAATTTAGGAAATGACAGCAATGTACGGACGTGGCGGGGCGCGCACCGAGGTATGCTAGCTGTAGGCGCGCTCCACGCCCCACCTCGGGCGGCCGCGGCCCGCTCCGGCTAGATCTTCTCTCACTGCACTCTCGTACCTGATGTCTACGGTTGCATTACATTTTTGTACTGTAGTTTCGCAAATGACTCAGGTTTATCAAATCCTTTCATCAATCATCATTAATTAATTTAATTTCTTTTATAAGTTTATTCGTCAACTTTTTATTAAATAAACAATTTTTTATTTATCGAGTTTATTATCAGTAAGAACTCTTGACATCCCGTTACGTGACTTACATTCGGGATGTCTTTATTTTTATAACGAAACTGAGATTTCTTGCGATTTATTAAATTACGGTACAACAAATATTCCATAGATATAAGTCTTGACTATAGCAAATTATTTTGTATCCACATTATGTACATGGCATATTACGTGCGTTCATTTAAAACTTAATAAAATACACTTAAAACTTAAAGCGTCTTTCAATTCAACGTTACATAAGTTAAGCAAAAAAAACTCCGTACTTCAAGAATTTTGGTGTAAAAAAAATTAACTTCTTTACGTTTAGATTTATTTTATATAAACGTAACGATTCTTTTATTAAACCTTCATTATTCTTCTATTATAAATGAAAAAAAAAACTTCCTTTCGTCTAGCAAATAATGTTGCTATATTTTGTTAAATGCATCCAAGCACAGGAAGTTTCGTGCCATTATTGGAATGTGTATAATACCAGTTTTGAATCAATTGGATTAGTAATTTTAAAAATTCTTAAAACTTAAATCAAATCCGAAGTTGAGAAATTCGGAGATGTATTATTTTAACAAAGAACTGGATAATACTAAGGTAAAAGTATCAATGGTGAAGGCATATTCACTCGTATTTTTTTTGCGTGGTTGGTGTCAAATTCAATGTTTTATAATTTTGTTGGTCTCAATAAAGTAAAATGATTTTTTTACGTAATCTATGAAACGTTTTCTGCAAGTGCTTGCTTAATTTCAGATCAAGTAATCACTCGTAAATTTGCCGTAAATTTACCTGACAAATGTGACTAATGTCAAATATAAATAGAATTTTCAAACTATTGGTAGTGAATTTTAAAGTCAGAAATGAAATAGTATCGTAATCTATTTAACGTTTTCTGCAAGCGCTTGTCTAATTACAGATAAATTATAAGACAGTCCCAGACAGTGGACAAGGAATTTTGTATGCCAAGTTTGCTTTTTTGGGTCCCTGGGACCAATATAATAAACACCAATTCCACAGTAAATACATACTCCAGTTTCTGGTCTCGTGTACTTCGCGGCGTTAGGCGAAGGGGCCACGTTCCATTGGCGGGAGCAGCAGTTCTGGAATGTTAATAACGTTTACAAACTGGTATTTGAGATAATTTCAGCGTAACGGTTGTTTGATTGTCGAAAATATCCACACGGAAGCGGTATTCTCAAGACACGGCCAACGAAGACGAAGAACGTATATCCAAAGCGGCTTATCTCTCGACGGCGGCGGCTTTCATCCCGAGCGGCACGTCGCCCTCTTTATTACTGCGGCAACTCGAGAGCGTTTATTGCCAATGCGGCAACCCAATCGTAAGTAGCCCAGACTGCTATGTCTCGACAGTCTTAGTTGCGTTATACTAGTCCTGGGCAACCTGTTGCTAGACCACACGTATAGTTAGTGCATGCTCGTTCCAAGATCAGACACAGTTGGTGTCCATCGCTTACCTGACAAATGTCACAAACTCTTTCTGAGGAATGGTTAGAGCGGGAAACGTATTCACTAGTAATCACTCTGAAATGTAAAGTCAGCAATTTGCAAAGAGTTGATATCAATTGTACTCGATCGTCTATCCTTTAGAGAAGTCCACTATTCCTATCTGATGTAATTACATAATTATGCCTTTCAGCTGCCTTGTAACCAGTCCTCCAGCCCTCTGATGTTCAGTTGCTTCTAATGTGATAATGGCAAAGAGCTGGACAGAAAAATACGCTTTTGTTTTATTTTACATGAACTGCTTTCTCTCTAGCTCTTTTGTTTGATTTAAATATTGATTCATTTCATTTTTGATAACATTTAATTTGTTATCGCATATTCACTTTCAATTGGTTTTGATTTAAGATAAATAAATTTTTGATACATGTAGTTTTTCTATAAATGTTGAATGTAGAGTTCTCAATTTGATAAAATTCAATTCAATGTGAGATTTTCCCCTGTTCGTTATATCTTATATCATTTTACTAATTACTCTTTTTTGTACAGAATAACCTGTGGAGGGTGAAAGTGAAATATTGGAACGAAATGGCCTTAAATCTACTGGTTGGAGTATGCTCCGGGAAGGAAGAAGCTTCGCATCCGATCAAGGATCAAACTGGAGTACCGAGAAGAATTAATTGAAAAAGAAAATAAACAAACTTGATTTTATATCGTCTTTTCATTTCAATCACCTTGAGATTATAGGTTAAAATAACATAGTATTATTTAATTTATGACTTAACAGATCCAATGCCACTCAAAATGAGGACCTTTTCTGAAAGTTGGAAATAAATACTGTTACTAATAGACAAAAAAAATGGAAATGTGTTGTTTTTTTTTCCTCGAAAATATTCCGACATGCTTAAGATCGCTAAATAAAAGTCAAACTAGAACTGGTTGCAGGCAATCTTTGAATGACAACTAGTTTACAGAAACAACCGTTCCAACTGTCAAGTGGAGTGATAATACTATGTTGTTTTTACTTTTCTCTATAATTATAATCATAATGAACACAAAAGAAAGAGCTTTGAGAATGGACTCGTTAGGTGAAACAAATTTCTCACTAATATATAAAACTAACTAACTTGCCATCTCACCAAAGGGGTAGACAGAAAGAATGGATTGCCACACTGTTCTGTCCTAACATACATCTAATATTTGATTGATTTGATCAAGCCAAGTTTTCCTCGAGCTTCCTCTATTTCTAGCTCCGTTCACGTCGTTTACATATACCTTCTTCACCATTCTGTCTTCACTCATCCTTTCCATGTGTCCAAACCATCTTAATGACCCATTCATTATTTTGTTCATAACACTTTCATTCACTTCTTATATTTGCATTTGACGCTATCATATACAGATTTAACACACATTCGTCCTAGAGATCTCATTTCTGCTGCATCTATATATACATATAATATCAATAAAAATCTCCGTATAACTGTCGCGTTTACATTCAAATTTTTAATAGGAGTTTTACAAAATAACCGCAACCATTAAATCTGTAATGAACACTCTTTATATTGCCTTAGTAAATCTGTTATCTCCTTAATTTATTTTGTAAATATAGTCTTAAGTAAATGTTTTAATTTCAAGATACCACGATGTGCATTATATGTGTTGATGGTGTCGAAGCTAACAAAATGTTCACTATGTATCAAATCAAATCGGTTTATTATCTCAACAGACATTACAAACTGCAAAATGTTTAAGGCATCTATTGAGTACAGGTAAATATTATAAAAATACAACATAATACCAGGAACGCATTTGAGATGGTTCGACGTTAGGAAGACGAGATACTTTCAAAGTCAAGAGTATTTGTCCCCTGAACGTACCTTCACTAATATGAAAGACGTCGATCTCCGAGGAGACCGCGTTCAGCAGACTAATTGCTCTTCCCACCGGTGTCACCAGAGGCAGATTGGTTCTGGTGGCCGATAGGTAAAACAATCTGCTGTCAGAGAAATCTATCGGGGACAAAAAGACCAACACCCTCTAGCAAGGCCGAGTTCTCGAGATATCCCCCGATTAATTTAAAGAAATGGGTAATGAGATGCCCATCTCTTGGAAGCTGTAATGAATTGGTTCCGAGCATTCCGAAAAGAATGCCGTGGGATAGAGCCACTGTTAACTACCATACTCCCTCATGAAGAGATACCTTAGAATTTTTTTCTGAACCCTCTCCAGCCTAACGGAATATGTCACCTCGTGAGGGCTCCCATATCACAGAACCACTTTCGAGTCTGCTCCGAACCAACGCGTTGTATAGGACTCTGAGCACATTAGAATCTCTGACAACTCTTCCGGTCCGAATGATGAAGCTCAACATCCTCAGTGCAATGAAATGTTTGGTAGCTTTATATTATTGTTTCAATAATGTCGTTCATTGAAGTTTTGATGGTATATTTTTTAGTTTTTCTGCCAATCCACTTTGAAAAGTCAACAACTCGGAACGCATGTAAAATTACTGTTCGTAATTGACAGTGAAATTTTTACTTGTACAATATTCAAGTTAACACATTTCTCACAATCCACTGCCAATTTGCACTAAGTACGTGTTTTGTCTCTGGCGGCCTAGTAATGGCATGCAAAATACGTGTATACTAGGATCCTACAATGTGCAGAGGAGGTCTCCCTAACTTTCTACTTGACACGCATTCTTGGATTGAGTAGAACAACCTCATATTTGATGGGACCATAAACGCACAGTCCAGATTATGTCAGGCAATAACAAAGAGATTGGGTTAGAGATGAGCATCTTTATTTGCTATTTAATGTCATAAATATGCTAAAAAAAATTTTTTTTTAATATATGGGGTAACAAAGCAGTCAACTTGACTATTTTGCCATATACAACATTCAATAAGCTAACATCTCATCAGTGGGATGATTCATATGTGGAATAATTTCTCTCCCATCGGCTGAAGGAATAATGGCAGTGCACAATGGGGTTCTGGTGCTGAACCTTATGAATGGAAATGAAGCTTGGAGTTGGCAGAAGAGGGATGAAAGTAGGATAAATGCTGTAGAAATGAGATCACTGAGAAGAATGTGTGCTTTAAACAATGTATGATGACTAAGATGGTTTGGACATTGAAACAAATGGATGAGGAAAGAATGGTTCGAAATTTATACAAGTAGTGTGTATGGAAAAATAAGTCAAGGAAGGCCAAGGAAGACATGGAATGGCCAAATTAATTGATTACTGAAATCTGGCCATGTTCAAAGTCAAAACAACCGATGCGTGTGCGTGTCACAGTATGTGAATGTAGAAGAACTCCAACTGATTTCTTGCTAGGGATGCTAGGCTACCAGTCACTCGAGAGGAGACGAGACATTCACTTGGGTGTCCATTTCTTTCGACTGATAGGCGGTTGTATACACAACTCAGAAATCCTGAGTGATGTAGGTCTGTTCGTTCCTGATAATTATCTTCGACAAAGGGGCCATAGATTGTTTTATCTCCCACGATGCAGAACCAACCTGCCAATGGTTATGCCGGTAGGTAGAGCAATATCTTTGCTTAATCGTATCACCTCGGAGTTTGACATATTTTGTGATAGTTTGGCTCATCTGAGGGAAGTACTATCTTTATTATAATTGTATGGTATATTTATTTTATTAATTTGTCATGCATCTTATGTTTCTCGCTCTTTTTATTAATCTATTATGTATTACTTATTATTGTGTATCTCTAACTTGTATCTTTAGTGTATTGGAAAAAAATTCTGTAATGCTTTAGATATGTTTAAAATAAATAAATTAAATAAATAAATTAAATAAAGAAGCACAAGAGTTGTCGGATTAGGACAGTGGGCTGTCCATCCTCTCTGTCTACCCCTCCGGAGGAATGAAATGATGTTTAGTTAATTAGTATGTCCAATAAACATTTGCACAAAATAATGCCTTAGTTGACTTGCAAATGTCAGAAAAAAATCCATTTTTAGAAATTACAGTACTTTTATTGAGCACACAAACTTTCACAACATCTACATATTTCATTATGGAGGTCACACATTACAAAGCAAAAATATTGAACACAAAGTGTAATTTAATAATTGAATGTGCAATAAATAGTGACTCGACAGGTGACTCATGGTTTTTTAGACATATTTAAGTTTTGCCAATCTTTGCTCTACTTCCGATATGTAAATCTTGTCAATCTTCTGCTCCTTCATCAGATTTATTTTATGTTTTATTATCGACCTCTCCAGTTTATCTTGTCTTTCCATTTCCAGTCGCATGGCGGCACCCTCGTCAGCCATCCTCTGCCGTAAATTGATCCTGAGAAGCAAATAATAGTTTGATTATGTCTCCATTATCAATCAAATTTAATCAGAAGGTGATTAATGTAGATTGTATAGAAGTTCATTGTATTTACCTTTCTCTTTCTTTATCGTTAATCTGTTTGATAATGTCTTCACGGTGTTTTTGGACAGCATCATGATGAAGTTTCTTCTCCTGTGATATACAAAAACAAACACTACATAATGAGCTTAATATTAAAACTAGGTAGCTCGAAATTTGGCAGTTTTGAGTTATTTATATTAATAAATTGGCCATCAAAGGGGCCTTCCAATGCAATAAATAGGTATCGTAAAATACTATTTCTCAACTGAGTTATTTATAATTTTTATTGTCAGGTAAAAGTATAAGAAATAGGACAGAGAATTCCCACCGCTTACCCGAAGCTGTTATAGGCGAACGGTACCTTTTGTCAGCTTCGCTCATTCAATCCCTAGGCCCGTCCCTCGTCCATGCGGGACTTGCGTCAGAAAAAAAATATATATAAAAGAAATCAAGAAGGACCAGGCCACATTTAATCTACTGCTTTTTTCCCCTATGTCCCGTCATACATGGAGATTACACTTAAAAAACACTTTAAAAATTTCTAAACAAAATATAATAAAATAAGTTATAGTCATAAACTCTTGCTTAAACTAAACATAAAATACTTATTGTCGATATCTGAAGTCATCTACCGTGTCTTTGAGTTTCGTCTAAAGCCACTCTACTATCCAAGAAATAGACAACTTCATTTCTCTTATAGTACTCGTAACGGTGTGGTTAATGATTTGACCTTGAATTTAAAAATGTAATTTTCTCGGAATAGAGAATTTTGAGTTACCTAGTTATAGTATTGAGCCCACAATATGGATTTCACTTATAAATAATAATTTAAAAACTCAAAATTATTTAATATTTGATGAAATAAAGTTTGAAATAACATACATTTTCTTCTTTTTTGATATCTTCCATGTTCTGCCTCACAATATTATGAAACATGGCTTCGTCTCGGGATATTTCTAGGGCAATTTGCCTTCTGATGTCAGCGATCTGAAATTAATTTTGTTATATGTGATACTGTAAATCTATTTAACAAAAACTACGGTAAAATTTAAATTAACTTTTATTAATAAATGATTAATAAACCTGCTGTTCTCGTGACAGATGCAATTGCCTCATCTCCTGTTGTCGCCTGATGGCGGCTTCTTTTTCTTTTCGACGAAACTCTTTTTCGACATCCTCTTGAATCTTTAGATTCCTAATGAATTCCAATTCCTCTTTGAGATCTTTTTCAGCCTAAATCATAGGATTCAAATTAAATAAATATGTAAATAAACAATGTGGAAAATATAATCGACATAATGTACAAAAATAATTCGCTAGTTGATAATAATCATTTTGGTTGGCATATTGACACATTTGATGAAAATACCCGATATGTAGTTTATGGTGGGTCTGCGTAAAAAGTAATTCTTCTCACCAACTCAATGAATGGGTATTGCAGATGAGTTCAAATAATGTTCTTCCCACCAATTAATGAACGAGCAAAAATACCCTTCCCGCAGACGAGTTAAAAGAATATATCGTCACCTGAGAGTAAGAGGGTTCCAACTAACAAAATTTCACATTTGGCTTTTTTTCGTGAAAAGGGTTCTTACTAACCTTATCTATACGTACAATTAAAAAAAAACATGTAATAGTATCGTCATTTTGATGTTACGAAAATAATCAAGTTCCATCTGATCATTCAAAACACACAATTTACTGAAGAAGGATTCATTCAAACTTAGAACTTTATTATTCCAACTGTTGCCAGACAAAATTTACACGTTTTTCGGTAAAAGAATCTCTGGAAATTGGAATAAAACCCCTTTATTCCAAGATACACACCCGAAACCAACAAAACTTTGACTTCATTTTTCTCAGCTTTTTACTTTTGTCAGTTGGAACCTTCTTACTCTCAGGTGACGATATGTAGTTCTTCACAACAACTCAATGAATGAGTAAAAATCTCTTTTCCGCAAATGGCCCAAAGAGGTATATTGTTTAATTGTTAGACAATTGCACACAAGCTTTGTAATATGAAAAATTTTCTTTTCACCGAAAACATATCTAATTAGGAGGTCAAAATATACATGTTTCTAATATACAGATTGTTTCAATATTTTATATTTATTTTGTGTATTAATCCGATACAATAAAACCTTTTGAGCTTTAGATATAGCGTCAATTCCTTTTTCTTTTGCAGCTTTTATGGCGTCAGCTTCTCCTTTTAGCTTAGCTTCTCGTTCCTGTTTTTGCCTTTTAAAATTTTCAATTCGCTCATTGCCAATGCGTTCTTCTTCACCCTTTAGCTGCCTGAAATACATCAACTCTTCGTTGCCTGAAAGTGACAACATTTATTGAAATGTCAAGTCAAAGATTTTTTTTAGATATATATATTTTAGATATGCTGTAAGTTAACTCACACTTGTCCAATATTTCTTTTAGTTTATCAGATTGTTCTCTTTTTCGCTTCATGATTTCTATTTCATCCAATTGCGTGGCGATTCCAACTTGGTTTTGCTTGATACTCTCGGCCGTGATTCTTTCGGCTTCCAACATTTTAGCTCTATCATTTTGAGCAATCTGCTTTTTTATATTTTTAATGTTGTCCATACGACGAGACTTTCTTATTCTCTGTTCCTCCTCTTCTTTTTCAATTGCTGCCAGTCTGTCTTCTTCCATCATAAGATCAAGTCTGGGAAAGGACAATCAATAAAAAATGAAAACTTTTGTTCTTTAGTTAAGTCAGTAAATATATAAATCATAAGTTACCTCCTTTCTTCTTCTTCTAGCTCTTTCTTTATTAATTGTTTCTCTATGACCTGGGCATCGCGAATAGCGTGGCATTTTGATGCTAATATTATTTGGTTTGCTAAGCGTGGCCCTTGATATTCCTCATTTTTTACACCTAAAATAAATTATGTATATTGAATTATGCTCAAATAAGTTGCAAGTATTACATATTTATTAGGAAGGATGACAAATATACTTGTAGATCTTTTTAGAGCATGTTCTAATTGGTCTGGCGGAGCTTCATCAGGATTCTCCACCTTCTGTCCGGGCTGTTTCTTTTGAGTTTGTTTAAGCAACAGTTTCCTGGCTTCACTTTCTGATATCTTCTTTTTTGCATCTTCTTCAGCCGAGTTTATTACATCCAATTGTTCTTGTAAAGTCACTATCTGTGATGATATCAATAATTCAAATTAACGGTCTTTAAAAAACAAAAACATTTAATTTTAGATTAACTTACTTGTAGTTTCGTTTTGGTATACACATATTTTTAAATGAAATATATTTGTTTATTGTTTCTCGAACAATGATGAATAACTCCATAATAAATATTGAATATGAATGAAAATGTATTTTCTAAAAGCGTAACCATGTTTGGCATGTCAAAAAATGACAAAAAATTCCCATAAAATATATTGAAACTTCTATAAAATACATTTTCATTTATAATAAATAGAAATATAATTAAGTTTTGATAAACTTTAGGCATTAACACTGTGGAATTCTATGCCATTTTTTTTATAAATAAGCACTTGTTTATGTCGTTCTCCCGATGATAAAGGTGTAAAACCTTTTAAACAACTCTGTAAAAACCAATGAATTCGATTGCAGAAACTTTTAATTAATTCAATGAGAGCTACAACAGTATAAGCAGTGGCGGTACTACCATAGAAGCCCAGAAGCCCGGCTTGCGTAAGAAATTTTGAATCAAACCCCCCAAATCTAAGAAATCGTGCCCCCGCATCAACCATCAACCCACCTTCCAACAATGTTCCCATCAGACTTAAGAGGAATAGGCACAAGAGCTGAACGTCTGTAAGCCAGAAAAGGTTTTAATTCAAAATTTTGTTACGCCAGCCGGGCTTCTGGGCTTCTATGGCAGTACCGCCACTGAGTTTAGTTTTAAGGTAATTTGAGGCTAAATGCATTAACAGTGATTTTGTAGCGAGAGAAAAACCCCAAAAAAGTATAATACAATGTAGATAATGTTTACATAGTTACATTCTAAAACAAACTTCTAAAAAACTGTCATTTTAATAAATATTTAAAAATCCCAATATACATACTCTGGCTTGCTCTTTGAGTCTTTCATATTCGCACTTGGGCCACACAGCGGGGTAGATGGTGGTATGGGTACTTGGTACTACGAGGTTTCTCCATTTGTCATTTTGAGGAACCTTTATGATCTCTTTACCTTCATACGCATTCTTCAACTTTTTATGGATTGGTGTATGATTGGTTGGGAATTTCAAGTTGCACTGGGACGGTCTCATGTAAAAAAGTACATTGCATAATTCTCAAGCAAAAATGTGTTAAATATATTAGATAACATTTTGTTTTGAATGTATATAAATACTTGTAGACAAATACTGGATTTTACCCATTGCGGGTTAATCATTTAAGGATTAATTGTATCTCAATAGAGACGAAGATGTAAATTATTTTGGAAACAGAATATTAAGATTCTAATAGATGGCACTAGTGTAGATTGAACTAAAATATTTGAAATGTTCCTCAACATAGTAGCATAATACATCTTTCAAAAATAATTGTTGGATGTGGTGGTCGTAAGAAGAGCGGAATGGGGATGTTGTATTACATAAAGCGATCGCTTAACCCAACCAATGACAGGTCATAAGTCCTGTAAACATCTCGACCACCATATTCTGTTTCCAAAATAATTTACATCTTCGTCTCTATTGAGATACAATTAATCCTTAAATATATTTGATAATTTGTGGATTTAAACAAAATTGTAAGTAAATAATTATTATATTGTAAGTAAAATTGTATGGTCTAGTTGTCATTTTACCTGTGTAGTGAATATGTTCCTGGAACCACAGTTTCCTTTTGAAATTCATACTTTACTTTATCTAATTTAGCAAGTTTTGCCATGGCTTGAAACAAAATAATATTTTAAAGCTACAGCAGGAATATCTGAAATTACAATGTACTGAAAATCAAATTGATTGTTTACTGGTTGTCACAACGGATCTCATTTTGTTTTATATTCAAGTAAAAAAAAAATTGGTTGCTATGGTGATACAAATGAAAGTCAATAATACCATCTGTGCATTCATAACTACATGGTGTTTCAAACTAATGTAACTAACTGACATTATGCCATCTCCAGAAGGGGTATGTAGAAATAATAATAATATAACCGTCTCACATTTCATTCCATACATATTTTTTTCTGTCTCACGTCTCACATTCAGTCTCTAAAGGGGTAGGCAGAAAGAATGGACTGCCACACATTTCTTTCCTGACATATTTATCTCGCTTCCTCAACATTCATACGTCGTGTCATGCACGCGCGTCAATTTCTCTGACTCCTCACGTGGCCGACATTCAATATTTGATTTATTTGATCGTGCCACGTTTTCCTCGGTCTTCCTCTATTTCTAGTTCCATTTACATCGTTAACATATACTTTTTTTTACCATTCTTTCTTTCCATATGTCCAAACCATCTTAATGATCCTATCATTATTTTGTTCATAACACCATCATTCGCACCGCATTCACTTCTTATATTTTCATTCGACACTATCATACACAGAGTATCGACATATTCGTCTAAGAGATCTCATTTCTACTGCATTTATTCTACTTTCATCCTTCTTTTACCTGTTCCATGCTTCGCTTCCATACATAAGGGTCGGTACAAGAACACTATTGTGCACTGCCATTTTAGCTTTTTTAGATAGGTTTTTGTTTGCGATGACAACTTTAAGTGCACCATTCACTTTGTTGCCTGCGCCAACCCTTCTTTCAATATCCCTCTCCACTCGCCCATCTCTTGTAAACATACTACCTAAATTATATTATGTTATATTATTAATGTATTGAATAAAACTCATTTCAGGGTTATATTTTTATTGTTTGGAAATACTTAAATAATGGATAATACATAAGAAAACATATTTTCAAAAAAAAAAACAAAAGAAAATAGTCACCAAGTGGGGTGTTTATCAGTTGTAATTAGACTATACCCAATTCTTAGTGGGGTAATTTTTCTTAATGTTTTCGAAATATCTGTAAATAATAATCTTTTTTAATATCTAATCATTTATAAATTTGATTTCAATATATAAACATCAAATCACTATAAGTTTCCTTGTGTCATTACCTTAAATAAAATAAAATTCTATAATGTAATACATTTACAATATTTAAAATAGCAGTAGATTTAGTACACTTTACATTAACATATATTGGAAATTCATAATAGGGTCAAAGCACCAATGAATGACCGTTTAAGGTTCAGCTTGTACTGAAATCCACATTAAAGGCATTAATTTCATTATTTCAGTGTACAAAATCAAAGAAAACAATAAAAAAACACATTGACTTCTCTAAATTCTCTAACTTTTTTATTGAAATATGAGTATTACTATTAAAATTAATATTTCTCTAAAAAAATAGCACAATCACCAGTAATTGACCACTTCAGGTTATATTGATACTATACATAGATTTTGTTACATTGTCACATTATGAAACACCCTAACATATAAAAATATGTAAATATTCAAAGAATTGCATAAGAAATAATATTAAACAAAACACTTACCACACTTTTCCTTATAAAAAACTACTAACAATCTCAGAACAACAACGGGAAGACGCACTTTTACCGTTTGACAAGACACAGTTCAAAACTGATGGTTTTGTTTCATAACAACAGTTGTCTCTGCCTACCTCTTTTGTTATAGTTTCTTGGGATTAAAGTTTTTTGACTGGACACATAGAGCAATTCTTATTATATTTTGTTTTATTAACCAACGGTCATTTACTGGGGGGCGGTCAAATACTGGTGCTTCGTCCCTAGTCCAATGACAGAATTTCATTTTAAAACAATATTTCAGAATTCTTATTAGTATCACCGAAATGTATGCTTCAATATATCAAACATTGAATTATGTAATATGCTTGTAGGAATAAGCAAACGTAATTAAAAATAAAATAAAACTCCTATGTGATAAAAATTGATACCAGAATACAGGTGTTATATTTTAAAAAAATCCAGAAAATCTAACTTAGTTTCAAATATGGCAACACATCCAATTACTATATTTGCACTTTTGTATGCAGTGGTACCGTCTAGTGGTTAATATTTGGTAAAGTTAAACCATGCCAAGATAAGGGTTTAACCCTCCCTTTCCTGTGATGGGTATCTTCTACACGTTGCTTCTAATAACCATCAATATCTCTATAAATTAAGATTTTAGGTATTCCTCCATAATATATTTCTTCTTTCTGTGTCTTGTCAGGTCTCCCTAACGTTGACTATCACCCTTGAGTAGGCCTCATGGTGATGACCTGGGGAAAAATATCCAGAGTGGTATCCCCTTGTCTTCTCTGGAAGATTTTCTGTCGGGATTACCTTCCCTTAGCTGGGTGTATCCAGTTTTATGGCGCTGGAAGCTCGCCATTCGTCCTCTCGAATGGCGAGCTTCCAGCGATTGTGCTTCCAGCATTGATTAAAAAAATAATATTAATAATAATCAAAATTTATCGGGCACATCGGAGGTATTTTGTGAACATCGGAAACAAAATTCGTAGCGCACTATATTCGCATCTCACTCTTGCATACTTCACTGTGGAAGCGCAAGGAGCTCAATGTTCTCACTGCCCGGCAGTAGCTCCTGGGCTTGCAACCAGAGTGGACCTATGCCCGTCCCGTGAGCGTTGCCAGATATTTTTTTAATGTTTTTAATAAATAAATCTCAATTATTACAATTTTTTACTTCAATTATAATTAATTAAGGGGATTAGCTATAAATGTTCTTATTTTTCCGATTTAAAATCGCTAATTTATTATTGGGTACTGATTACCCAACACAGCAATGTGCGTTTTTATTTTAGCACCGTAAGGGAAAGGTTAACCAATTAAGTTATATTTATAGGAATTATCATAACATAATATAGTGCGGCTGGCTACATTACAGTCCAAAAAATTGGTTTCGAACTGCGGCAAACTACAGTTACAGATTATATTTGAATGTATCTTATAAACCTATCTACTTTAGTTCCTTACTGATACATTTTACGTAATAATATGGTGAACTGGGACCATCTGTCTGAGCTGTTAGTGTAGCCAATTGCAGTTTGAGACCAATTTTTTTTACTGCATTTGCAGTAAAAAAAATTGAAGCCAGCTGCAAAACAAGGGTTTAAGGACATTTCTTCTGCAAATGTATTAATTGGATGTAAAGTTATATTTGTTGAAAACATTTTTTAAAAACACATTATTTAGATTATAGAACCAATTCAAACAAACAAACCAATATGCCGTTTCCCCGAAAGTTAGAATGGACCGCTACACTACTTGATCCTGACACACGTCTCTAATTTCCTCCACATTCATACAGCGGGTCATACACACATCGATTCTTCCGACTTCTAACTTGAGCGACCTTCAAAATTTGATTAATCTGGTCATGTCAAGTTTTACTTGGTTTCCCACAACACCGTAATCCATTCACACCGTTAACATATACTTTCTTAACCATTCTTCCTTCATCCATGCATTTCATATGTCCAAACCAACGCGTGATCCTTTCATAATACTTTCTTCCGCTGTACATTCCTTTCTTATATCAGTATTCAATTCAACTAGATAGAATATAAACTAGATATATGTCTGTTAAACTATTGAAGAAAAAAATAACTAATATGTAATTAAAATATCAAATAGCATTAATGGCTTTATGTATTCAATATACAGTGAAACCCAGATTTTACGTCCCCGTATTTAACGTTTAATTATTTCAGTCCCGAAATATTTAAGTTCATTTTTTACATTTTTTTTCTTGCAATTTACGTTGAAAATATTCAAAATATACGAGTTACGCGCGCTTGACAATGAGTTGGCGCAGTAGACACATTATTTCGGCCTTGATTGGTCAGCGAGTTACGTTGTGATTGGTCAGAATACGGTGCGCAACGTGGTGATTGGCCGACATCTTTCAATTTTTGTCGGTTAACATCTGTCCTGTCATTAGGTTTTCGACTTGGGGTGTGCAAAATGAATCACCTCAGGGATCTGAGCTGAACCCTGCTGCAAAGTGAGCCGAATCTTTTTCATAACTCACGACTCATCATTTTGAGTTGTTGTTTTCATAAAAATGAACTCCCGAAATGAGCTAAAAAAAAGGTGGCCACCGATTTCTCTGCCTATTAACCGGAAGTCTTAAAATTGGGCGATCGAAATCGTTGATGACCTTTTTTTTTAGCTCGACAGCGACTTCCGGTAAGCAGGCACAGAATTTGGCGACTGGCAAAATTGAATAGTCGATTCGACTCTTTCGCAATCATTTACGATTCAGTCAGCATATCATTGAGCTACAGCTCTTTTTTTGTGAGTCATCACTCACTCGCACACCAAGTGAGCCGACTCTTTGAGTTAACTCGTGAGCGGATCGCGCATCCCTATTTTTGACTAAATTTGTAACGCTTCATTCTTTTTGAAATTATTCGCGATCATCATCTACATTTTTCGTTTTGTTTTATTTGTCAATTATAATATTTTCTTTTTACATCCGTTTTGTTTTGGTTCAAGCTTTCGCAAACTAATCTACACGATTTAAAACAAAACAATTAAATGTTGTTTTTTTTCAATACCCCCCATTTACATTTTCCCTCCATTTACGTTTTTTTTCTGTCCCTTAAAAAATGTTAAATAAAGGTTTCACACACAAGTCAATTCATCAATATTATGTTCAAGCTATGATTTTTTATTAAATTAAAAATATAGAGTTGTTTTAACATTAATTCATAATTTGAAACATTGAATATTAGCATCATCATCCTCAGTGTTACAACCCTCGATGGGTCATAGCTTCTTCAAAGAAACGTCTCCATCCTGTCCTGCCTGGCTTACACCTTCCAGTTTTGTTGCTCCAGGGGATTCAGATTCCCCATGCTGTGCAAAGCGCCAAAGCCAACCCAATCTGTTAATTTTGATATATTTAACTACGCTGACGTAATGGGATAGATCATAGAACTCTGCAAATTTATTTCTCCATGTCTGATGAACATTCTTAATGGGTTTTGTAGCAGTATAATATCATTTCATTGAGTTTGGTAAGTGTCCAGGTCTCCGAGGCATACATTAAAACATTTAAAACAATATTAGCAGAAACACAATTTTTAGATTTTTACAAACGGTTCTTCGCGAATCAATGTTATAGTTTATATTTTACATATTCCGGGTTCCGTTCCCGGCAATGGCAGTGTGATTGTCATACTGTCCTTTGTCTAGTGAAGAATTCATGTGACAATAAAATGGCGATAGATTAGCTACCTCTCACATCGCACGCTTAATAGTAAACTGACCGATTATGGTTTAGGTCATAATTGAGTTAACATTAGACAGAGGCTTGTGTTAACGCTATCCATCTATTTTTCACAATGTTAACGCTATCCATTCGTACGTGTTTTTCGACTGTTTTTGTTAAAACACCGACTCTGTCAGATTGAGCAAAACTTGCTTTTTTGAGTTAAGCCAGTGTTCTATTAAGCGTGCGACATGTCACGTGTTAAAATGATAGCTAATACCCTTTACATCGATTTGGCTCCCGCTGTAATAATGTAAAGAGCGATTCAACAAAATAATAATAACAAAAGATATAATAAATAAAACATATTTGGGATAACAATAATAAACAGTGTGGCTGCGGTTAGGTCATGTTGAACATAAATTTGAGTTCTTCTATGGACAGCTGGGATGATTGGGTCATCTTGGCTCCCGTGAGGACACTCTCGGCCAACTCCAACTTCTTGTCCTGAATCATCTTGATACTTTGTTCCACCGTTTCCACCACCATGAACCTACAAAGACATTTCAAAATAATCTAGGTTACATTTACACTTATTCAATATAAACTGATAATGAGAAATATTATGTTTGTATTGTGATTCAAAGATGATTAGAACTAAAATAAAACAAGACCCATTTTTAACGACGACGATTCAGTATAATTTTATTGTTAAAATTTGAACATCGAAAAAGGTTGGGTCACAAAGAAACATGTCTGTAAAAAGAAAAATAAATTGTTCTGAAAACACAAAGTGTAATTCTATTTATTAAAAAAAATATGCTATAGTAAAATTGGTGTAATATTATATTAATAAAACAAATGAAAATACAAATACAGGTGTTTGTTACATATATAATTTCTTTATTGGCTGCTTGATTGGATAGTTCAGAAATTGTCAATTTCTTTATTATAAACATCTCGTAAGGGCTTAAAAATAACCAAGACAAGACATGCTTACTGGACGAAGCCGCAATAATACTGACTGTGATGTGCACACGTGCACAGTAATTCAATATTTATCAGTTTATTTATTTACTCAAAATATATTACAAACGTAGTTATAGTTTAAGGCATCTATTTTAGAAAGGGTAGAGTATCAGGAACGCATGAGAGACTCTTTAAAGTTAAGAGTATTTTTCTTCTGAACGTACTTTCAAAGACGTCGATCTCCGAGGTCATCTTGGATCAACATGAGATACTTCAAATATATTCCCAAAGATGTCACCACTGACGGTAAGATTAAGAGCCGCAATGAATGAGTTGAGTTATGTCAGAGTTGCGAGGACTCACTTGTAGATGTGAACGGGTTTGAGCTGCCCCACGCGGTAGATGCGGTCCTGGGCCTGCGCCTCCAGTTGGGGGTTCCAGTGCAGGTCCAGCAGCAGCAGGTGGTTGCCCCCCACCAGGTTGAGCCCCACACCGCCCGCACACAGAGACAACAGGAGTATCTAATAAAAAAAAACTACTTTTTAAAACCATTGCAAATGGGTAAAGAGATTCTTTATTATTATTATTATATTGTTGAATCACTCATTACATCATTACAGTGCGAGCCAAATCAATCCAAACAGAATAGCTATTATATTGAACCTCATGACATGTGATAGGTATCCAATCTATCACCATTTTATTGTCACGTGAATTCTGCACCAGGTGGAGCAAGAGATTCTTTATTATTACAAAATGAAAGAGTATGGGATGTGCAAGGCGCTTTTATGACCGGAAGAGGTTGTATGGATCAGATTTTTGCACTTCGAACGCTTGCGGAGAAGTTTATGGCCAAAAACCGTAAGCTTTTCTGTGCGTTTGTCGATTTGCAAAAAGCCTATGATCGAGTGAACAGAGAAAAACTGTGGTCAATCTTGTCCGAATACGGAGTGAGCACAAAACTGATACGGGCGGTTGCTTCTCTCTACGAAGGGAGCACTGCCAGTGTTAGGGTAAATGGGGACATCACGCCCTGGTTTGATATCACGAAGGGTGTTAAGCAGGGCTGCGTGATGTCCCCTTGGTTGTTCAATCTGTATATGGACAAGTGTATGAAAGAACTTAAAGGTATAAATGCTGGTGCTAAGATGAGTGATCTGTCTGTAAACTGTCTGCTTTACGCGGACGATGCCGTTCTCGTTGCGGATAGTGCGGACGAATTACAAGTCTTGGTGTCGAGAATGTATGAGGTATGCAAGTCAAACGATTTAATGATGAATGTCGGAAAGTCAAAGGTGTTGGTTTTTGAAAGGGAAGAGCAAATGACAGTTTGTAATATAAGTGTAAATGAAGAGAACTTGGAACAGGTGAGCGAATTTGTGTATTTAGGTAGCATGTTCACAGCGGATGGCCGAACGGACAGTGATATTGAAAGAAGGGTTGGTGCGGGTAACAAAGTGAATGGAGCTTTAAAAGTAGTTATTGGAAACAAGAATTTATCAATGAAAGCGAAAATGGCCGTTCACAATGGAGTTCTGGTTCCAACCCTTATGTATGGAAGCGAAGCATGGAACTGGCAGAAGAAAGATGAGAGCAGAATAAATGCGGTAGAGATGAGGTCCCTAAGACGTATGTGCGGTAGAACGATGTACGACAGAATCTCAAATGCTGATATTAGGAAAGAGTGTAGAGCGAAAGAAGGTATTATGAACAAAATTATGAAAGGTTCGCTTCGTTGGTTCGGACATATGGAGCGCATGGGTGAAGAAAGAATGGTTAAAAAAGTATACGTTAACAATGTAAATGGAGTAAGGAGTCGAGGTAGACCGAGGAAAACATGGCATGACCAAATTAATCAAATATTAAAAGTTGGTCATGTCAGAAGCCGGAAGAATCGACGTGCGTGTATGACTCGATGTATGAATGTGGAGGAAGCTAGAGAGGTGTGCCAGGATAGAGTAGTGTGGCGGTCCATTCTCTCTGCCTACCCCTGCGGGGAAACGGCGTGATGGTTTTGTTGTTGTTGTTATTATTTTGTTGAATCCCTCTTTACATCACTATAGCGCGAGCCAAATCAATACAAATAGTATAGCTATTGATCACTAATCACTTGAATAAGTTTCAACACTACACATATCTTGATCAGATCGATACTTTAGTGGACGTTATTATTTTGGCTATTTTGTAAATGAGTTACATATTGGCAAGGAGAGTGACTCTCGATTATTTAAAAAATTTCAAGAGTTTGTAAAAATAATATCAATCAAAAAGACTAGTTGGCCTAAAGATGCTAAAGACCATGCTAAAGCATTATCAAAGAAGCAGTGAGAGACCCCCCGCGCAATGGTTTGATGTGATTAGAAAAATGGCTGGTGACTGGAAGCAGAAGACACAAGTAATAGGAGTGTGTGGACAAGTATGGGAGAGGCCTATGTTCAGTAGTGAACAAAATCAGTGCATTATTAATTATTAAATGTGCTAACGCCTTAACCGCCCTTTGCATACGAACGTACGTGATACGCAAACTTTGACTGTACCATTCTGCACTATCCCGTATCACGTACGCGCTTAAGAAAAAAATAATATACCTGAAATCTACAAACCGCTAGGGATACGCACGTGTCCCAAGAACACTTCTTCCCAAGTCTTCCCAAGTTCTTCAAGGGTAAGCAAAGTGTGCGGTCGAGTCTGACATTTTATATTGTAAAAAATATATAATTAATAAAAAATAATTACTTATTAACCCTCCCTTACCTGTGATCTTCTACACATTGCTTCTAATAACCATAAATATCTCAATAAATATAATAAATACAAGGTAAAGATTTTAGGTATTCCTCCATAATATATTTACGCATTGATTAAAAAGATAATATTAATAATAATCAAAATTTATCGGGTACATCTGAGGTATTTTGTGAACATCGGAAAAGAAATTCGTAGCGCTGAGTGCGCGACACTATATTTGCAACTCACTCTTGCATACTTCACTGTGGAAGCGCGAAGTGCTCAATGTTCTCACTGCCCGGCAGTCGGCGGCAGTAGCTCTCGGGCTTGCAACCAGAGTGGACCTATGCACGTCCCGTGAGCGTTGTCAGATGTTTTTTTAAAAATCTTTTTAGCAAATAAATCTCAATTATTATAATTTTTTACTTCAATTATAATTAATTAAGGGGATTAGCTATGAATGTTCTTATTTTTCCGATTTAAAATTGCTAATTTTTGATTGGGTACTGACTACCCAACACAGGAACGCGCGTTTTTATTTTAGCACCATAATGGAAAGGTTAATAAAAATGAGATATTTTTGCATAGTTCTCGGAAAGTTACCTGCAGGTAGGGCAGTTAAGGCGAAAAGTGTCATAAAATACAACTTTAAGATTTTTTTTTTCATCCATATTGATTATTGAATATGGAGTTTTACATCGTTGTTCAAGAAATAATTAATACGATATTCTTACCTTTATTTTGGAAGAAGGATTATTAAATTGGTTGACAATCTCGTGCCTCGTGGTGACGGGAACCTTGCCGCTGAGCGTGGCGCACACGACCTTCATCTGCTTCAGGTTCTCCTCCACGATATCCAGCATGCTTGTCCACTGGCTCACTATCACGGCCTTGTCATCTGAAGTGTAACAATATAATGAATGTGCGGAAACATTATTGTTGGAACCCAAATATTCCATTGTCACATTGTAAGCGGGTGTGTGCATGCACTGTTTTTAAAGCTTCACCCTATGGTAGTTTCCCGTTGCTTTCCACATTTTTAAATGCAACAGGTTATTTTAACCAATTACCATTTACAATATTTAGATCCAACCCTCGCAACCCTGATGAAAAAGGGACAGTGAACAAAGCGATTGCCGTGCTGGTGTTCCGAGGATGTCAGAGCGTGGACTTGGGTATCCATAGTTGGAAACATAATGGAAGATACGAGAGGAGGGATACGTCCAGGAGTAGACGGCAACAACATGCTGAAGAAGCTAAAAAATATGAAACACCATTGGCCAATGCTCATGTATGAAAAATAACCTAATGAGACAACAGGTCAACAACCCAGAATGACTCAACGCAATATTCTAATTTTTCCAAGTAGGACAAAACATAAATAATGAATATAGATGTATTGAGAGTTAGATAATCATATGTCAAAAGTAAAAAATCGTTTCCACGTTTTTAACGCCCTATATTAATCAAAAGTTTGAAATGATTATAAATACAAATGAAATTACATACCTTGGTGAATGAAAACTTTGTCCTGAAGGCATTCCATCAAAGCTTGTATTTTAGCACTTGGATTCGCCCTCTTAAATACTGGATTCGATGCCCTTAGAACTTTGCTCATCGCGATGGCAACCGATACATCCTCAGTATGGTCCTGATTTAAAAAAAAATAACAAAATTAATCATAGATAACTTTTCAAACTTCCTTAACCACCCTACCTATTTGAACGTACGTGATACGTTCACTTTGACTGAACCGTATCACGTACGCGTACATCCCGTATCACGTACGCGCTTGAGAAAAAGTAATGTACCTAAAATGTACAAAGTTTTAGGGATACGCGCGTGTGCCATCAAAACTTGAGCACAAGTCTTCATAAATATGATAGTTTTACAAGGGGCAGGCGAAGTGTGCAGCCGAGTATTTGACGTTTCGTAATTTAAAAAAATAAAATTAATATATAATTAAATTTCATTAATAAAAAAACCTGCTTTTTTTTGCACGTTTCTCGGAAAATAACCCGAAGGTAGGACGGTTAAAAAACAATTAGTAAAACTAACTAACTAACTAACTAACCATCACACTGTCTCTCCGAAGGGGAAAGCAGAAAGAACGGACTGCCACATTTTTCTTTCCTGGTGTACTTCTCTTGCTTCCTCAACATTCACACATTGTGTCACGCACGGCTATTTCTCTGACTCCTCACATGGCCGACACTCAATATTTGATTTATTTAACTAGGTTTTAGGTCTTCCTCAATTTCTAATAAATTTGTAAATCAGAAAAAAAATCTATAGAGTTCTATTCAAAGAAAAAACAAGGAATAATAAACTTCTTTTTAAATTAATAATAATGCTAATAATAATTATTATTATTTTGTTGAATCGCTCTTTACATCATTACAGCATGAGCCAAATCTAATTTTAAAGTTATCATATTGATAGGTAGCTGATGAATATAGAACGGAAAAAAGTATTTTTAACAAAATTATGAAAGGATCACGGGTTTGGAGATATGGAACGCATGGATGAAGAAATAATGGTTAAGAAATTACATATATATTAATAATGTGATTGAAGTGTGCGCGGGAGATGCCTATTGGTGGCGATGAGGTTCGCAACCCATCACACCGCGTCTCTCGCGTTGGCGAAAAGAGAAGAATGGAGTGTAGCATCGATTAAAGTGTTGCAGTTCATTCTTTCTGTCTACCCTTTCGGGGAAACGGCGTTAGTTAGTTAGTTAGTTATGTGAATGGAGTACGGAGTGAAGGAAGAAAACATGGTATGAATAAATTAATCCAATTTTAAAGGTCAGTCATGTTAAAAGTTAGAAGAATCGACGTGCATGTACGACTTGCTGAATGAATGTAAAGGAAGGTAGAAAAGTGTGTCAAGATAGAGTACGGCGTTCGTGGCAACAGTTATGACTGCTACACTGAAGGTCCTGGGCAAAGAAAATGTAAAAAAAAATCATCATGTGTTTAGTCTGGTAGAATCGTGATAATAAAAATTGCGTTAAACTAGCTATCTATCACATGTCATAAGAATCAATAGCTTAACATTTTATACAATAATTGAGTTCAAATAACCTGTTGTATACGAAAATGTGGAAAGCAAACGAAACTACCACATTAAAAGGACCAAGTGGAAAAATGTTACACTCTACTGCAAACCAATCCCAAGATTGATAATTAAAAAAAAAACCCTTCCAGAAAACGGTATGATGGTGTAGTTGGTTTGTTTTATAAAAAAAAAATAGTTAAAATTTTTAATTGGAATGGATTCTCACGTCTTGTTCATTTTCTGCCCCCTTGCCATCTCCTTCTTCCACATCCTCCTTCTCGAGATTTAGATTGGCGAGCTCTCCTAGAAGGTCCATCCCTCCTACCGTCTGGTCCAGGCTACCTTCGTACTGCTCCGAGTCCAGCATGGAGTGGATTAACCCGGCGTGGCAGCAGATCTGACGAAGCCGCAGCAGGAGAACTAAGATCTCGTGAGACTTAACCGGCTTGGCCCCTAGGGACAACACCATTTTTTGTTACTTTCTATTTTACGCAGGCAACAAGGTGAATGGTGCACTTAAAATTTACATCGCAAATAAAAGTTGGATAGACTAAAGCTAAAATGGCAGTGTACAGTGATATTTTTGTACAGACCTTTATGTATGGAAGCTTAGCATGGAACCGGCAAAAGAAGGATAAAAATAGAATAAATGCAGTAGAAATGAGATCTCTTAGATCAGTGGTTCCCAAAGTGGTCCCCGGGATCTTTCGGGAAAATTAAAACAGTTTTTTTTTAGCTCAACAGTGACTTCCGGTCAGTAGAATTCAGCGGCGACCATATTTTCTTTAGCTCCTTTGGGAAAATCGAATAATATCCAAAAGCTTAAAAAAATTGGTTACCACCAAATTCTACTAACCGGAAGTCGCTGTTGAGCTAAAAAAAATCTATTTTAATTTTCCGAAGGTCGCCAATGAAAAATATCCATTATAATTTATTTCGCAACTTCCATAATAATTAAAATGTGTCACAATTTTTTTACGCTCGCACACAGCTTGCCGAGGCCAGCAAGCTGTGTGCGAGCGAGAGAGGGCACACAGGGCTCTCGGTGTTCGCTTTCGGCCAGTCTCGAAATTTTCTCCGTACCGAAGCACATTTTCTTAGTGCACAGTTTTTATGTCGCCACCTCTTGTATTTAGTTTGTAAGCATTCGAATTTATAATTTTTATATGTAATTTTTAATTCCTAATAAATGAGGCGGTCGGGACGGAGTGAAGTGCGAACGGTCGAAGCGTGGGGCGGGAAAAAGTGGGTGGATTCACGGCGCCGCGCGGCAAGGTCCCGTAGCTTTGCGAAAATGCCGCTAGATGGGCCACCGCCGGCAAATAGAATAAATAGACACGTAGGAAAGTACACTAAGTACATTATATTTTCTCAAGCGTGTACATGATACGGGATAGCGCAGAATGGTACAGTCACAGTGTGCGTATCACATACGTTCATATGCTTAGGGCGGTTAAATCAAACCATTACCATTAATTTATATAAATTCTTGTAAACACAAAATATGATTTTTTATATATATAATATATTGAAGCGGTAACCTTACCATGAAGGGCAACCATCTTCTTGTGCATTCGGTAATATTCTCCATTGGGATCGTTTGCCTTTTGTGTAAAACCGACGGCAGCATTTTGTTTCTCAGCTCTCTGGTGCAAGAATTGGGCAAACAGTGTCTTGGAGAATACCAGCACCTGAAAACATTTGAATTAAAAGCGAGTTAAAAAAAGGCGAGAATACTTTTCGATTACTTCACCCTTTGAGTTAACCCCTTCAATCTCACAAATCTCACTTTGAACAGTGTATGTGAAAAATCCCACGGGGTCCATCATCAAAACTTTTATACAAGTTTTTATATATGTACCTATTTTTATATCATTTGTTTGTATTTTCACCAGTATATTAAAATTTCAGGATATTTTACAGTTTTCAGGCAGTGGCGGTACTCCCATAGAAGCCCAGAAGCCCGGCTTGTGTAAGATATTTTGAATCAAAATGCCCAAATCTAAGTAATCGTACCCCCGCATAAATCAAAAACCCACCAAATCACCTTCCAACAATGTTCCCATCAGACGTAAGAGGAATAGCCACAAGAGCTGAACCTCTGTAAGCCAGAAGAGGTCTTGATTCGAAATTTCTTACGCAAGCCGGGCTTCTGGGCTTCTATGGGAGTACCGCCACTGTTTGCGGGGAGGCCTCCACAAAATAAGTTTTAAAACTTAATATTTACAGAAAGTAAATAATATCAAATCAATCAAATCAAATCAGTCCACTTTCTCAAAAGATATTACAAACAACAATTATAGTTTAAGGCATCTATTGAGAACAGGTAAAATATAATAACAGGACCAATTGTGGTAGTGATGAGGTCCCTAAGACGTATGTGTGGTAGAACAATATACGACAGAATCTCAAATGCTGATATAAGAAAGAAATGTAGAGCGGGAGAAGGTATTATGAACAAAATTATGAAAGGATCGCTGCGATGGTTCGGACATATGGAGCGCATGGATGGAGAAAGAATGGTTAAGAAAGTATACGTTAATGATGTAAATTGAGTACGGAGTCGAGGCAGACCAAGGAAAACATGGCATGACCAAATTAATCAAATTTTAAAGGTTGGTCATGTTAGAAGTCGGAAGAATCAACACGCGTGTATGACTCGCTGTATGAATGTGGAGGAAGCTAGAGGTGTGCCAGGATAGAGTAGTGTGGAGGTCCATTCTCTCTGCCGACCCCTACGGTGAAACGGCGTGATGGTTTGTTGTTGTTAATACCAGTAACGCATGTGAGATGGTTCTACTTTATGAATACAAGATACTCATTAAAGTCAAGAGTATTTGTCTTCTGAACATACTTTCACTAATATGAAAGACGTTGATCTCCGAAGCGATCATTCATCTTCAGAAGCTTGATTGCTGTCCCAAACGGCATCACCAGAAGCAGGTTGGTTCTGCATGTTGGGAGATAAAACAGTCTGTGCTGACGCTGTCGAAGGTAACCATCCCAAACATAAAGATGGATACCCTCCAAAATGACGGGATTCTCAAAGAATCCCGTGATAAGTCGGAAGAAATGGGTAAGTGTAAACTCATCCCTATTTATCTGTATACTATTGGTCCCCGGCATGCCCAAGAGAAATGCAGCCGATATATGAGGCATGATACACGGACACTGACAAAGGGTCTAGAGTACAAGTTCCAAGTAGTCCAGTGCACAATGGATAGTGCCATGCTTGGAATTACCTTGATGGACAAAATTATAAATGAATTTACTCGACAACAAACCAAGGTGATTGAGACTCTGAAAATAGGTGAGCTGAAGTGGTGGTGGGTTAGCCATATTTATCGGAGAACCGACAGCTGTTGGGAAGACGGATTCTCATGTGGAAACAGTGCACAATATTCCGTAAAGTTGGAAGTTCCTCTTGCTCGGTGAACCGATGATATGTAAGGATTGTTGGATGTGGATCAATGAGAGTGGCAATGGACAGGAGGCCTACGTTCAAGAGTGGACAACAGACAGGTGATTGGTATTAAGATAATTAAAAAAGTCGAAAAATCTATCTCCTTGCATGAACGTTGAGAGGTTAATTGAAGTAGGCAAGAAAAGTGGAAAATTACGTCATGTTCTCACCTCTAAAATACCACAATGCCTCAAGACGAAAGTCTTCAACCAGTGTGTCTTGCCAGTCATGACGTACGGAGCCGAGACGTGGACACTGACGAAAGGTCTAGTCTACAGATTCAATATCACCCAACGCGCCATGGAAAGAGCCATGCTTGGAATAACCTTGAGGGACAGATTTAGAAACGAATTTATTCGTCAACAAACCAAGGTGGCTCTGAGGATGGGCGGGCTGAAGTGGCGATGGGCTGGCCATATCTGTCGGAGAACCGTCGGCCGATGGGTGAGACGGGTTCTGGAGTGGAGACCGCGTACAGGATTCCGCAGAGTTGGACGTCCCCCTGCCCGCTGGACCAACGATCTGAAGAGGATTGCTGGACTTGGATGGATGGGAGCGGAAATGGATAGGTTCAGCAGTGGAAGACAGACGGCTGATGATGATGATGATGAGGCAAGAAAAGTGTGACAGTTCATTCTCTTAGGTAGCACTTTAATATAGCAAACCTTTTGGTACACATGCATCTCCTCTTTAGACAGTTTGACCGGAATGCTGTACACAGACTTCTCCGGGAGACAGCCAAGACTATTCTGCTCCTGGAGTTGCTGCTTAGTCCTCCGTAAGAGCAGCGCTTTCATGATCATAGCCAGCCGCTCTTGCCCGCCGGTTGATTTGTTGTCAATCCATTTCTTCCAGAGCTATAAAACAGTAACTATTAAATATATGGCCGAGCCATAGTGGGCTCCCTCTGCTTACCGGAAGCAGTTATAGGCGCAGCGGTCCTTTCGTCAGCTTCACTCGTGCACTCCCTAGGCCTGTCCCCCGCCCATGGGGGACTTACGTTAAAAATAACAATAATAATAATATATGTATACTTGCAACCAAGGGGGACCCAGACCACATTTAAGCTACGCTACTCTCCCTCGATGTCCCGACGGGTACAGTAACAGTAACAATTAATAAAATAACACGGGAATATCAACATTATGGGATAAATCATATTGTTTTATGGTTTAGGAATGGATTTTCTTCTTCTTCTTCCTAGCCTACGTCCCATTTACTTGGGTGGCTCTTCTTGTATGGAATTTACAGCATTTGGATTTGTACAAAATATTGAAAATAATATTTATATATAATAATATAGCCGTTGTTCCACGAGTCTTGGCATTTTATGGGCACGCAGATTACAGTTTATTTAGAGTTTAAAATTTTAAACACAAAATAGCAAAAATTCTAAATCTTCTTCTTCTTTTAGAACTTTGGTCTGTTCCTGTAATCAGGCTGGCCTCTCTTGGAAGGTCGACTATTCCTCCCAGCTATCCCTCCATCTCTTTAGTGGTCTTCCGGAGGGACGGTAGCCGGCAGGAATCTGATGCACCATAGCGTGTGGGATTCCATCATCATTCATCTTTTGCATTGTCTGACCCATCTCAAGACATCTTCCACCTTGCAGATTTCACAGATAGCCGTGTTCCTCACCCTAAATCTAAATAGTATCACTAATACATGCACTAAAATTATCTTTGATTTTCAATTAGAAAATTCCTAGCTAGAAAACCTTTGAGAATGGTTCAGTTGCAGCACAATATCCCTGTTTAGAGCTGCTGTATCAAACGTAAAAATAGTCATGATGTTGTCCAAACTCGAGGCTGTAAGATATGTCATGTATTCCAATGGAAACGCTTTAAATGCAGATATACTCACAACAATGTCATCAAAGGGCGAGCATCGAAGGAACTTGAGAAGGGCAAAGAGGTCGAGGTCCTTGTTGTGCACGGGCGTGCCGGTGAGGCACCAGCGGGAACGGCAGCGCAAGCGGAACACGGCACAAGCCGTCAGCGCCTTGTGGTTGCGCACAATGTGCGCCTCGTCCAGGATCACGCGCTCCCAGCGTATGCGCATCAGCGTTCCAAACTGGGACATCATACATGTTACATAAAAAAATGTTATACAAATAAAATGAGAACTTTCTTTTGCAACGATAATCTAAACTCGAAACTCCGATATATAATGGTTAAATGCTATATATGGTCTGTTCTACTAAATGGCCGTGAAACTTGGACTCTGAAAGTGGAAAACAAACTAATAATAAATACATGATTTAATTGTATCTCAATAGAGACGAAGATGCAAATTGGAAACTGAATATAGCGTTAAGGTAAAAGGTTAAGCGCACGCTTTATGTAATTACAACATTCCCCATTCCACCTTTTTCTTTATGACCATGTATGACAAATTTTTGGAAGTTGTATATATGTTACAAATCTATGCCAGGTTTCACATGTCAGTTTCAATGCGCCATCTATGAAGATTTTGATTACATATGTTAATCTTTTTAAGATTACTCTATATATAATCTACATACTAACGCCATCTAAGGAGATTTATGTTTATTAAGCAGAACATCTTTTTAACTTCAATGTGAATGGCTACCCCGCCATTAGCGCATTGTTAGAAGCCGCCTGGAGATGTCACACTCCTATCTATATGCCAAACAATAGACCAGATATGATTACAATATTTTTTGTGAATGTATACTTATACTTGTATACATTCACAAAAAATATAATAATAAATATTTTAAATTAAAAGAATTGTGGACTCAATAGGGAGCTGACCCAAGACAGCGTTCTGGATAAATTGTGTTAGGAGGGCAGACCCCGCATAAAGTAGTAAATGACAAAGAGAAAATAGAAGATTAGGTTAAGTTCATACTGGGAGAAGTGATTCGTGCACTCACAGATTTACCCTTAGCAGGATCGGCCAGGTCTTTCTGCACCAAGTTGTAGGTGGTTATGACAACGTCATTCTGTGCCAGGCGATAGGCGTTGGCCTCCCTCTTAAGACCGTGGTGGATTTCCACTTTCAGCACGCTCTTCTTGCAGTGCGCCATGATCTCCCCGTGCCACTGGCGCAGCAGCGATGCGGGGCACACCACCAACGTGCCGCCACGGGCCACTGGGAATAAAATGACAAATAATTAATCCATTGTTTTGGCGGAAACACTTTGATATTTCAACATTATTAACTGTTTAATTGAAACATTGTTATATAATATCACAATTGATTTCATTTCTATGAAATTGTCGTGACGGCTGTTTCGCTAACCAATGTTCACATCATCAGGTGTTACAATCAACTGATTGTCAGTTGATTGTAACACCTGATGATGTGAACATTGGTTAGCGAAACGGCTGTCGTGACAATTTGATAGAAATTAAATCAATTGTGATAAAATCTAAGTGTTTCAATGAAGCTGTTAATTCCAAGTTATTCTCACAGAATGAGATGAAAGTTTTCAAATCTCAAATGACATAAAATGACTCCTATGAGATAATGTATTTACATATTGATTAATATTGTGGTTCTGTGATATGAAGTCCTCACGAGGCGAGATATTGTTATGCTGGAGAGGGTTCAGAAAAAAATTCTGAGGTATCCACATGAGAGAGTATGGTAGCTATCTGTGGCTCTATCCCACGGCATTTCTTTTAGGCATGCTTGGTACCAACTCTTTGCAGCTTCAAAGAGATGGGCATCTCATAACTCATTTCTTTAGATTACTCAAGGTATATTTTGAGAACTCAGCCTTGCTGGAGGGTGTTCGGTTTTTTGTCCCCGATAGATATCTCCGACAGCATAGATTGTTTTGCCTACTGGCCCCCAGAACCAGCCTGCCTCTGGTGACACCGGTGGGAAGAGCAATTAATCTGCTGAACGTGGTCTCCTCGGAGATCGACATCTTCCTCATAAGTGAAAGTATATTCAGAAGGCAAATACTCTTGATTTTGGAGAGTATCTTGTCTTTCTAATGTCGAACCTTCTCTCATTCGTTTCTGGTAGTATACTATATACAATATATTATTTTACCTGTTCTCAATAAAACCGCCTTAAACCTTAATTTTGGAATGTCTATTGATGGAATAAACTGATTTGATTTGATTTGAATACAAATGAAAATGTCTGTTTTCTAGAAGTTTTATTCCATTTTATAGGAATGACATGTTTCGCTTAGCTGAGGCATTATTAATGATGGAGTTATTACATCATTATTCAAGAAGCAATACAAATCTTAATTTAAAATTATTATTTTTATAACATTATTTGATCAAATAAAAAAATATACAACAATAAAACTTCTAGAAAACGTTTTCACGTTTGATAATGCCTTAGCTAGGTGAAACACGTCATTCTGTTTTCATTTATATTAATTTGTTTTTATATTCCTTATTCCTTCTTTATCTTCTCTATAATGAAAGGTTGGCAAAATAAAATGGTTCTGGAAATAATGACGAAGAAAAAATATATTGATGACCGATGGCGGAATCTGCTGGGCATCTAGAAGGCATGCTAGATGAACTGAACACTGCATCCAGACGAGTGGGTCTCGGGATGAATTTGGACAAGACGAAAGTCATGTATAATGAACATATTATCCCGGGATCAGTAACCGTCGATGAGTCGGCTCTCGAAGTGGTACAAGAATACCCATATCTTGGCCAAATCATACAATTAGGACGAAACAATTTCGAGAAAGAAGCCAACCGAAGAATTCAGTTGGGTTGGGCAGCCTTTGGGAAATTACGTCATGTTTTCACTTCCAAAATACCACAATGCCTCAAGACTAAAGTCTTCAACCAGTGCGTTTTGCCAGTCATAACATACGGAGCCGAGACGTGGACATTGACAAAAGGTCTAGTCTACAGATTCAAGGTTGCCCAGCGCGCCATGGAAAGAGCCATGCTTGGAATAACCTTGAGGGATAGATTTAGAAACGAATTTATTCGACAACAAACCAAGGTGACTGAGGTGGCTCTACGGATAGGCGGGCTGAAGTGGCGGTGGGCTGGCCATATCTGTCGGAGAACCGACAGCCGATGGGGAAGACGGGTTCTGGAGTGGAGACCGCGTACAGGATTCCGTAGAGTTGGACGTCCCCCTGCCCGCTGGACCGACGATCTGAAGAGGATTGCTGGACATGGATGGATGGGAGCGGCAATGGATAGGGGGCGGTGGAGGGCTTTGGGAGAGGCCTACATTCAGCAGTGGATGACAGACGGCTGATGATGATGATGATGATGACCGAAGTATGTCAGGAAAGAACAGTGACGGCACATCCAAATTTTGTAACATAAATATTCAACACACATTTGCCTTTATATTCCTTGTCATCGTTAGTCTCGTCTCGATCATCGTAATCACTGTCGCCCGTGTTATTCTCCTTACTGTGTAGGATCAGGGAGATCATGGTTAGCGTCTTCCCTAGGCCCATGTCATCAGCTGAAATAATAAAAAGATAAAGACGAAATAATGAAATGATAGTTGATCACCAAATATACATATACTCGTACATAATAATATCATACTTCTGTTCACGAATGACTCTGTTTACAAATGAACCTGTTCACAAATGACTCTGTTTACAAATGGACCTGTTCTCGAATGACTCTGCTCATGAATGGAATGCCAAGATATTTTCGAACACACAGGTACTTCGGGTGTTTTATAATTCCCTGGTAAGAAGTCGGCTGGAATATAGTTCCGTTATTTGGTCACCGTCTGGGATCCGATATTTTTTGATGATGGAGCGAGTGCAGAAAAAATTTCTGCGCTTTCTTAACCTCAGGGAGCGCGGTTATTACCCGTGGCTCTTTCCGACTGAATTCTCGCTAGGTATGCTAAGCTACCAATCATTGGAGAGAAGGAGGAATATTCACTTGGGAGTTAACTTTTTTCAGCTGATTGGCGGCCGTATACAGAACTCGGATGTCCTGAGTGATGTAGGTCTATTTGTCCCCGATAATTACCTTTGTCAAAGACAGCACAGATTGTTTTATTTGCCGCGCTGCAGAACCAACCTGCCAATGGTTATGCCTGTGGGTAGGGCAATCTTATTGCTTAATGGGGTCGCCTCGGATGTCGACATATTTCGTGATAGTGTGAGTTGCCTCAGGGATGCAATATCAATGTTATGATTCTTTCTAATTCTTAAGCTTAATTTTTTATATATATTTTTTTATGCTTCTCTTATAAATTCTAATAATGTAATTGCAAACGATCTGGAATTATGTGTCTGTAATGTTTGTGATTTTTATTAAAATAAATTAAAATAAATTAAAAATGAAGAAACCTATTCTCGAATGACTCTGTGCTCGAATGAATCGATTCACGAAATAATTTGTTCATAAATTGGTTTAAAATCAAAATTTCAGACAAATTTTTCTTTGGTTCGTTAACAGTTCATACAAAAAGCTCAGTTGTGCTTTCTCTAGCACAGCAACTTTGTTCTATCACGTATTACAACAATTTTTAAATATTTTGCTTTGCTAATCACATAAATTAGTCCTCAACGTGGCTACCAAAAAGAGACAAGAGCAAGTGATAGTACTATTAGGAAGCCTAATGGAATTACCGTTGAAAATAATAACTTCTTCTCGCCATGCAGTTTGATTTGTCTTCCGTTTGTATGATTCTTATATGGCTATGACTATTTTAACAAAGTACTGGCCACAAATTAAAGATAATCTGTAACAAATTATTGCTAGTGTACAATTCTATTTCCATTAATTTAAATAGGAAAATTAGCTTTGGTTTGCAAATGTTTCATTTCAAATTCTTCTTTTCTAAAAGTTTAAATGCAAATTCAAAGAACTTGCATAATTAATACAAACGAAAAGGTCTGTTTTCTAAGAGTTTTATTATATTTTATGGGAATGACATGTATCGCCTTATTAAGGCATTATCAAATGTTATTCCCATAAAAAATATATAAAAATCTAGAAAACAGATATTTTCATTTGTGTTAATTAGTTAATATTGACATCATCATTCAAGACACAATAAATAAACTAACTAACTAACCACGCTGTCTCCCCTTCGGGGTAGGCAGAAAGAATGAAATGCCACACTTTAACCGATGTGGCACTCCATCCTTCTCTTTTCGCCCCTGCGGGAAACGCGGTGTGATGGGTTGCGAACCTCATCGCCACCAATAGGCATCTCCCGCGCACACTTCCATCGTCCAATGCCCACAAAATAAATCTAAAACAAATAATATAAAATATAATTCTAAATATAAAAATAATATAAAACACATGTTCTTTTATATGGTGCACATGTAGTCAGTTAGACACTATAAATAAGCACAAATAAACACAATAAATAAGTTGCATAATATTTTGAAATTATGAATTGAAAAGAAATAAAGTAAATTTCATCAACTCACATAAACATGAAAAAATGTGTATTAGCACAAAAACTACAGTAACAAAAAAATAAGAATAATATCACAAATATTTGAATAAACAATAATTATTTTTTGATTCCCATTGAATAAATTTAGAACAAATAAGAAAAAATAATAATAAAATGTCTTTATACGATGCTCCATTTGATAAATAAATAAACGAGTTACCTAAAATCCCTCCGCGTGGCTTCTGCGTCTCCCTCCATGCGAGCCAGGCTAGGGCGTGCAGCTGGTGCGGCATGAGCTCAGTCTTGAGTGCCCGCGGGGGTGTTGCCAGCGTATCTTCCTCGGGTCGCGAGTCCAGCGAGCCGTGCAGACTACGCAGGCTCTCCAGCGTCATGGAACGCTGCGCCATGTGCGTGCTGATGGCCTGGGATCCAAACTTGGCCGGTTGAACTGCCGTGCTGCCAGATTTTATGTCCTCCCAACTTAGGAATCCATCGTTTTTAATGTGATTCGTGGTCAATATTTCTAGAAAAGTTATACAATTGCATTAAGGAATGAGACCTCATTTCTACGGTATTTATCCTTCTTCTGCCAGCTCCAAGCTTCACTTTCAAACATATTTCATTAAAAATATTCATAGATTTACTTCAATTAACTACAATTGAATTAATAATATTTTAAATCTTATTACTAAAAAACATGAAAAACCAACGGCAAATATTCCCATCATTTAATTAACTATTAAGGGAAAGAACCACTCACAGAAAAGGTCTGAGACGGCTGATACAATATTGTAACTTGAGTACTATTACAGAGTACCATAACCTGCAGATTATTAGAGAGTACCGTAACCTGAGGATTATTACAGAGTACCATAATCTAAGTACTATTACAGGGTACCTTAAAATGCGGACTATTACAGAGTACTGTTACCTGCAGATTATTAGAGAGTACTGTAATCTAAGGACTATTACAGGGTACCGTAAAATGCGGACTATTAAAGAGTACCGTAACCCGCGGACTATTACAGGGTACCCTAAAATGCGGACTTTTGCAGGGTACCGTAACCTGAGGACTATTACAAAGTACTGAAACCTGCAGACTTTCAAAGAATACCGTACCCTACAGACTTTTACAGAGTACCGTAACCTGCAGACGATTAAATACGGGGAGGAAAAGGTTCATTCATATGCTGAAAAAAATATATTACCTGGCTCCACCACCATGTTTGAAACTTTTTCCGCTTGTTTTTTTACTTCTATTTTTAAATCTTCAGCTTTCTTCTTCAGTTTCATTCCTTTATCCGGCAAAGTATGTAGGTTCATTGATTCCAATAAAAACTACAATTAAAATATATGCATTTAAAAAAACCAGACACAAATACACATTTAGGTACAAGTAGTCAAACTTGTGACATATAAAAAAAATATCTTACATTTGATTTTTGAAGCTGCGATTTAAGAGAATTTAACTTGTTCATCTCATTCTCCCTGATCTGTTTCTTGACATACTGCAGGCCACTGTTAGGGTATGTATAATCTTTAACAAAAGATGTTATTTTGGGTTGTGACTTATCTGCTCCAAATGATATATTATTCTGAAAAATTTCATATACAGAAGATCAAAGATTTTGTTTTAGTTATTAAATTCCCCAAGTCATAAAATTCTGCCGCCATTCCTCTGAGAAATCGAATAACTTCTTCCTTGATCTCATCATGAGTATGGAAGCGCATTCCACCCAAGTGTTCCTTTAATTTTGGGAATAAGTGGTAGTCACTAGGTGCTAGGTCCGAACTGTAGGGTGGGTGGGGCAAAACAGTCCAGCCAAAATCTGTCAGCAGTTCTTGAGTTTGATTTGAGACATGAGGTCGAGCGCTCAACACGTTTTTGCTTGTGGTTTTCTGTGAGCATTCGTAGTACCCACCGCACACACACACCTTTCGATAGCCCAATTTTTCAGTTAAAATTTTGTGAATTGTGGTGTTGGAAGTCCCAGGAATACGAAGAGCAAGTTCGTTAATGGTAATCCTCCGATCCTCAAGCATTATGCTCTCAACTTCGCATCTGGCGGAAACAGCGATAGGAAGCTCCATCTTCGATGGCTGCCAGGCCGACACTGAGGGGTGTAGCGTGGCGGGAGCGGCAGGGATAGAGAGTGGAGGAGTTAATGAGTCAGCCAGTGTTGCCAGATTTCTCCCAGCGCGCCGCTATCTTTATTGACAGCATAGGGAACCTTACTTTACGAATTACCCTCGTACGAGAGTGAGACTGTCACGCGCGACACATTTGATTGTGTGAGTGATTTATCTCAGATTTTCGATAAAACATTTATTCTGTGCCCAATGAGCATTTTATAATGTAAAAATACAATTATTTCAATTGATGCGTAATAAGGGAGTAATTAATTACCTACCCAGTTTTTATTATTTTAATAAAGATATTATTAACAATATGCAATAACTACACAGCATCACTACTGGAAGATTAAAAAAGATAAGAGTTGAAAATGTCCTTAACAAAGACAAAAATACTTACAACGGCCGGTTTAATATTTTCTTTAGCATCATCATCACTGCTCAGACTCACTACGGCATCTCCTTCATCATCAGATAACAATTTAATAGAATAGTCATGCTCCGGGTAGACGGTGGACGTCTCCAGGACATCCTTTTCATCTTTAATCTCAATGTTCTCCACTGGTTTTGACATCATAGTCGAAGGTCGCTTGGGCGATTCATAAGACCCGATGTGAGGGTTGGGTGCCATATCATCAATACTCAATTCTGGAGAAGACTTTCCTGCCACCTGAAAATATTATGAAACAGTTTTTGAAACATTTTAAATAATTGGCTATACGAAAAATTTATTTATCAATTGTTTCTCAAAAATTTATTTAATTTTGTGCATTGCGAAAGTAGCAATGCACAACATTAAAGTTGCACAACAGGCCATGGAAAGATCCATGTTGGGTATCTCGCTTAGAGACCATATACCCAACGTGGAGATTAGAAGACGTACCAAGGTCACTGACATAGGGATACAAATTGCAAGGATGAAGTGGAAATAGGCTGGGCATGTGTGCCATGGGGATGATGGAAGATGGGGCCAGAGGGTTATTGAATGGAGGCCAAGGTTGGGCCGAATAAGTGTCGGGAGACAGCCCACCAGGTGGAGCGAAGATATTGTGCGGACAGCGGCAAGGGTCTGGAGAAAACTGGCGAGAGACCGAGAGGGATGGCGTGGGGGTGGAGAGGCTTAATGGTACATCCAGCAGTGGATGGAGACAAGCTAATGAAAGAATTTATTTCTAATAATGATTAATAATTATTTTAAATAAATTATTGAAAAAAAAAAATCGTATATGCAGTTGAACTCGTTTATTACGATCACAGAAATAGCGAGATGTCAGATGTAACGAGAAAACATTCGTTGACAATTTCGTTTATGATTTTCTCCATACATACATTTATTCATTTTGATAACAAGCTACTTCTCTTTAATTGTGTATTTTTGTTTGAATTGCAACTTTTCGTTGCACATAAGTGCAGATTGGTAAGAGCTCTGACTGCCATACCGAAGGTCCCGGGTTCGATTCCCGGCGATGACAGTGTGATTGTCACACTGTCTTTGGTCTGGTGTAGAATTCATGTGAAAAGAAATTGTATACAGTAATTGGATTCAAACGACCTGTTGTACTCGTATACAATAAAAAAAAGAGCAAAACAGAATGTTAGATTATCAGAAGTTTTTATGGGGGCTGTGCTTATTTACCTCTTCATCATCAGATTCTATAAAGTCATCATCCGAGTTAGCACCAGGTTCTCTAGTACCAAATATACTCAGCCGTGTGGCAGCAGACATAGTGATGTTGTCATCTCCGTAATCCGAATATTCCTCAGTTTCTGAATCAGACAGAATCCTATTTTTTGCACCTCTTTTCTTGGGTTTAATGTGAAGAGAACTTTCGTCGGCATCAGAGTCACCCGAGTTCCCAGAATCTAGAAAAATAAAGTTAATACATTATTATAACCAACCAAATGCCTAAGTTAATTCATAATTTTGAACTTCTTTGCAAATTGACACTCAATACCCCTATGACACACAAGACACACCGCGAGCCTAGTTTTCCACCTTCCTGTTTATCGTACTAACTACGCTCAGAGCGCAGAAATATATCGGATTTGCGACTACAATAAGCATTTTGGAGACATTGATGTTTTCCATCTGAATGAATGAAATTTCAGAAAAATGATCTGAGCAAGCTTTCGGCGTGATGAGATCATAATGTTACATTACTTTTTCTTTTCATTTCCACTATTATTATTATTTTTTAACTCTTTAATATTTTGTTAAAACACAATTTGTCTTTTCAATCTTTAACTTCAATCTCGTTTCATACTGTCATCTGTTAACTATTATATTGATTTATATTTGTGGTAGCATGTGATTGGCCTTACTTTATTTTTTCCAAGTGTTTTTCTAATATATGTTATGGATATCGCTGTATGTTACCCTCAGTAAATAAATAGTTAGTTTTAATGCATTAAAACCATATAAAAATTATGAGATGTACCAAAGCCTCAATCGGTCAGTTATTAAAAAATATTAGGGGTCTGATGTTCTGCGAGATACCCACTTGTACAGCCCGGGCCAAAACTAAAAGCTGCGAGTCCCTCGTTTTAATTACGCTTAGACTAAAATATTCTCTGCCAAAATCTGATTTGTATAAAAAATGTTATATTATCAGTTTAAGATGAGCTCGACCAATTGAAATTCGTATAAATTATTAAACAAAATCGAGTGTTTTTACATGATTGGTGTGCCGAATTATAAAAAAATTAATACGCGATATTTAGCTGAAAAAATAACTCGTCGGGTTTTTAAATGTATTTGATTTGTTGCATTACTAGTCACAAGTATTAATTATTATCATGTGGCCATTGATCAAGACAAAAAATATATTCGAAATAGGAATCTTACCTTCGTCAGAATCGGGTATGATCGTTTGCACTTTTTCATTGGACATCTTTCTCCTAGACCTGGATGTGGAATCATCACTAACCGCAATCACGTCGTTTGAGTCAGAATCGCTAGCAACCTCAAAGCCGCTTCGGCGGTAATTTACGAAAGATTCATCCATTTCTAAAACATGAAAACTTGTTGAATAGTTAGTTTACTTGCTATTCACGCCCACAGTAAAATGATTCTGGAAAATTTGTAATAAAGGATGTTTTCTGTATTTCATATAAAATATTAGCACTATATAAAATATGGCAAATTACCATTTACCAAAAATTATAAATGTTTTTAGTTAAAAAAAAGTTCTTGAAAATAAAATATATTTGCAATGAAAGTAAACACGTTGTTCGATGTCACAAAATCGAGTTTTATATTTGAAGTTCAAAATATTTAGTTCGGTTGACCATAGAGACGGCAAGGAGTTCACCATAGATAAATATAGGTAGATAAGAATTGAGAAATCTCGCGAGATCTTAGGATCAATTAAAATAATTTGTCAGAGTCAATTAATTAAATAATTTGTGAGACTTTTATAAATTAAACCTAAAGTTAGGAGACAATAAAAAATAGTAGATGCAAAGTGTAGCGGCGTCTTTTAATCAACGCTGCTCTCTAGATATGCATGAGCAAAAGTAATATATTGTACAATACATTCAATCATGATGAAATAATTTGGTGGCAGTTCTCTCTCGAAAGTAGGATGATTAAATTAAATAGTAAATAAGATTTGCTGCACCTTATCATGAAGAGAAATATTGTGGGTAGCCGTGGTGTGGGGTGGGGGAGTTGTTCCGGCTAACACAGGACAGAAAAACCTACGCCAAAGTAATAACCGACGTCGGAAATACTTGAAATGGCACTTGAAGAAGAAAAAACTAGTAGGATTCCTAAATTGAGCGAAGTATGGTGCCGGTCGTCGTGATGGTGCGTATGAAGATTGACCGGCCTGGGCCGGTATCAAATCCATATTCTTTCTTCTTGGAATTTTTAGCTGATAGCAGCATGGATAAGACAGTAGGTACCCCGTCTATGCGCGGAATCTCGATAAATTAAAGTTCACTTCCCCAGTTCATTATATTTATGTAGCATCGGCCATTATACTCGTAATCAAAGCGACACTCTGGGAAAAGTCGCCAACACGAAGTTACAATTAATCCCTAAATTGGATTTTTTACGTGTTCACATAGCTACCTAGATAAAAAAAATGTTTAATAATAGGTATACATAAAGAGTGCGTGAACATTGCCATTACTTAGAGGTATTGATTATTAAATTTGTATTTTTTTTTTGTCAAATTCTGATTCGGTTTCTGCGACGATCCGTTTCGTTTTTCACAAGACGAGCTATTATTTCGCATCATCCGTAGATCTAATTGATTTATTTTCTAAATATTTTGTTTTATTCATAATTTAAGACGTGGAAGCTATATTTAATTGTTTGTAATTTTTAAAATGTAAATATGCAATACGCTTGTCCAAAAAATAAAAATAAAACCGAGTTACATACATAGTTTTATATATTTTTGTGACGCCCTGTCATTGCTCGATTAATCTTTGCAATGGCTTGGTAATCCCAGCAGGCAGTTGGCACAATGAGTATTGCAATTATCTTGTTAAGGAAACTTTTGTTATGCGATTTAAGCTAAGTGATAAGTAATTCACGCAAGGATAATAATAACATATTGTCGCTGCTCGTAAATTGAATTGTCTGCAATAACAGGAACAGAAAAGGTTTCCAGATCTTAAAATCGAATAAACAATTTGTCTGTTATACTATAGAAAAATATTCAACGAACCTAGGAGATGAGATCTCTGAATATATTTATTACATGTATACATCCCTATCGTTGGATATATCCTCCCAGTTTTTTTGTTTAGTAATCGATAGCTTATTGGCATATTATTTATAAAGTCCTTGGGCAACAAACTACTTGTTTATTCCGTTTTTTATGAATTTACGCTGTTTTTTTTTCTTCCACTTTTAGATTTATTTTTCTCGACACGTTTCGAAGACTTTAACATCTTGATCATGAGAGATCGATATAAACTGATAAGCCTTCGAAACATGTCGAGAAAAATAATCTCAACAGTGGAAAAAACAGTGTTTTAATATATTAATACGAATGAAAAAGTCTGTTTTCTAGAAGTTTGGTTATAGTTTATTCCTAGGTTCTCAAAGTGGACGATAACGCCCCTTGTGGGCGTTTGAGACTTTCAGGGGGGCAGTAGAAGACCCAGAAAAAATAGAGAACGTGGGCACATAAAACAATATAGTCTAAAAAGCAAAAAAAAACACGCTAATCACGTAGGTTCTAATCAAGAAAACTAAACTTATACTCGTATATTGGTTTATTTTGTTATTGTATGTATTGTAATCATTTTCCCATATTTCGAATAACTTTTATGGGAGCGGGCGTCGAACGTTTATTTTTTTTAAAGGGGGCGGTGGCCCAGAAAAGATTGGAAATTTTATGGTTTATGTGAATGACATGTTTCGCCTGTCTAACGCATTATTACATGTCATTGTATTTATTCGTATTTATTATTTAATGTGGGGTTTTACATTATTGTGCTAGAAACAATTAATAAGTATTATTAAAATTATAAATTTAATTAATAAAAAAAACATCGTTGTTATGGAACAGGGTAACGCACCCCTTCAGCTTATCAAAAAAATATTGTTTATTACCTACTCGTCAATATGTACATTGTGTCAAAATTAGTACATGCATTTTTCCTAATCATTTAATATAGGAATATGTATTAAAAATATTCCACCGTTGAAGTTGATATAGCCATGTTTTTGGCATACTCGGTGAGATTGCACTAAACAATTTTTACATGACAGAAAATATGTTTTCTGTCTGGAGGCTTGTTTAATCTTAGTTAAGTTTAATTTTATTTAGTGATAAGACAGTGAAAAAAAAAACAATAATACTGATAGTGACAATTTTGTGAGTGACAACACTTTGGGGGGTGTGTTCTCAACCCCCACCTTGCGATTTTTTTCAATTTGGGGCTCGAACAGCGACGCAGCGATCTTACACACCGGACTTCGGCGGAGAGAACATCTCCCTGGCTCAACTGATGGTCGAACGCCGGGGAGATAATCTGAACGAGGAGGAGATCGCGAACTCGCTCATGTTAGAGAGGGTTCAGAAAAGATTTCTGAGATATCTCTACATGAGGGAGTTTGGTAGCTATCCGTGGCTTTATCCCACTGCATTCCTCTTGGGCATGCTGGGGACCAATAGTTTACAGATAAGAAGGGATGGGTGCACACTTACCCATTTCTTCAGACTTATCAGGGGATTCTTTGAGAACTCCGTCATCTTGGAGGCTATCCATCTTTATGTTCCGGATGGCTATCTTCGACAGCGTCAGCACAGACTGTTTTATCTCCCAGCATGCAGAACCAACCTGCCTCTGGTGATGCCGGTGGGGAGAGCAATCAAACTGCTGAACATGATCGCTTCGGAGATCGATGTCTTTCATATTCGTGAAAGTACATTCAGAAGACAAATACTCTTGACTTTGGAGAGTATTTTGTATTCCTAATGTCGAACCATCTCTCATGCGTTCCTGGTATTATATATTCCTTATGTTTTACCTGTTCTCAATAGATGCCTTAAACTATAAAAAATGTTTGTAATGTATTTTGAGAAAATAAACTGATTTGATTTGATTTGATATTCGTGCCGCATGGCGCCAGCAACCAAGGGCCATTATCATCATTGGGGCCTGATGCTGGCCACCGCTGTCGCCGTGCCCTCCGCGGTCCATCATCCGCGTGATGCTTCTGTGCCGTGCAGCCAACCCGCCGCCACGCCGGCTTCCGTCAGCGTCGGTCCTCGCTGCAGATCACCGCCTACGTTAGTTACGTTAGTTTTAATTCGTTGGCCAACGAATAGCATGTAAGTCCTCTTTAGTTCTTAAGTAATCTCTTAAGAATCTTTTTTCTTTTATATGTATTTTGTTAATAAATGTAATTTGTAAATAGTAAATATTGATTTCAATCTCATATCATAATACATCCCGAAGCATATCTCATATAACATAATGTTAACATTGGCGAATCACATGGGCAAACGTTGGGAAGTTGTTCGAGAGCGGTATGAATTTCGATTAAATTCATCTTTCACCCCTTTGACATTCTGACCCCCCCTAACAACGTGTGTGATATTGGTTGCTGCACTAATTTAGCATTCGTAAATAAAAGTAATATATACAGCATTGTAAATCAGTAAAGCATCAATTTTAAATATCTGATAAACCATGTTTATAATACATTGTATTATGATTATACATGTAATTAAGTACGTATATTATTATAATATAATTATATGTAAAATTAACCGTTGTAGAATGTCGTGCTGGGATAGGACTGCCTTTATTCTAGCTATATTCGCTTGAAAAGTTACGGAAATACAATACACAGATATTATTTATTTACCGTATTCATACACGAGCCATACACGAGAAAATAGCATTAACAAAAAATGTATTAAAACTTCGATGTCCCAATAGATACAATATGTTTTTTAAATGTTAATTTATGACTTTTCGAAACTGCTCTGGGTTACGAAAATAGTTGATTCATGATAGTAAAAAAAAACACAACGTGAATCTATTTAAGCACACTGTTTTCATACAACAACATCAAAAAAACAATTTCGCAACTATACTATTAAAACATGGTTGGGCATAATAGATTATGAACAAATAATATATAGTTTGGTAGGTACCTACACTGGTTTTTTGTAATGGCGACGGTCAGATTTGTCAAATGGATTACATTAATCTCTAGAACTGGTCAATGTATGACCATTAGAACAGAACCGAACTATCAGCAACACGTGCGAAATTAATATAAATATTCTCTGTTCTAAATAAACAATTAATTGATATTCACGAATGAATGAATGATGTAATATAATAATTAAACAGTTCTTTACTACAAGCATAGGTACTGTGATAACGGATTTAAAAGCAACGTTTCAATTTTTCATTTTAGAACATAGTGCTGAATTTGAATTTCATGTTGGATTAAAGCGCCATCTTCTTGGATTCTTGGATACTGTTTTTTCGGGAGTATCAGTCCGGAAGCTATCGCTCTCACACATGTTGGAAATTTCTTTCTTGGATTTTGAGGTTGGATCTTGTTGGATGGTAAGAGGAGGGTTTCTTGAAGGATGTTGTGGATTGGGTCCGACATTAGGACCTAACTATTCTGGTAGAGAGGTTTAATAATGTAATAGAACAAAAATTGTATGATACATTTTTGGTTATTAGCATTGCTCGGTGTAGTTAGGTTACAATAATGTAATAGAACAAAACTTATATGATATATTGCTCGGTATACATAGGTTACAATAATGTAATAGAAAAAAAAATGACATGATACATTTTTGAGAGGATGGATCGCCACAATGCCCTGTCCTGGCATACCTCTCGGGCTTTCTCTACATGCACGCACGTCGATTATTCCGACTTCGATTGTGGCCGCCTTTTAGTAATTGATTAATTTGGTCATGCCATGTTTTCCTCGGTCGTCCTCGGCTTCTTTTCCCACTCACGCTGCTTGTGTACAACTTTTTAACCATTCTACTCTCATCCATTCGTTCCATATGTCCAAACCATGTCAGGGATCCTTTTTTAATTTTATTCATGATGCAGTCATCTGCCTTACATTTATTTCTTATTTCATCGTTCGGTATTCTATCATAAACCGTTTTCCCGCACATTCTTCTTAGTGATCTCATTTCTACGGCGTTTATCCTGCTTTCATCCTTCTTTTGCCAGCTCCAAGCTTCACTTCCATACATGAGTGTTGGCACTAGAACTCCATTGTGTACTGCCATCTTTGCTTCTGTGGATATGTTTCTATTTGCGGTAAAAATGTTTTTCCAAATTCATCATATTCCAAATTTATTTTATTAGTTTATTAAATATTTGATTGACTGATTACCGGCCTGGATCTGTACATAAACATAATAGCAGGTATCCTGTCAGCTAGTTCGTTGGTATAATGGCATTTTAGTTTATTGGTCAGTATTCTGAAGAGAGGTCAAGAGACTGCTTGTCTCCTTACGATCATAGTATTTCCTAAAAGTTCCATTGATAATCGTTCAAGATGAATAAGTTTACTTCTCTGGGGGTAGTTTTATTAGTGTGCGCTGCTAATGGTGAGTATTCTTATTTGATTTATTCATAATAATAGCCTAAAAGTCGTTGGTTTAATATCATTCTAGCCCGCATATTAATGTGTTTTAAAATTTTCGAAAATAACATCAGGTTATTAATTTTTCATATATATACAAATGGGATCTCTTAGGGGAATGTACGCTAAATATTTACATGATAGAGTGCAGGTATAATAAATGAATGTAGTGCGAATGAAAGGGTTATAAACAAAATAATAAAAAGTTATTTATGATGATTAATACGAATGAAAACGTATTTTGTCAAGTAGTATAATTATAGGATTAATTGTATCTCAATAGAGACGAAGATGCAAATTGGAAACAGAATATGGTGATCGAGGTGTTTACAGGACTTATGGCCTGTCATTGGTTGGGTTAAAGCGCACGCTTTATGTCATACAGCATTCCCCATTCCACATCTCTTACGACCACCATGTCTGACAATTTTTTTTGGAAGTTGTATATATGTTAATATGTAACACCAGACTTCACATGTTAGTTTCAATCTACACACTAGCGCCATCTATGAAGATGGATTTAAGCATTAAGCAGAAGATCTTTTTATTAACACAATGTGAAAGGCTACCGCCATTAACGTATTGCTAGATAACGCCTGGAGATTTCACTCCAATTTATATCCTATAACTTGGACCAGTTTTTTTGTTTTTACAACATTTTTGAATGTGTACAAATACTTGTAGACGAATACTGGATTTTACCCATTGCGGGTTATCGTATTATTGTATAATTATATTTTATATGAATGAAATGTTTCGCCTGTCTAAGGCATTATCAAAGGACAGACATTTAATAATGCCTTAGACAGGGGAAACATATCATTCACATAAAATATTATAAAACTTTTAGAAAACAGAAGTTTTCATTCGTATTCATAATTAAAATGGAGTTTTACACCATTGTTCAAAGTACTAAACTAAACTAACCATCACGCCGTCTCCCCGAAAGGGTAGAGAAATAATAAATTCATTAAGATGTCTTCGACACATGGAAAGAATGAATGGAGAAATAATAGTAAAATGGAATCAAGCAAGAATAAAGGAAGACGAAAGTATTATGAACAAAATAATAATATGATCATTAAGATGGTTTGGACATATGGATAGAATGAATAAAAAAAGAATGGTGAAGAAAGTACGTTTACAATGTGAATTGAACACGAAATAGAGGTAGACCGAGAAAAATGTCACACAAATTTTAAATGTGGACCATTTAAAGAGAGACATACTTATGTCATCAAAAAGAGTATGGATGGAAACTCTGCTGGATAGGGCGCGATTGTTAATAAGTCACGATTTGTTAACTTTTGTTGTCAAATATAAATTATCTAATTAATTAATACAACGTTTAATGTTTTTTTCAGGTATTCGGCTGAACGGATTCAGAGGTACAAATTATTTTCATCAACAAAGCAACAATATTTCAAGGAAAAAAAAAACTAGTTAGAATCAAGGTTCTTTGCAATTGCCAGTATGCTTTTTTTATATATGAATTATTCTAAAGTAGGTAAGTGATGCACAGAACTAATGTAGTTATTTCGGAAACTAAAAATATAATTAAAACATATACGAGTATGCATCCTGATGATAGTCAAATCCGTATCAAAATATATGTAAAACTACATCCCGAATCATTGTTCACTTTTTAAAAAAGTCGGCTATATTTTTCTTCTTCAAGTGCCCTGTCGGGTCCCCCCAACGTTGGCGATCACCTCGGCGAACCTGTCCCTGTCCTGCGCCGCTCGGAACAGCCCCTCTACACTTCGGATGCCGGTCCACTCCCTCACGTTTCGCAGCCAGGACATTTGTCTCCTTCCGGGCCCTCGGCGTCCCTCAATTTTCCCCTCCAATATCAGTTGGAGAAGGTGGTACTTTCCTCCACGCAGTATATGACCCAGATATGAGATCTTTCGAACCTTGATAGTCGATAACAATTCCCTGTCAACTCTAGCTCGCTTCAGGACTTCGGTATTGGTAACCATGTCTGTCCAGGGAACTCTGAGCATTCGGCGATGGAGCCACATTTCAAATGCTTCCAGTCTGTTCATTGAGTTAACTTTCAGGGTCCAAGTTTCATTCCCGTACGATAAAACAGACCACACATAGCATTTGATCATTCTCTGGCGGAGTTTCAAGTTTACGTTATCATTGCAGAATAGTGATTTCATTTTAAATGTATATAGGCTATAATCTAAAAATATATATATGAAAATGTGTAGTTACATTAATGTTTTCAAATACGAGAATAAGGGCGTCATCTTTTTGAAAAGAGGATGACGAATTATTTAATATATTCTTTTTCGTAAAGGGGAAGAGAGTAATTATTAAAAAAAAAAAGGGGTGGTAGACCAAATATATTGTGAACCTATGATTTAACATATAAATTGGTGTATTCTAGTTTTTTTTGTATCCTTCCTCTAAACCACTGTTTCTTGACAGTCAGTAAATAGGTTTCCGCATCCCATTTAAAACATGTGATTCGATTTTTTAGTTTAGAAAAATACATTTTTAGAAAAATTAACAAAAATTATTTGATTGACATATTTTTTTTCTTTATTGTTAGTTTTAGCATATTAGTATTTTTTGCGAATAACCCATAACTCTAATTTTTGTATGAGCTTCAATAACCCAATAGCGCGCTATTCTAATAACGCGGTCCCGACTTTCGCGTAATTGGGGGGACTATTGTAATTTTCAAATATTTTATTATCAACAATATAATAAATGATATTTAATATTTTATATTGTTCGCACCCCCAAAAATACCTTCCCGCACCCCAGGTTAAGAACCACTGCTCTAAACGAATGCAAATATAATACAAATGACATAAATAAAACAAGATTGTGAAACGAGAGACATAAAATATGCTATACATCTATTGTTATATATTTAGATATACCTATTTTAAGGTGTACTTATCAACCCTCCCGACGGCGATAACGAGTCGGTTAGATTCAAGGCTACGTCGGTGACATTACGGTGCCGTTACGGTCACTGTTCAGTGTAAATGGACCTTAATAATTGTTTTTTTTATTCGCATTGTTATAAAGTTTCCAAGATAATATTTTCTGTTTTCTTATAGCTTAGATTTTGTTTATAACATAACATCTTAGACCACCGCTGAATCGGTCAAAATTTGATCAAATCTATTTAACCAATCTATTCCAAGGTATAGTCACAAGTGGTGACTTGCGGACAAAGTACCTACCTACGTTTACGCAACGTGACGTCACTTGACGTCTTCAAGGCTCACAACTTCGCAATAATACCTATAGTTAAACCAAGTGTAAACATAAGATTCAATTATTGAAATAGTTTACTGTTTACGGCACTGTGACTTGACAAGTTTTTAATGTAAATTAATGCTAATTATCGTAATTCAACTGTCAATTTTACGTAATTGTAAAAAAAATGCGTCTGGTTATGGAAAAATACAATTTGAATTAATCATACAGGAGATGTTTTGTTGGTGATTTCATCAGTTTAATCAGTATCTATATTATATCTCAAATGACATTACAAAACACAGTAACAGTTTAAGTCCTATGTTTGAGAACAGGAAACCATTAGAGATGGTTTGACATTAGGAAGACAGGATACTCTTTTCAAGAGTATTTGTCTTTTGAACGAATTTTCACTAATATGAAAGATGGCTATCTCTGAGGAGATCATGTTCAGTAGACTAATTGCTCTTCCCGCCGACATCACTAGAGCCAGGTTGGTTCTGGCTGATCTATGCTGGGAAAGTCGGAGGCAACACGGCTAAGTTCTCTAAATATCATCTGATTTTTCTCAAAAATAGGGGTTATGAGAAACCCATCGAAAACTTTGGATATTGCGGAGTTGTCTATTTTAAAGTTGATGATTTGGTTAAGCAACATCATATTATTGTGTTACCTATATAAATGTATTCAAACATAAATAATGAAATTGTAATTTGTTTGAGCAGTTAAGCATGCGTGGTCCGGGGCTCTTAAGGACAAAGAAAACTTCTTCGAGATTCCTCGCAACGTGAAGGATGCAGAGGCAGCCGGATTGGTGGCGGTGGACCGACCAGCAGACATGGGGTTGGAAGTGTCCATGCGCTGCCTGGAGGGAGACGTGAGGGTTTGCCCACTGTACGATAAGGGAGGATACATCGCCGGTCTGCAAATCGCGGTGAGTAACCTATTCCATATTTATTATTTCTTGAACAATGATGTAAAACTCCATATTAAATTATTAATACAGCAATTTATGGACCTACCCAAATAATTAAATGTTTTAAATATATAAAGTCACATCAATTTTCGTTAATTACCATATTCTGCTCTATTTTTTGTGAATGTATACTTATACTTGTATAAGAATACTGGATTTCACCAACCGTGGGTTATTAATTCATGATTTAATTGTATCTCAATAGAGACGAAGATGCAAACTGGAAACTGAATATGGTTGATCAAGGTGTTTACAGGACTTATGACCTGTCATTGGTTGGGTTAAGCGCACGCTTTATGTAATTACAACATTCCCCATTCCACCTTTTTCTTTATGACCACGTAAGACAAATTTTTGGAAGTTGTATATATGTTACAAATCTATGCCTGCTCCATTTGAGCTGAAATTTCTAATGCTAAAGTATAACTGTTCGCCATGTAGGTTCGCCATCACTAGAAAGCATGCTGCGGACCAATAGTTTGCAGATAAGAAGGAATGGGTTCACACTGACCATTTTTTAGATTTATTAGGGAATTTTTTGAGAACTCCGGCTTCTTGGATCTTTATATTCTCGATAGGCAATGTTGTCGATTGCGTCACCACACATTGTTTCATCTCCCAACATGCAGTTTTAACCTGCCTCTGAGCAGTGACGGTACTCCCATAGAAGCCCAGAAGCCCGGCCGAAATTTTGAATCAAAACACCCAAATCGTTGTAGTCACACAAGTAAACCAACAACCCACCAAATCACCTTCCAACAATGTTCCCATCAGACGTAAGAGAAATAGCCATAAAAGCTGAACCTATGTAAGGCAGAAAAGGTTTTGATTCAAAATTTCTTACGCAAGCCGGGCTTCTGGGCTTCTATGGGAGTCCCGTCACTGCCTCTAAGCAATCAAACAGCTAAATATGATCGCTTCGGAGATATTTAGATATTTTGGTTATTTTCTGATGATGTCGCTTTGCATCTGCTATGACTTCATATTTTGTGAATATCTTAATAAGAACACAACAAGTCTGTTGACGTTGAGACCGGATTGTGATTTCTGAGAATTTATAATAACTATTAAGTTTTGTTACCATCGACGTTATAATATATGTGCATATAATTATAGTCTACCTTGGGCCTATTATACAGTATTTTCCATATTTTTGGTACTGGTTTCATGAGAAATATAATGAATTATATGATTTTAGTGTCCATGTAAGGATGAATAAAAATTAAGCAAGAACAACGATCCATAAATTGACCAAATTGTAAATTAAACCGAACAAAAATTGTTTGAACCGAATCATTTTAAATTTGTTATATCTTCTGTAAAAATGGATGTTAAATATAACATTATTTTAACAACATACGCACAAAATAAACACAAATTACCGGATGGTCCAGCTGACTACATGCGCACCAACTATAAGAACACAATGTGCTATATTATTTTTATTTTGTTATTTTATTTTATATCATTGTATTTTATATTATATGTTTTAGATTTATTTTGTAGAGGTTGGACGATCGAAGTGTGCGCGAAAGATGCCTATTGGTGGCGATGAGGTTCGCAACCCATCACACCGCGTCTCCCGCAGGGGCGAAAAGATAAGGGTGGAGTGCCCCATCGGTTAAAGTGTGGCAGACCATTATTTCTGCCTACCCCTTCGGGGAGACGGCGTGATGGTTATAGTTACAACATACATAATTTTTTTTAACAAAAATCTAAACATTTTGATCGTTTGGTAAGGTTGGTTGGAATGGTTCAAATGGTTAAAAATTAAAAATGTTTTTTTTTTTAATAAAAAAAAAACATGAATTAGTTTTAGTAAAATAGCAAAATAGCAATCAAAACTTTTTTTTTCTACTACTGAGTTTACGTTTAGGCGATATAGATTATATAAAATAATGGTATAATATCTTCGAAACATTTTGAAAAATATTTAGGACAGGTAATTGTTTTTATCTACAATATTATCATTGTTATTATTATTTGGTTTTGTAAGATTTGGATGTAACGATGTACTGAAAATTATCTGTAGTTTTAACTATGATTACCTTAACAAAAAAGAAAACTAGGTATTTTTTAGTTCATTTCTTGTTTTTTTTAATCAGTTAAGTATTCGCTCTCCATCTTAGATCTTGGATAAAATAAGAAATATAATGTTTTTAGATGCATGCGAATGGTTAATATGTCCACAATCTTTTAATTTAAATATACATCTAGCCAAGTATCTTATGGAAGATTTAAGCTTCAAGAACATTGTGTTTTTTTCACGAAGAAGAACACAATAAATTATATATTACAATACATTTATAATATACGAGTATATTTGGTAACGGAAATTATGGTACTAACTAACTAACTAACGCCAGCACAATGCTCTGTCCTGGCATACTTCTCGGGTTTCCTCTACATTCATACATCGTACCATGCACGCACGTCGATTATTCCGACATCGAATGTGACCGCCTTTTAGAAATTGATTAATTTGGTCATGCCATGTTTTCCTCGGTCGTCCCCGGCTTCTTTTTCCACTCACGCTGCTTGTGTACAACTTTTTAACCATTCTACTCTCATCCATTCGTTCCTTATGTCCAAACCATCTCAGGGATCCTTTTTTAATTTTATCCATGATGCAGTCATCTGCCATTTCTTTCTTATTTCATCGTTCGGTACTCTATCATACAACGTTTTCCCGCACATTCTCCTTAGTGATCTCCAAGCTTCACTTCCATACATGAGGGTTGGCACTAGAACTCCATTGTGTACCTACTGCCACCTTTGCTTCTGTGAAGATGATCAAAAGATATTTCTAAATATATTAACATTCTAATGCTGCTAATTATTCGCTTCTTTTTGTATTGACATTATGTCTCATAAATAACAAGAATGTTTCAGAGTCATAATTAGCCAACTTGGTATAATTGACATTTTAAAGAATTGAGTACATAAGTAGTTATTGTGTGACTATTTGGCTTCTCAAATTTTCTTTTGTAAGTATTTTATCGGCATTTGTTTGGCTGGAGTAAACTCAGACATGATTTAAGCATTTGTTTATCTTCTTCTTGTCGGCGATATATCCCGGTGTAGGATTAGGCCTCCTCCACAATAGTCCTCCACTGGCTCCTGTCCCTGCCCATTCCTCTCCATTCTCCAGGTCTTTACAGTTGTCTCCCAGTCCTCTTCCACGTAGTCCGTCCATCTTTTTCTTGGTCTCTTTTCGTGCGGCACCCATATAGTCATAATCTTCGGTTATCTATCCTCTGGCATTCTTTCTATAGTTTTTTTTTTATAGATATACAATACATATTCAAAATGAAAAAAAAAAAAACACATTAAAATAATGTTAATGTCTATGCTATTGGCTTTATTTAATAGATAATTTTATGCCATTTTTGTTTAAATATTATATGATTTCGGCCATATGAGCGCCACGGCTAGCTCGAATGAAGCGCAATCATGAAATACAATTTTCGACAATTGTCGGCTTTGTGGATGCGTATTATCCCCCAGAGTGTACGTGGTGCGAAAACGATCCATGGTTTATCGAATAACTTGCTCGGATGGACGATTATGTCGACCGTAAAATGGACCTAGTGCACGATAAGTTTGGCGAACCGAATCATGATTTTCAAAATAAATTTGCACAATTTGCAAGCTCTGTTCTGACGTCAGTCTATTCATGATAAAATGGCAAAATGTACCAACTACCAATCAACTGTCAACTGTCAAATTGACAGTCTGTAGAAACAATGTTGCCAGTTTAAAAACCAAACCTCTAAAAAAACACTCTATATATGGCCAGCCCACCGTAGACGTTGAGACTTAGGTACGTAATCTCACCAATGTTTCATGGTTTCTATGTTTTCAATGTTTCAATCATATGTTTATATAATATAATATTATGTATATATCATTCAAATGACAATATTGAAACAGATTCTGAATATCATATTTTCTAATGAATGCGGAGGTCTGAAGTCGATTCAAACTTACCTACTGGCTTGGTTGATGGAACACTATATACAACATGCCGCTTTATTAGAACTGTCACAAATCCACCCCACTGGAAAATGCTTAATCTCTGGCGGGAATAACCTATCCTAGTGGTCGGCAAATTGCGGTTTCTGAAAAAAAGGAAAAAAAAACTTTAAAAATTCTTTAGTGTTTACAACATGTCATTTAATAAATAAATTTTAGGTTACAGCAAGAAAAATATTTTTATATTGTCAAAGACGATATTCACGATCAAAAAGAGACTTCAAAATCCAACATTTCACATTAAAATCAAACGGCTCCAGTGAAGACGTCACTTTTAGTATCGTAATTAATTTTATGTGTTTAACTGGTTCGATGCCACGAGCGCGTTTACGCGCTCTCCGATTCCGTGCTCGCCATGCCGGCCATACAAAATGAGCGCGTATACGCGCTCACCTTTGAGCTTGTCGCAAGCCAATATCAAATCACATTGAAATAATTTATAAATTAGAACACATAGGGACATACGAGTATATTGGGATGATCAAGAAATACTAAAAGCTTTTTAAAGCTCTCACTTACTGTCAATAGGTGTCTCTGATACGACTAAAGTTCTTTGCGTCGTAATTGCGATGATTTATATTGACATCGTTTGCAGTTTTGTTCAATGGTTGATTTTAAGCTTTTGTCCGTTATTTTTGTAAATTTTTCATTTTATATTTTAAAGTATTTATTTACAAAGTGTATTTACTATTTTTTGGTTATTGGTGATAGTTTTATGGCATAATATGACGTTTATATTTAGAGTCTATTAACATTTTGTGTTTTTTTATACATAATACAGATAATTTGTTGATTTTTGTTTACAAAGTGTGTTTGAATATTTTTTCTGGTTGTGTTTGTGTCGAGTTGTGACAACCCTGGCATTTTGTGAAAATTTAAACTGTGTTTTTCTGAGTGAACTGTAACTCATATACCACACGGTGTATATATTTGGTATGTTTTCATAATATCCTTTATATCTGTACACAAAAAAAAAACAATTAGGTTTTATTAAAAAATCACGGCACCTAAAGGGTATAACAAATAATTGTTGAATGATAGGAAGATTTTTGATATTGGCGTTCTTTATTATATTTTATTCCTTTTGTTCGTTAAATCTAACAAATCAATATATGAAACTGATCGTCTTTTATGTATTGTAGATTCCAGCCGATGATTTAGCAGGGCTGCCTTATGACGTGTCAAAGAAGATGATCAAGAAGAATATCCTCGGTAAAAGCTACTGGACCACCGCCCACTACGTGGTTTCTCCAGGTAAATTTTATTTTAATATATTACTTACTTATACAGCGGATGTCGTCCCCTACTGGACGTAGGTCTCCCCCATACCTCTCCACATATTCCTATCTAATGCTTTCTGCATCCAGTCACCAACAATTTTTCTAATGTCATCAGACCATCGTGTGGGGGGTCTCCCTCCGCTTCTTCTAACCTCACGAGGTCACCACTCCACCACCTTTCTGGTCAATATTTGTTATACCAGTCTGGGCAACCTGTTCCTTTTAGTATCATTTTACGTAAAATTGTATTTGCTAGTTTTAATCCAAAGAATTGGTTTGCAGCAAAGTGTAACACTTTTTGTTAGATCTTGGGATGCCACTTGGGTTTTTAATATAATAGTTTCTCGTTGCTTTCCTTGTCAGATTGAATATTATTATAAAAACATATTAAATAGTGAACTATTAGAAGGGAAAAGGAAGCACGGAGGACAGCGCGAGAGATAAAAGGACAACCTGCATACTGCAGTAAAGGGTTTAGACAGACAAACGGACTGGGAGTAGTTGACAGCCGGTAGGGCGGAATGGGGAAAAGTCGTCGCTATGTGCCAGAGGGCAGAGAGACGGAGAGGACGGGGTCCAGCCGTAGGGGCAGAATATACCTGTCGGGAGTGTGACAAAGTGTGTAATTCTTCTTCTTCTTTTTGTCCTGTCACACCTCCGTGGTGCATAGAGCCTCAAGGAACCTTCTCTACCCGACTCTATCGCATGCCTGATGCCTAACATCATCCCAAGTGAGGCCTGCTGCCTTAACCTCGTCCTGCAGGGCTCTTCTCCAGGTGGCTCTAGGTCTGCCTCGCTTTCTCTTTCCCCCCATAGGGGACCAGTCTAGTGCACCCTGTGCGATGCAGGCTGGGTTCCGTCTCAGAGTGTGACCGATCCACTGCCACTTGCGTCTAGCGACTTGTTCTCTAATTAGCTTTTCGCCTGCCATAGTCCAGAGAACGGCATTTGACACTGTTTGGGGCCAATAGATTTTGAATATTGAGCGAAGGCACCTATTTATAAACACCTGGAGTTTACCAATAATGTCCGCGGTAGACTTTCAAGTCTGACATCCGTAAAGCAGTACGCTTTTAACGCTACTGCTGAATACTTGGTGTCATTCTAGGATATAACTATTTAGCCACATTAGGTGGGACAGAAGACAGACCTAGATATTTTTGTACTCCTTATGCTTGTACCCACGGGCATTATTTATTATTATAATTATTATTATACTCGTATAACAATTTTTAAAAAAAATTCTGAAGTAGAAATGGATTAATTGAACCGTATTTCTTGTAAACGATGACGTAAAAGTTTAAAGATGTTTGATTATAATGTATAGACATATCTTCCAATGATTACAAGATTTCTTAACACCGGTGGTGGTTAAACGATGAGCGGACTATGTTGTGAACCATTTATCCTTTCTAATAACTTTGATGTGTTGTGTAGATACTATCAAGAGTGGGGGACGGAAGGGCCCCATTGCCGAGACGATCGAGGGCATCTGGGTACAGAGCGGAAGTGGTCTCTTGCAGATTCCTCTGGGCGAGAGCGAGCTGGCGGCGCAGACTCTCTTCAAGAAACAGAACTGCATTCCTAATATGGGTACGTAGCATCACACAGATGCATCACTGCTGCAAACTTGTCTAGCCAATAACTTTTTTTTCTGGAATGATGCATTCTCCAGCTAATGTAAGTGCTGCGTGGATGGGGGGCGGGCCTAGGGATTGTTTGAGCGAAGCTGACGAAGGGGCGCCGCTGCGTCCTATAACAGCTTCGGGTAAGCGGCGGGTAACCTTCTATGTCTTCATTTAACTGTTAGTTTGTTCATTTTGCATTTGTATTAACAATCACTGTATGTTACCCTACAATAAATAAATAGCCAATAACACATAATCGTAAATTTAAAATGAAAACATCACAATTTTAAAAACAACAAATTTGATTATCAACGGCATATTGAGAATTTCTCTACAGACATATCATAATGATTCTTTAATTATTTTGTTCATAACACATTCATTCGTATTGAATTCTCTTCTTGTATTTGCAGAGTTTTGTCATTAAATAATACACTTAATATGCACGCAATTGTGATACATGCCATATATGGAATATCGAAACACAGCTAACAAAATTTGAAATCTATGCCACGCTACAACGCAAGTGATTTGCGCATTCTTACACAGAATTCGATATCAGCGCCATCTATGGTAAACAAACATAACTATGAATTATTCTCAGAAGGTCAATTATTCATGAACTTCCCCAAAGGTTTTAACGATCACCTACCGGGTTCAATTGTGAATCTAAACCTTGCAGGGACCCATTAAAACACAAATAAAAAATCATCAAATGAAATACAGAAGAATTATACATACGAGTATAAAGATAATTTGGTGCTACTTGTCAGCTAACGCGATTTTTGGTATCTCCAGATCGTCACCTGAGAGTAAGAAGGTTCCAACTGTCAAAAGTAAAAAGCTGAGAGATGGAATCTGATTCTTTTCGTAACATCAAAATGACGATACTATTACATGTTTATTTTATTGTACGTATAGATAAGGTTAGTAAGAACCCTTTTCACGAAAAAAAGCCAAATGTGAAATTTTGTTCGTTGGAACCCTCTTACTCTCAGGTGACGAGATTCCAAAATAATATTTGTTTGACACATTTATTCCCCTTTTGATCTCAATGCTTACATTATTGCTTCTAATTACCAGTGAGCCCAAATATTGGAAAGATTCAACCTTTCTATGTTGTGGGTATCAATATATTGGGTGTTTTTTTTACATTTTTTTTACATTCATTGTTACAAATTAAAAATGAAATAAACACTTTCAAATAATGTTAAAGTCTATGATATTGGCTTTATTTAATAGATAATTTTATGCCATTATTGTTTAAATATGATTTCGGCCATATGAGCGCCACGGCTAGCTCGAATGAAGCGCAATCGTGAAATCCAATTTTCGACAATTTTCGTCTTTGTGGATGCGTATTATCCACTAGAGTGTACGTGGTGCGAAAACGATCCATGGTCTTCCGAACAAGTTGCTCGGATAGACGATTATGTCGGCCGTAAAATGGACGTAGTGCACGATAAGTTTGGCGAACCTAACCATGACTTTTAAAATAAATTTGCACAATTTGCAAGCGCTGTTCTGACGTCAGTGTATTTATAATAAAATGGCGAAACGTATTGACTACAAATCAACTATCAACTGTTAAATTGACAGTCTATTGAAGCAATGTTGCCAGTTTAAAAACCAAACATCTAAAAAAACACCCTATATTTATTAACTAACTAACTAACTAACCATCACGCCATTTCCCCGGAGGGGTAGGCAGAGAGGATGGATCGCCACACTGGCCTGTCCTGGCATACCTACCTTCCTCTACATCCATACATCGTACCACGCAAGCACGTCGATTGTTCCGACTTCGAATGTGGCCGCCTTTTAGTAATTGATTCATTTGGTCATGCCATGTTTTCCTCGGTCGTCCTCGGCTTCTTTTCCCACTCACGCTGCTTGTGTACAACTTTTTAACCATTCTACTCTCATCCATTCGTTCCATATGTCCGAACCATCTCAGGGATCCTTTTTTAATATTATTAATTATTATTATTATTTTATATTTATTATAGTTAGTTTATAGTTTTAAGTGACACTGAACATTGATTCTCAGGCACGCATTACTACTACAACGTGAGCCAGGAGATGGACTGCAACGAGCTGTTCCCGTACTTCGTCCTGGTTAAGGAGCAGCGCGCCATCGGTGTCGGCTGGCACCTGGTGGGGCAGACCAAGGAGGAGGGTCGCCCGTGGTTCGAGAGTGCGCCGTCCAAGGGAGTGGAGGTTTGTATTTTACTTCTTTCTGCTTCTCTAAATGCCGTCTCCTCTGCGAAGGTTGGCGATCATCAGGCCTATTTCCACCTTGTTGACTGCGGCCAATTGTGTAGCCAAGAGATTTTTCTCTTGGTCCTCTTTTTCGGTATGATTGTTTTATAACTCCTTATATAAGTGTTACAAACATTTTAATATAATACATTTATGTTTCCGCAGTGCTAATATATCAATTTGACTGCCTAACCTCTCTACACAGAAAATTATACGTAACATTTTCAAATAAGTAATGTGATGTAGAATCTCTCCCATTTGTGAAGTACCAACAATAAAATTAATAACATCGTTAAAAATGTTCATGTTTATTAATTATTTCGAAAAGTCGCGATATATGTTAGAATTTTTTGACATTTGACAGCTGTCAGTTCAAACCGGCCCACACTGGATCCATTTGGCAAAAACAGGGACTTAGGGGTTGAACTCCGAATTTTGGCCTGATTTTTTAAAATAGGTCCTTTGTGTGATTCCAAACCACTTTTACATTTTAACTTTTTTTGATATAACTGCTAATTTCGAAGAAAAAAAATGTTGCTGGTTTTTTGTATGAAGCAAAACTGATTTTTGCAATTATTTCGGAATCGGGTGGATACGTCAAAATCAAACTTAGTATGGATTATAGAGGACATAATCCTCTACATTACTTGTCCCGACAACTACTTCATATCTCTGCCCGTTTAAAAGCAGCAGACATTATAAATCTTAATTAATTATTATGAGTATAAAGTGGTTTCGGATTTTTTGTTAGATGCATAAATTATCATCGCGTTCCTTTACAAAAGAATGGAGTAATTTTAGCATATTTATGCATCTAACAAAAAATCCGAAACCACTTTATACTCGTAACAATTAATTAAAATTATAATGTCTGCTGCTTTTAAACGGGCAGAGATATGAAGTAGATGTCGTAACAAGTAATGTAGAAGATTATGCCCTCTATAATCCTTACTAAGTTTGGTTTTGACGCATCCACCTGATTCCGAAATAATTGAAGAAATCAGTTTTGCTTCTTACAAAAAAAACAATAACATTTTTTTCTTGGAAATTAGCAGTTATATCAAGAAAAGTTAAATGTAAAAGTGGTTTGGAATCACACAAAGGACCTAATTTTAAAAAATCAGGGCAAAATTCGGAGTTCGACCCCCTAAGTCCCTGTTTTTGCCAAATGGATCCAGTGTACGGCTCCACATTACGACCTGGTAAACAGAGATTTCGAGACGGTATTGGTCTGAATGGATCGATTCTTCTTACATGTGAATACCAATATCTTCTCATTTACCTTCTCCATCTAACGACATCTTTGACCTTGCGTTTTACCCTTATCCTTTGGTTCCTATTTCTAGTAGTGTGTATTAAAGTTTTTTTTGTAATTGTATTTTAAAAATATGTGTTTTTTTATTGGTTATTTTTACAGCTTACAATGCCCTCTGCTCCTACCTGCTTGGAAGATTGGGTGAACCTGTACGGCTCCGTGTCTCTGCACATGTACTATCTTGATGAGCCGTGGAAGCTAAGATGCGAGGACGGAGACAGCATCCAGCCCATGTCCGTCATCAACAAGCTGCTCCTCACCTCCTCGCGGTACACCAGCAAGGTGGTGGATGAGATCAAGAACCTCTTCGGTTAAACACAATCACTGTGAAAATATATTAATTTTTAATACACCATTATATTAGTTTTTTATAGTTTCTATCCTGTGGATTGGTTTGCAACAAAGTCTTTTATTGTAACATTTTTGCAAGTTCTTGGGATTCCACTTGGTCTTTTATTTAAATTTATTTTAATCTTTATTTTATGTGGTAATTTCCCGTTGTTTTCCCATATTTTTGTATACAACAGGTTATTTGAATCTAATTATATATATTATGATGACCTTCGTAGCAGAGTGGCAAGAGCTATGACTGCCAAACCGGGGTCGATTCCCGGTGATAGGAGCGTGATTGTCACACTGTCTTTGGTCTGGTGTGGAAATCACGTGACAATAAAATGGCGATAGATTATCTACCTGTCACATGTCATGAGAATCAATATAATAGCTACTACATCCTTTCGCTGTAATGATGTAAAGAGATATTCAACACAAAATAAATAAATAATACACCTTTTTGCTATTGATTCTCATGACATGTGATAAGTAGCTAGTCTGTCGCCATTTTACTTTACATTTTTAACAGTCAACACGCAAAAAAATATCAATATAAAGACCATTTAGTTTTTTCTAATTATTAAGAGAACCTAAAACCGTTTATAACCTTGTAATGTTTTTTGCAGCCATAATGAAAATTTATTATAAGCAATACACATAAAATTACAGAAAAAATAACGATAATTGATTTTTAATGGGAAGCAATAATATAAATATATTTATATGACAACATAAATGTCAAAAGATAAATTCAACCATTGTTTTCTTAAATATTATAACTTATTACAGTCAATTTTAGCCGCCACGATGCCCAAAATCGATCCTCCTTCAGAGGAACACTCCGGGCCACACAAATCATGCCCCCGCATAAACTAACAACCCACCAAATCACCTTCCAACAATGTTCCCATCAGACGTAAGAGGAATAGCCACAAAGCTGAATCTCTGTATGCCGGAAGATCCAAGTCCAAGTAATTTGGATTATATTTTTGAATAAGTTAGGGGTTAACTCGTTAATTAATATTACTTAACATTACTTTCAACTTGTGGGGAACAATGGGCTTCGAGCTGAATCTCCCGAAAGTCTAGATCCGAGAAGATCATACAATAACAATTATTTTGATCTTTTGTATGACGCAGTTAATTTGTGGCGTGGCATTGTAAAAAATAATTTTAAAACACTTTTACTAATTTTTACACCAATTTTTTGTCAAAAATAACCAGTTTTGCAACTGCCAGAAGTGGAATAAAAACTAGTAAAAGTGTTTTAAAACTTTTTTAAATATTTTTTTACAAGATTCTAATTAGACAATTAATTGTTTTGACGGAAACACATTGATATTTCAACAGTATTAACTGTTTAAATAAAAAACTTTGTTATAAATTTTGACTTACCAATCATTATTGAATTTCTGCTACTAAACCTAATTACTGTTTTTTTCCCATATTTATTATAATTGATTACAATATTGTGTGTAGTTTCTTCCTCTCTTAATAATTTTGTATATAAACTAAGTCTTTCTGATGGCTAACAACCCACCAAATCACCTTCCAACAATGTTCCCATCAGACATAAGAGGAATAGCCTCATAAGCTGAATCTTTGTAAGCCAGAAAAATCCAAGTCCAATTGATGGATTTCTACTTGATTGTAAGACCCGACGTTGCTAACATCGGTTAGCGAAACAGCTGTCGCGACAAAATAAAATCAATTGTGATATTTATAACAATTTTTTATTATTATTTAAACAGTTAATGATTCTAATTACTTTGTTACTTTGTTTCTTTGTTTCTCTTGGAATATTAAGAATTCTTCTGTTTTTAAATAGAAAACAAATAAATTGACTGCTGTTAAAATTATACAGCACAACCGTGTCCGCGGGATAAATTTATATATTTTTTGCATTTGTAAATAAACAATTGAACCGCTTCAGAATGTTGGTAATATAAACAATAAACATATCCAATAATTCATTTTGCTTTCAATTATTATTCGTTCGCGAACCATTATGCAAAGAACTGTATATTAAAATAGCTAAACCGACAGACGTTTTTCTGCCAGAACGATAGCTTGCCACCTATTAGCTGGCAAGGTAAATAATCAAAATAACACAGAATTCGACATCAGCGCCATCTATGGTAAACAAACATAACTTTAAATTATTATCAGAAGGTCAATTAATCATGAACTTCCCAGAAGGTTTTAACGGTTACCTACCGTGTCCGTTCCATATGTGAATCTAAACTACCCAGGGACCCACTCAAACACACATAAAAATTTCAACAAAATCGGTCCAGCCGTTTAGGAGGAGTTCAACTACATATGCCCGTGCAGAATATTTATATATATAAAGACAATAACCTAGATCAGTTGTCGGCGAACTCATTAGACAAAAGAGCCAAATATCAGCATTCAAAAGGAGGACTGTACATGCAGAAATATATGCTGCATATAACACAGTGCTGCCCTGTCACCTGCACCGAAAAGAACCTGACTAAAGCATCCAGAAGCACGGCCCGGCTGGCGGACTTGAAATATAGACTTTCTTCTGTCACACCTCCGTGATGCATAGGGCCTCAAGGAACCTTCTCCAACCGACTCTATCGCATGCCTGATGCCTAATATCATCCAAAGTGAGGCCTGCTGCCTTAACCTCGTTCTGCAGGGCTCTTCTCCAGGTGACTCTAGGTCTGCCTCGCTTTTTCTTTCCCCCCATAGGGGACCAGTCTAGTGCGCCCTGAGCGATACAGGCTGGGTTCCGTCTCAGAGTGTGACCGATCCACTGACATTTGCGTCTAGCAAATTGTTCTCTAATTGGCTTTTCGCCTGCCATGGTCCAGAGAACGGCATTTGACACTGTTTGGGGTCAATAGATTTTGAATATTGAGCGAAGGCACCTATTTATAAACACCTGGAGTTTACCAATAGCGTTCGCGGTAGATTTCTAAGTCTCACATCCGTAGGTACAGCAGTACGCTTTTAACGCTACTGCTGAATATTTGGAGCTTGAGCTTTCTCGAAATGATACTGGAACGCCATACAAGTCGAAGCATAGCGAAAGCTCTCCTTGCCTTGTCGAGTCTGTTGGCTACATCTTCATCCGTACCTCCCGAGCCAGCTATCATACTACCGAGGTAGCAGAAGCTGGTCGTGGTCACAAGGGGGACACCGTGGAGCGAGATTGGGGTGGAGTCATTTGTGGACACTCGTAGGTCTACTGTCTTGGACATGTTAATTTTGAGACCTATTTTTGACGCTTGTGTATATAGAGCAAGAAATTGTTAACCGAATTGACACTGAAAATAATAAACATATTTGGAAGAAGTACAGCAAAGCAGATTAATCTAAAATGTATGTTTTTATGTATTAAATTGAAAATGTTTAACGTTATGAAATTTTTTAATACATTATTTTTTTTATAAAACTAAATGAGATGTTTCTTAAAACGTTTTTCTAATTTGAATTTAAGAGCTCCAAAATTTGCCTCTTAGTTACCCCATTTACATCGATTCGCCACTGGGTGTGGTGAAGTAGGTAATATTGTTTATTTTTAACGATTTAAATTAACCCTCCCTTCTATATGATGGGTATCTTCTACACGTTGCTTCTAAAAACTATCAATATCTCTATAAATATAATAAATACAATGTTAAGATTTTAGGTATTCCTCCATAATATATTTACGCATTGATTTAAAAAAATAATATTAATAATAATCAGAATTTATCGGGTACATCGCAGGTATTTTGTTTTTATTTAAGAGCGATTTGAGTGCGTCACACTATATTCGCATCTCACTCTTGCATATGTTCTAGCTCAATGTTCTCACTCTCGCCGTCCTGCCGCGCCGGCAGTTGCTTTCGGGCTTGCAACCAGAGCGAACCTATGCCCGTTCCGTGAGCGTTGCCAGATGTTTTTTTAAAATGTTTTTAGCAATTGAATCTCAATTATTATAATTTTTTACTTCAATTATAATTATATAAGCGGATTAGCTATGAATGTTCCTATTTTTCCGATTTAAAATTTCTAAATTTTTAACGCGTACTGACTACCCTACACCGGAACGCACGTTTTTATTTTTAGCACCGTAAGGGAAAGGTTAAAGGTAGGTACTGCAACACATATCTGCTTTTAATTAGTAAGCTGAGTAAACAGGTAGTAAAACTACGAGAAATCATTGAGAATGACCAAGAAATTATTAAAATAATAATTGCAGTTCGTAACCACATAATAATATAGTGTAATAACGTTTAATGCATAAGGAAAAAGTGTGAGAATAATATTGAATTGCCATTGACATATTTTAAGTATGTGTGTGATGTGTTTGAAATCGGAACACCAGGTTCTTTTGTCATAGAAAAAACATTCCATTCAAATATCGAATAAAGGTTAATTGTGATTATAAAGAACTCCCAATATTTTTTATTGTTTATGATGCCTTATGGTTTTAATAAAAGTATTTAACTTCTGTAACGTAAACTATATTAATTGTATATGACTAATACAGATTCTTAGAATCAGTTTTTTAAACGCAAACAACTGCAACGGCGTAATTCCAATAATGGCATTTACCCAAACAATGAAAGAATAATGGTAGGACGCATGAGAATTTCGTTCTCGAAATACATTAACGCAAAAAAGTGGAATGGATTTCTGACTGTGAACAGCCTCATACGTGCTTCGAGGGACAGGAGTAGAATGAAGCAGATGACCGTAAACATCCAGTAAGAGATATGGAGCCAAAGAAGAAAAATGACGTTTTTAACGGAGAGTAGAGAAGAAAAATAAAATAACGAAAGATAGAATTAAAAAAACTTGCCATAAAATGATGGAGACACTCTATTGAGAAAAAGTAATTAAATATCGAAACTGTCAGATTAAATTTGAATAAACAAAATATACATTCAATTCTTTATTTAAATATTGTTTAGGTTGTGAATTCACATTGACAATAAATTGAATACGTTAAGTACTTACCTATGCTTTATACAAATTATCAATGCGTAACTTTACAATACTTGATCAGTATTTTTATATTTGCCGTCTCAGATATCTGACGCTAGGTTCAAAAGTCATCCGATTAATTTTCCAGAGTTGAACTGTTTCTTCTTCTCTGGTTTCAATCCTGGGATTGGTTTGCAGCAATTTCCTCCATTATTCTCTTCCATTTTTCCATGTCTTGTGCGACTCTTTTGAGATCTGCATATGATGAGCAGCGTACGTCCACCAACAGGTCCTCCAGGTACTCTCGGCGTGGGCGTCCCCTAGAGTTTGTCCCCTCGATCATACCCTCCATTATGGCATGCAAGAGACCTTCTTGACGTATTACATGGCCGATCCATCTTGCACGCCTTTCGGACAAGGTCCTGAGCAGGTGCCTTCCTCCTTCGATTCCTTGAAGAACTTCCTCATTCGTGATGTGGTCTCTCCAGGAAATTCCAAAGAGTCTTCTATAGGACCACATCTCAAAAGCCTCTAGTCTCCGCTTATCCCTTTCGGATAGGCACCATGTCTCGCAGCCGTACATCAAGACACTCCATACATAGGTCTTGATGAGGAGTATTCTCAGTTTTAGGTCTATATTATTTGATTCTATTATTTTCGACCTTTTATTAAATGCAAGCCTAGCCTGATGTATACGGCTGTCGACCTCGCTCTTAGACCGACTGTCCCATGTTATTTTGCTCCCGAGGTAGACAAACTCCTTGGTGTTCTTTAGTGGAACTCCTGACATCACTACTCTCATCTGATGTTGCGTTCGGCCTACAGTCAGCAGCTTTGTTTTGTCCTTATTTATCTTCATGTTGTAGCTATCTTGAAGAATGTCTTGCAAAGTATCTAAGGCCTCCTGCAGTTCTTCCTCACTTTCAGCAACCATAGCAATATCGTCAGCAAACCTTATCATGTCTATCTTTTGCCCGTGTATCCTTACACCTTCTCTGTGGCTCATTCTCTCTCTCAAGTCGTCAATCGCATTCTGTATGTAAACGTTAAAAAGAGCAGGTGACAGAGAGCATCCCTGTTATTTTGATGCATAAACTATTTTCTATGCTTAAATAATCGATATGTTAAATATTTTTAAAATTAGAATATTATATTTTGTAAACAAATATGTTACAATAATTAAGTAGGTACTTTAATTAGTACTTAACTATTAAATATTTTAACTACATCCCCGACATTCACTACCGTCACAAGTGCCAAAACACCTTCTCCTTCAGAGAAATACCACTGGCCACACCTCACAGTCACTTTCCCCTTTCCTGTCATCACCCCTCCCTTCCCCCAGATCCACCTAAGATGAGTAAAAGAAAAACAGAAGACAGTAAATAGTAATATTAATAATAATATACATTTTTAATGTCCTCCTGCAAAACCTTCCCTTATTACGTCGACCTATATAACTATTATATCTCTTGGATCACTGATAACTCACCAGGGAGATTCGACGCAGAACCCAAAGGCTAAAACTGCCATGACAAAGCTCACCAAGTTATGGAAAGACAAAAATATCTCCAACAAGACCAAGATGAGACTTCTTCAAACCCTTGTTTTCTCCATATTCCTTTATGGTTGCGAGTCTTGGACTATGCGAACATCGGAGAGGTCCAAAATTGATGCTTTCGAGATGTGGTGCTAGCGACGGATGCTGCGTATACCCTAGACGGCAAGAAGAACAAACATTGACCAGCTGGGTATCAAGGCAACGCGGATGTGCTCTCAGAGAGTGTTGAAATATTTTGGACACATGGCCCAGTCTGATCAGGACAACATTGAAAAGCGCATCATCATGGGCAAAGTGGGGGGAAGGCGACCACAAGGATGACCACCGAGCCGCTGGTCCGATCAATTCAAGGATCTGACTGGTCTCTCATTAGCTGCGGCTTGGAGACTGACGGGTGACAGAAGCTTAAGGCGTGCCATGGTTAATGGTTAACAGGATGGAAACGACCCTCAATCATGAGGAATACGACTGAGAAGAAGATATAACTTATCTTTATTCCAAAAAAGTTACTTCCAATATGTGGGGGAACAATAGCTTTCCGGCTGATACTCCCGACAGATAATATCATCTTATTATTCTTGTTCAAAGATACGCAAAATAAGCACACCGGGCAAAATATACCCGTTAGATGATTCTGTCGTATTCTCGAAAATTATTTAAATGTCCGTACCCCAGTTAAAGCATATTTGAGGCACTAAGTAATAAAATCAACTCATTCAATTAGGGCACTCTACTAACAGCGAAGACTCTTTGATTCATTCCTATTAGTTTAGCGTTCAGTGGTCATGTAAATTCATTACTTGCATCTGAAATTACAGGCGGTACCGGTCAGAGCATGAGAGCTAATAGCAGAAGTTGGTCGTATTCATTTTAAGTAGGTGTGGAAAATTTTGTTGTGTATTTGAAAAGAAAAATAGAACAGTTTTTGTGGCCAACATGAAGTTTTTAATTGCCTTTGTGGCTACTGCATTTGTTTGCACAGCAAATGGTATGTACCTACTTCAATCTATTAATCATTACGTGATTTATGTATAGAATAAGAGAATTAGCATGAAATAATTTGTTTTGTTTATTGTTTTATATTGTTGTTTTGATTTAAATCATAAACCTATGTGTTGATTTAAGTAGGTCACTGTATTTCTCGGAAGGAATCCACATATCGACATAAATAATTTGAAAGTTCTTAATGTATTCAACGTGCAAATGAATTTTATCGGAGAGTCAATATTATGCAAAGAAAAAAAGCCTCGCCAAAAACAGTGCCTGTAACTTTACGTACAGGGGATAATTCAATGATGTCATTTCAGAAAATACAATAACTTTCTCTAGTGCTATTTATGTTATTTATAATATTCATAAGCATTAATTATTTCGAAAAAGAAAATGCATAAAAAACTCTGTAGGTAGGGCATCTTACTCGTATAGGGGAAAGTGGGGGAATCACGAACACCCAAGGGAAAGTTTGAATAAAACAGCGGAATTATGATATAGAATTACTTTTATTGTTTCTTGAGCAAATATAACTATCCCTCTAAGTACCACACTAATCTACATTTAATTTTTTTTAATAAAAAAATTAAATAGCTCGGCAGCATACTAACGCAATCTCTTGACCAGATGTAGAGATAAAATGCAGAATTGAGGCAGCAAGATCTACGTTTAATAAAATGAAATCACTCTTCTGCAATGATAACGTAAACTTGAAACTCCGCCAGAGAATGATCAAATGCTATGTGTGGTCTGTTTTATTGTACTGGTGTGAAACTTGGACCCTGAAAGTTAACTCAATGAACAGACTGGAAGCATTTGAAATGTTGCTCCATCGCCGAATGCTCAGAATTCCCTGGACAGACATGGTTACCAATACCGAAGTCCTGAGGCGAGCTAGAGTTGACAGGGAATTGTTATCAACTCTGAAGGTTCGAAAGATCTCATATCTGGGTCATATACTGCGTGGGGAAAAGTACCACCTTCTCCAACTGATATTGGAGGGAAAAATTGAGGGACGCCGAGGGCCCGGAAGGAGACAAATGTCCTGGCTGCGAAACGTGAGGGAGTGGACCGGCATCCGAAGTGTTGAGGAGCTGTTCCGAGCGGCGCAGAACAGGGACAGGTTCGCCGAGGTGATCGCCAACGTTGGGGGGACCCGACAGGGCACTTGAAGAAGAAGAATAATAAATAACATTTTGGTGAAAAGACAGAACCCTTATCGGGTTTACCCGACGTCAGTTGGGTAATCCCGAACACCAAGTGGGGTAATTACGAACTAACATAAATTATCAGTAATTAGTCTTCAATTACGACAGAGATCACATTTACATCCCACCAATGTTGATTGTCCGTCTGTACATTTCTGATGAGCCCAATTTTTACATTATGTTGCACATAATCCAGTCTACAATAGGGGGCTTTCATATTTTTCATAGCAAAAAATACAACGATTGTCTTCATTTTTGTCCTTTATTTTCTTCTCTTGATTAGAATCATAAAAAAATCATCAATACTGTTGAAAATTTTCAGTGCTTTTCTGGTTCTTTTGTTTTTGGATTTTTCATCACGTTGCAGTCTTTTCATACGTTCGAGTTTCCCCCGTATGGATTGTTCGTGATTGCCTCGCAGGATCAAAATGCATAATTCATAAACATGATTTTAAGTAATGTTACAATTTGCTGTTAGCGTTAGTCTCATTGGAATCTTTGATAAGTGACTATTCAAGTTTCTAAATGTTATTGTTATACTTAATCGTAAATGTGTGGATACTCTGTGTATGATAGAGTGCCGAATGAAAATATAAGAAGTGAATGCGGTGCGAATGATGGTGTCATGAACAAAATAATGAAAGGATCATTAAGATGGTTTGGACATATGGAAAGAATGAATGAAGAAAGAATGGTAAAAAAATTATATGTTAATGATGTAAATGGAAACAGAAATAGAGGAAGACCGAGGAAAACGTGGCACGATCAAATAAATCAAATATTGAATGTCGGCCATGTGAGGAGTCAGAGAAATCGACGCGCGTGCATGACACGATGTATGAATGTTGAGGAAGCGAGAGAAATATGTCAGGAAAGAAAAGTGTGGCAGTCGGGGAGACGGCGTGATGGTTAGTTAGTTAGTTAGTTAGTTAATCGTAAAAATAAAGCTACATCAAGTTACTTTCATACCAAATTTACATAGAAAACACAAAAAATATTGAAATATTCATACCTTGTATCACGCGCACGTCCACTTCTCAAAAATTGCCGTCTATCACTAGAGGTGGCGTGATTGTTAAGATGGCAGTGAACATAATACTGTCATCTATGTCTAACATAGTAGAACTGTTGAATTCGGAATTACCCCGCGTTCGTGATTCCCCGACTTTCCCCTAATAGGATTTTATGCTGGAAATGTTTTTCTTCTTCTAGACTTGGACTTCTTTTGGCCTACAGAGGTTCAGCTCGAATGACTATTCCTGTTACGTCTGTTGAAAACATTGTTGGAAATGTTATTTGGTGGTTGTTTTATGCGGGGGCTAGATCTATGATCCTGGACGCGCCCCACTGTGCTGATTTATGCTAAAGACCAACATATTTTTCCGCCAGGGCTTCAATATTGGAATACTAGTTAACGTTGGCATTGTAGCACAAATCTCCTCTGAGCTAATTTATGCTAAAGACCAACATATTTTTCCGCCGGGGCTTCATTATTTGAAGACCAGTTAACGTTGGCATTGTAGATTAAGAAGCGATTGGTCTTATTGTTTCTATGTTTTTACGAAATGTTTGCAAGATCTTAATGCTCTAAGACTGTATTCTTTTGGTTTGATACAATGTCGTTATCATAAAACATATCAATAGAACAATGGATTAAAAATATAAAACATTTAATACAGTTGCGAATAACAACACCTTTTGAATAACCAAGCCGACTTTTTATGCTTCGTAAGTTTATAACAAATGTTTTACAACTCGTTGCCTCGTAATTCCCGTGATTGATTTGATTCTCAGAACTATCAGTCGAGTTTGTATTGCGTATGAAGTTATTCAGTGATCAGGCGACCATTTTAAATATATAACACAGGATAACTGAGACCTTGTTATCTCAATTCACGTTGTTTGTCGACCATATTATACCATGGTCCGCGTGTCTGATTGTGAGTCTCGGTCAGTATTACGATAAGTATATTTAGGTACTACTGATGATAATAATGTCTTGGATATATCTTAAACCATATATTAGGTCCTTACATATGAAATTGACGTTTTGTATGGGAGGAACATAAAGTTGATTTTTTTTTAAATATGATATATTTATTTAATCAAAGTATGTACCATTGCTATCTATGCACTTTTGCCATCTCATAGGTAGTTCATCGATCCCTTTACTAAAAAAACCATTCGGACGGGAATCAATAAAATCTTTGAAGTCGGTTTGGACTGCCCCATCGGAGTTGAATTTTTTCCCTTGCAAGAAGTTATCCAAATTTCGAAAAAAATAGTAATCTGTTGGGGCAAGGTCCGGAGAGTACGGTGGATGTCTTAGACATTCCAATTGAAGCTCTTCTAATTTGGTAGCCGTCTGTTGTGCAGTGTGTGGTCTAGCGTTATCATGAAGTAGCAGTGGCCTAGAGCGATTAACCAGCCTCGGTTGTTTAGCAGCTAGCTTTTTCATCATGGTTTGCAGTTGCTGACAATAGACATCTGCCGTAATCGTCTGGCCAGATTTAAGAAAGCTGTAGTGAACGACACCAGCACTAGTCCACCAAACGCTCACAAGTAACTTTTTTGGAGTCAATTTTCGCTTGGGGCATGGTTTGGCTGGTTCGGCAGGGTTCAGCCATTGCGATGAGCGCTTCCGATTATCATACAGGATCCACTTTTCATCACAGGTAATGATTCGATTCAAAATCCCTTCATTATTGTGCCGGTTGAGTAATGCAACGCAGCAGTCAACGCGCGTTTGTTGATTTGCTTCACTCAATTCGTGAGGTACCCACCTTCAAGCTTTTTCACCTTCCCAATTTGCTTCAAGTGGATTAAAACAGTTTTATCACTAACACCGCAGCCTGCAGCTAACTCGGACGTGGTTTGCGATGGATCCGCTTCCACAATAGCCTTCAATTCTTCATTATCAACTTTGGTCTCCGGCCGTCCACGGGGCTTGTTCTGCAGGTCGAAATTTCCAGAACGAAAACGTTGGAACCAAAAACGCACTGTGTTTTCTTTTGCGGCACCGTCGCCATACACATCATTAATCCTTCGAGCCGTTTCTGCAGCACTGGTGCCACGGTGGAACTCGTACTCGTAAATAACGCGATATTTCAAGTTTTCCATTTTGTAAACTGAGTGACGCAAAGAAAAAAAGCAATTGAGGAAAAAACAAATGAATTATAATTTTCGAAACACAAATACTTGAGTAAATAGCTGTATAAATTTGAATTTGGAATTCCTAACCAAAGAGAAGATATTTGAGATCAAAGTTGCCAGTACGGCAAAACGCCAATTTCATATGTAAGGACCTAATATTATAATCTTTAAAAAATACAGAAACAATCTGTGATCTATTATGCAGAAAGAGTGACACATTTTTTTTAAACAAATAAACCCACTACCTATGTTTTAAAATTATATCTATTCACATTTAAGTAACGTTTAATTTAATTTGTATTAATTAAAATGCCGGTGTTGCGATTTATTTATTTATATATATTTATTTCGGCATATTTCTTCTTGCCATTATTTTTCTTGGAATCTTAACATACGGAGGTCCAGCTCTCGTGGCTTTTCCCCTTAAGATTGCTGGATAGGTGATTTGGTAGATGTTGCTTTCAAAACGTGGACTTGATTATATGTGACCCAGAGTGTTCTTCTAAATGAGGATCGATTTTAGGCACATGAAGCGGCAGGGAGTGTTCGGGATCGTAATTCGAAAGGTATTTTATTATAGGGTTAGCATGTGTAATAAGTCTTTCGTAAAAAAAAGTTTCGACAAATTTGGAATGTATCAGAGTTCGGAATTCATGATTCTAGGTGCAGTTGTGGTTCGTGGAAATACAGGATTCGTTATAATACATATTTTTTAAATCCCATATTAAATATATTCCGAATACTTCTCTATAAAACACGAGTGGTAGAATACTTGCATAAAGAAATTTAAAACTCTATATCAAATTAGATAAACATTCTTCTCTCTACTACCAGCGCTCAAATCAAGAAATGTACACTGGAAAACCAAAATCACCCTGTATAAAACAATCATCCGAACAGTAGTGACCTATGGGTGTGAGGCGTGGACAATGACAGCGAAATCTGCAGAGCGACTGGATACTTTTGAGAGAAGGGTGCTGCGCAGAATTCTGGGGCCTGTGAATGACGGTGAAGGCTGGAGAGTGCGGCATAATGACGAGCTGTACAATATTTACAAAGCTCCCAGTCTCTCCACACAGGTCAGACTGAATAGACTGAGATGGGCCGGTCACGTACAGAGGATGCCGTCATCGCGAACCCCAAAAAGATTGCTGGAGTGGCACCCAGGTGGTAGAAGACCAATTGGACGACCAAGGCTGCGATGGGAGGATGAAGTTGGGAGAGATGGAACAAGATTGTTAAGAGTGTCAGATTGGAGGGTCGAAGCGGAGGACAGGAGGAGTTGGAGGCGAAGAATACTGGAGGCTAAGGCTCGATATGGGCTGTAGGGTCATCGAAGAAGAAGAAGAAGATATCAAATTAGATATTTAAAATAATCTTTATTTAATTTGTTTCACCTTAAAATGATTTTTATTATATAAGGAAAATCATGGACAAGTTCATAAACAATTTATTAATTAAACGCCAATGCAACACCAGCTTTTTATTTACACACAAATTGAACATTTCAAGTTTCTTTTTTAAACAAAAGTTTTTTTTTTTTTTTTTGTGAAATGTATACTTACATCTGTATACGAATCCTGGATTTTCACCTGTGGGTGGTTAATTTAAATTTTTAATTGTATCTCAATAGAGACGAAGAAACAAACTGGAAACTGAATATGGATGATCAAGGTGTTTACAGGACTTATGACCTGTCATTGGTTGGGTTAAGCGCACGCTTTATGTAATTACAACATTCCCCATTCCACCATTGTTATTATGATCATATGATACATTTTTGGAAGTTGTATATATACTCCAAATTCATACTTATCTTCACGTGGCAGTTCCAGTTAGCCATCTATGTAGATTTGATTGTACTAATTAATTTTTTTAATATTAATCTATACAATCCATCCACTAACGCCATCTATGAAGAATGATTGTTTTAGCATTTAGCAAACTACTTTATTAACACAAAAAATTTAAATTAACCACCCACAGGTGAAAATCCAGGATTCGTATACAGATGTAAGTATACATTTCACAAATATTTGTAAATATTCTGGTCAATTATTTGGCGTATAAAATAGGAGTGGATACTCCAGGCGACTTCTAACAATACGATAGGAGGCGGTAGCCTCTTCGCATTGTGTTAATAAAGTAGTTTGCTAAATGCTAAAACAATCATTCTTCATAGATGGCGTTAGTGGATGGATTGTATAGATTAATATTAAAAAATTAATTAGTACAATCAAATCTACATAGATGGCTAACTGGAACTGCCACGTGAAGATAAGTATGAATTTGGAGTATATATACAACTTCCAAAAATGTATCATACATGATCATAATAACAATGGTGGAATGGGGAATGTTGTAATTACATAAAGCGTGCGCTTAACCCAACCAATGACAGGTCATAAGTCCTGTAAACACCTTGATCATCCATATTCAGTTTCCAGTTTGTTTCTTCGTCTCTATTGAGATACAATTAAAAATTTAAAAGTTTTTTTTTTAATTTTTTGAAGGCAGTGTTGCGTGTCGTTGGTTTTAACCGTGACGATTCTCGGGAAATTCAGCACATTTTTTAAGACAAGTGAGTCATTAGATGCTGAATAAAAGAAATATCGAACCACGTATTCTTCACAATTCATTGCTTTGGCACGTGTTTCAAAAGTAGCTAAGTACCTACTCGAAAATGAGGAAAATGGAATAGGTATTGGCCATCCATGACTTAAACAAAACAGTATACCAATCTTAGTACAGAAGTACAATAACCTTTACCACACGTTAAAATATATTTTTAACTCAATATTATAAGGAAGAGTTAGATATAATGATGACCTGTATAACATTCATAAAGCTCCCAAGCTCTCTATATACCTATATATTAGTTAGAAAGTTTCAATCCGGGGATTGGTTTGCAACAATTTCTTCTATTCTTCTCTTCCATTCTTATCTGTCTTGTGCGGCTCTTTTGTAATCTGCATATGATGAGCAGCGTACGTCCACCAACAGGTCCTCCGGGTACTCTCGGCGTGGGCGTCCCCTAGAGTTTGTCCTCTCGGACAAACCCTCCATTATGGCATGCAAGAGACCTTCTTGACGTATTACATGGCCGATCCATCTTGCACACCTTTCAGACAAGGTCCTGAGCAGGTGCCTTCGATTCCTTGAAGAACTTCCTCATTCGTGATGTGGTCTCTCCAGGAAATTCCTAATAGTCTTCTATATGACCACATCTCAAATCTCAATCTCTTTTGGATAGGCACCATGTCTCGCAGCCGCACATCAAGATACTCCATACATAGGTCTTGATGAGGAGTATTCTCAGTTTTAGGTCTATATTATTTGATTATTGTTTTATACAGGGTGATTATATATTATACTGTATAAAACAATCATCCGAACAGTAGTGACCTATGGGTGTGAGGCGTGGACAATGACAGCGAAATCTGCAGAGCGACTGGATACTTTTGAGAGAAGGGTGCTGCGCAGAATTCTGGGGCCTGTGAATGACGTTGAAGGCTGGAGAGTGCGGCATAATGACGAGCTGTACAATATTTACAAAGCTCCCAGTCTCTCCACACAGGTCAGACTGAATAGACTGAGATGGGTCGGTCACGTACAGAGGATTCCGTCATCGCGAACCCCAAAAAGATTGCTGGAGTGGCACCCAGGTGGTAGAAGACCAATTGGACGACCAAGGCTGCGATGGGAGGATGAAGTTGGGAGAGATGGAACAAGATTGTTAAGAGTGTCAGATTGGAGGGTCGAAGCGGAGGACAGGAGGAGTTGGAGGCGAAGAATACTGGAGGCTAAGGCTCGATATGGGCTGTAGGGCCATCGAAGAAGAAGAAGATTATTTGATTATATTATTTTCGACCTTTTATTAAATGCAAACCTAGCCTGATGTAAACGGCTGTCGACCTCGCTCTTAGACCTATATACAAGTAGATAAATAGGCTGAGATGGGCCGAACATTATATGCAGAGAATGTCATCAAATGAATAAAATCTTAGATGGGTACTAAGGAGGTAGAAGCGAAGTCGGTAGACTAAGGCTTGGGTGGGAAGTTAAATGCATACGCTCAAATGGATGCATGCACTTAAAAAGGATGCACCCCAACTGGAGGATTGCAGCGGTTGACAGGCGTTGGAGGCGAATGTTAATGGAGGCTAGCTCGATTTGAGCTGTCTATCTTCTTCTTCTTCTTATCCTGTCACACCTCCGTGGTGCATTGGGCCTCAAGGAACCTTTTTCACCTGACTCTATCGCATGCCTGATGCCAAACATCATCCCAAGTGAGACCTGCTGCTTTAACCTCGTCCTGCGGGGCTCTTCTCCAGATGGCTCTAGGCCTGCCTCGCTTCCTCTTTCCCCCCACAGGGGACCAGTCTAGTGCGCCCTGAGCGATGCAGGTTTAATTCCGTCTCAGAGTGTGACCGATCCACTGCCATTTTCGTCTAGCGACTAGTTCTCTAATGGGCTTTTCACCTGCCATGGTTCAGAGAACGGCATTTGACACTGTTTGGGGCCGATAGATCTTGAATATTGAGCGAAGGCACCATTTAGAAACACCTGGAGTTTTCCAATAAGGTCCGCGGTAGATTTCCAAGTCTCACATCAGTAAAGTAGCACGCTTTTAACACTACTGCTGAATATTTGGAGCTTGTTCTCGAAATGATACTGGAACACCATACAGGGCGAAGCATAGCGATTTGGGCTGTAACGGTAATCTTAACCTGAAACTTTGACAAAAAATGTTTAAATGTTATATAATATGGTCTATTCTACTACATATATGGCTGTGAAACTTGGAATCTGAAAGTGAATGTAATGAACCGGTTGGAGGCGTTTGAGATGTGTGATGTGACTCCGTAAACCGTTGACCGGCTACCGTTGAGAAAAATATCACCTCCTTCGACTTATGTTAATGGGTAAAATAGTGGGACGTCCAAGATAAAAGAATGGAGATGAGCAGAGAATGACCAGAGTTCAAAACCTGTTCCAAGTGGAGCAAGACAAAGATCCCTTTGCTGCAGTAATCGCCAAGGTTAGGGGGACCTGACACGGCACCGGAAGAAGGAAAAAAAGCCATTGAAAAAGACAAATATTATTGGATCAATAAATGTAAAATTTAAAAAGTCCATTTTAGTAAGAATAATATTGTGTGTGATTGTTTGAAATTCACACAAATTAATATTTAAAGTCCGTAGTCTTATAACCTATCTGTAAGGTCGTGGCCTCGTGTCTTATGGCTGGATATCTGATAGACTTATAAGTGGAATGTGATTTGAATTGTTTACTAGAATAACGTTTATTTTTCTTTCTGTTCACAGGCATTCGACTAGATGGATTCAGAGGTAAGATTTATAAGATTATTTGAAAAAAATAGTAATAAATATTTAATAATAGTTAACAATTTGAAAAAAATACATATCAATTCTGTCAAAATATGTAATATAATAAGATACAGATGTTGGAAGTAATTAAGTGCATTGTAGATAATTATAAAAAAAAAAAATTTATTATAAATACTTAGTTTTGTTACTACTGCTTATATTTTTTTCTACCCTTATGTATGGAAGCGAAGCATGGAACTGGCAGAAGAAAGATGAGAGCAGAATAAATGTGGTAGAGATGAGGTCTCTAAGACGTATGTGTGTAGAACGATGCAAGACAGAACCTCAAATGCTGATATTAGAAAGGAATGTAGAGCAAAATAAGGTATTATGAACAAAATTATGAAAGGATCGTTGCGTTGGTTCGGACATATGGAGCGCATGGGTGAATAAAGAATGGTTAAAAAAGTACAAGTTAACAATTTAATTGGAGTACGGAGTCGAGGTAGACCGAGGAAAACATGGCATGACCAAATTAATCAAATTATAAAGGTTGGTCATTTCAGAAGCCGGAAAAATCGACGTGCCTGTATAAAACGCTGTATGAATGTGGAGGAAGCTAGAGAGGTATATCAGGATAGAGTAGTGTGGCGGTCCATTCTCTCTGCCTACCCCTGCGGGGAAACGGCGTGATGGTTTGTTGTTGTTGTTGTTCTACTGATTTCATCAGCTCGCTGCCATCTTCTAGTGAAGTCAACAGAAAATTAATGTGAGCTCTCAATATCGGTCAGAACTAAAATAACAAGTCGAATAAATCTTAATGTTTATTTAGAAGAAAGCTTTTTATTTTTGTTATATTTTATTATTAACTAGAAAGTGACAGCGAGTTGTCAAAACTATTCGTAACTATTTATAAGAAATTTTTTAATGAAATCAAATAGTTATTAGGATTAAACATAAAATTAATAAGGTAACAACAAAACGTCATCTTAAAAAACACGAATTGACGTAAAATTTATATTTGTTGACGCCATTTTGTGTTATACCTACAGGATTTAACATTTTTCAATGGTATGTCTTAAGGCTGGAAAGGTTAAGTTAAAGCAAAGTGAAGTCAACGTAAGTTTAATATGTTTGTGTCGTTTATAAGATCTGTATGATTTAAAACCTAACCTATGTTTTCCTTGTCATTTTTATTACAACAAAAATAATTATCAGGAAATATATGACTGATGGCGTATTACGGAAATATATATTAGTTTTTGATAATTAAAAATATATATATTAGTTCTATGCAAAGAATTTTGTTCTTGATAAATAGATAAACAACATTCAATCGTATCATTGTGATAACCTACAACACAAATACGCCACACGAAAGTACGTGTTTACTAAATTGCTACACTAATCAAATACCAAAGTAATTTACGATGGGGCAACTTTGGTTGATTTTAAATATTTAAATATTCTTACCGGAATCTACTTACAGTTAGACGATACATATCTAGTTAGATTCCGGCAAGCAGAATTATTGGTCCACCAATAATTTGTCTATAAAACTTACGTATATAAGTATAAAAATAGATGGTCCTGTATTATTATACAATAATGTAGGTATTGGTAAAACTAGAGAGAGATCATATGTGGACAAGGTGAATACTCAATTTCTTTTAAATATGGTATACCAGCTACTCCATAGAGTGTAATGTAAAAATATGAGGAAAAATTACGATATTCTTGGAAAATTAGAAAAATATGTGTTTTGTTAAGGCAGCAAATATTTATTTTTTAAACAATATTTATTTTTTAAACAATAAAATGTATACCTATTGTTTATGTCGCCGCTACGGCGCCACCGGAGTTGTTAAAATGTTTATTATGTCGCCGTAGCGGCGACAACGGAGTACAAAGGGTTAGCATTACAAGGCGGAGAAAGTAAATTATAACTAAAGCTATGAAGTTTTATGATTCGTGAATATTTGATTGGACATCGTTCATTTATGTAAATGTGGACCGGTTTAGAAAAAAATGTTTTACGATAAAAACAACCTCTCAACAATCCCACCGTAGGGCAGCAGACGGGTTATCTTTCTAGGAATAATAAAAAAAGTATTTTGAATGGGTTTAAGGTAGTAGTCTGGTAACTTAAGCCGATTTTCGTGTATTTTTTGGATCTTGAATGTTTTTCGTTTTGGAAATTTAGGATGTTTTTATTTACATATTAAAGATCCAAAAATAAAAATTGAAAAAAATTAATAGTTTTTTTATTATTATTATTAATCGAATTTGGCACCTCGAAAATAGCGCGTGGGTGGCCCGGGTGATTTTGGCTCTTGATGTCATCTGAAATCAAAAATTCTTGAAAATTCTTAATCTAAAGACATGTCATTCTGGTCGGAAATACAGAAGTTAAATTTCATGGATAAATAACAAAATGGCGAATTTTGAAAAAAAAGTCAGCAAAGAAGGGGTTGTAAAATAAAAAGTTAGGGGTGAAAAAATGCCTCGGTAGTTCCGACGAGAATGACATGTCTTTAGATTAAGAATTTTCAAGAATTTTTGATTTCAGATAACATCAAGAGCCAAAATCACCCGGGCCACCCACGCGCTTTTTTTTCGAGGTGCCAACTTCGATTAATAATAATAATAATAAACTATTAAATTTAAAAAAAAATGTATCTTTAATATGCAAATAAAAACATCCTAAATTTCCAAAACGATTCATTTTTATTTTCCTACAAAAAAACGCCCCCCAAAAAAGACATGAAAATCGGCTTAAGTAACCAGACTACTACCTTAAATCAGATTTCCGTTTTTGTTGTTTCATCTAGTGAAGCACTCTTGGTCTAACTCTCTGAAGGATGTGGAGAGTTTCTTCGACATCCCACGTAACGTGAAGGATGCGGAGGTCGCCGGCTTCAACGAAGTACCGCGGGCCATGGAGCACGGGATGGCTGTGTCCATGCGCTGCCTGGAAGGAGATGTGAGGGTGTGTCCGCTGTACGACAGGGCGGGATACATCGCTGGCCTGCAGATCGCGGTAGGTACCCGACCATTTGATTTATTAAGTACCTACGTAATCGCACATAAAATTTATTTCAAACTAATATGATTATAATAAATCTATGGATCTAGAACAGAAAAAATGGACTGATAGATATTTTGTTTTTATTTTGTCTAATTAAAGTATGATGATATTTTATATAGTTTTAAATTGACAACCGGTTTCGACATGAATTCTAACCATAGTCTTATCAATAGTCTGTAATTTTCTGTATGTAATTGTAGTGAAAAAAAATATAGGAAACTTAAATATGTTTAATGCAAATAATAAAAAATAAAAATAAATAAATTCTTTCATAATATGTTTTTACATTTATTCCGCTTGTTTTTTTATCGATCATTATATATTTTTTTTATTATTCATTTTCAATAATTATTAAGAAATTTCAATTAACAATATTAATATTTTTAATTCAATTAGTAATATTAAACTTCCACAAAATTATTACCAACTAACTAACCACCACGCCGTCTCTCCGAGCGGGTAAGCAGAAAGAATGGACTGCCACACTTTATCCGATGCAGCACTCCAGCCTTCTCTTTTCGCCCCTGCGGGAGATGCGGTGTGATGGGTTGTGAACATCATCGCCACCAATATCTCCCGTTAAAATTAAAAATAATGAGTATCTATAATACTTTTTTTATTAGTGAGTTTTAGATGTATATTTTTTTTAAATATACAGTATTATAATTATCACACAAATTCTCAGGAGAGGTAGGCAACACATTCCCAATTAACAAACGAATAAACTTCAATCTGCTTTCAATGCGGCAGCACGACTTATAAAAGGTGTTCCAAAAATTCTCATATTTCACAACGTCTAAAAGATCTTCACTGGCTCAAGTGTCCTGAAAGAATCCAGTATAAACTATGCTGAACGTTTTTTAAAACGAATCACGGAATGGCACCAGCCTATATATCCGAACATTGTATTGCTGATAGCCCTAACTTGGCAATCTCGCTTCGATCAGCAAATTTCTCGGCAATAGGCAGATAAGTTAAGCCAAAGCGCAACCTCCTGACAAATTTCTGAGATCGGGCTTTCACAGTGGCAGGTCCGTCCGCCTAGAATATAATATATGTACCTAATACTTCCTGCATGCCTCAGATGCATTGACAATCTGACAGATTTTAAATCTCACCTAAAACCCAACCTTTTAAAAATATCGCATAAAATATAAACAACGTTCATCTGATTGCTGGTGTCAGATGCAGCTCTCATGACTAAAAGCATTGTCAAAGTGTCCTTGAGGTGAGCTATTCACAAAAACGGCGCTATACAAATTAGCCTAATTATTACTTGGATCTTCTGGCTTACAGAGGTTCAGCTCTAATGGCTATTCCTCTTACGTCTGTAGGAAACCTTGTTGGAATGTGATTAGATAGTTGTTTTATGATGGGGCTAAATGTATGGCCCGGAGTATCCCTCCGAAAGAGGGCGAGGGGGAATTGAGGGTTTATGATAAAGTCTTACATTATTGTCAAGGAATGGAAGACCCGTTAGGGTTGGGATTGCATTTATAAAAAAGTCTGTTCCCGAGGGGAAGATAAGAGGAGCAGTGCCTGGATGTGCTTTTCACTTTCCGATAATCCGATAAGGGACAGATTAATTGATTACTATTATTAATACTTTTTTCTTCTTTATTTCATAGATCCCCGTGAAACATTTTGATGGAATTCCATACGATGTATCAACCAAGATGGATCTAAAAACTATTCAAGGCGAAGACTATTGGACAACTTCACATTATATTGTTTCCCCAGGTAACAATTATCTTGTAAATCAAAGCATTTTTTCATTATTATTACACTTTAATTTATTTAGAGCTCTCTAAGTGTAAATTTTTAAATAAAATCCATTATTCAGGCAGAAACACTGCGACATTTGAATATTTTTTCATACTTCGTTAGCATACAGTATAATATTTATCACATTCAATGTATTTTACACAATACTCGTTTTTAAAATAAATTATTACTATTTTGTATACAACAGGTAGTCAGAATCTAATTACTGTGTGCACTTTGATTTTAGCTATTTATATTGATTCTCATGACATGTGATAAGTAGGTAATCTATCGCCATTTTATTGTCACGTGAATTCTACACCAGACCAAAGACAGTGTGACAATCACACTGCCATCGCCGGGAATCGAACTCGGGATCTTCGGTGTGGCAGTCGTGGCTCTTGCCATTCTGCCACGAAGGTTATCTTTTTAGATGAATATGCAGAGTTTTAGTACAAGTACCAGTCCAAATGAAGAAGTGTTTTATCTTGTATATACAACCGATGATATAAAATCGTTTCGTATCTACCAAATCAAGTAAAGCATTGAATACTCCACACTGTTCCCTTCATTTAATAGATACTTAATGATTAATAATAATATTCTGACTTTTAAAGCGTCATTTTTGTGATGTAATCACCTCAAGGGCGCATTATATAACATTAGTGCACAAAATAGAGAAGATAAAATAATAAAATATGATCTACTTAAACAATTCAACCTTAATGTTTTCTCTATAATAAGCCTAAAAGATGTTGTGTACATTTAAATTTTATTAGAAAACAAATGAAGTGGGATTAAAATAAATTGTTATTTTATTGTAACACCTGATGGTGCCAAAATCGGTTAACAAAACCGTTGTCACCCCAATTTCATAGAAATAAAATAAATAAATTGTAATATTATAACAGTGTTTCAAATTAAACAGTTAATAATGTCGAAGTATCATAGTGTTTCCGCCAAAACAATGGATTAACATTTAATTTATTTTTTATTTGAAATTTTTAGCGACATTAAATAGCGGGGGTCGTCATGGACCGATTGATGAGACTGTGGAGGGAAACACGATTTGGGTGCAGAGCGGCAGCAGACTGATGCAGATCCCCATGTCTGAAGAAGACCTGGCATCCACCACACTCTACAAGAAGCAAAACTGCATTCCTAATATGGGTAATTCTAATAGTTTCAATAATACAATAATAATAATAAATTGAAATGTTTATAAAGCGCCATTTTTATGAATTAATCATCTCTAGGGGGGTTTGAAAATGGTCCATCTTTTTAACTAGTTAAAATTTAACATATTAGTGTATGAGTGGTGCATGCACCTGATGCAGTAGATTTGAATCTACTCTTGGTCTACTCTGACGAGTTCTCAATGCATTTGAGGTCTGCAGGAAGATTATTCCAGGCTGAAGGGCCGGCTACCACGAAGGCTCGTTCGCCAGAATTTATTTGAGGACAGCGTTTCCGCAAAGACAATCTACCCATCACAGAATGTAGACTGGCTTAAGATTAATAATAATCTTTTTAACAAAATCACCAATTTGTTGACAGAAAATAAGCTATGAATATAATGATATTTACAAAAAAGCAAATAAAATTACAAGGATTTTGTTTAAACAAAAATTAACTGCAAATTATCTCAAGCTGCCAATATGCGCACATTTTTAAAGTTATTAATTAAATTTTGATATACTTATAGGATGCTAATCTGTGTATGACGGGCTCCTATACCAGTAAATAAAATTAGTGTTGATTGTGGGAGGTTTGTATATTGACTGAAATATTTGGGTGCAACTTAGGGCACTCACAGAAGTAAAGCATTTGTGCTAGAATCCCATAATTCAGAATTTTCTGCATCAATACATTGTTATTTCCACTTTTGAAGGTGTAAAAATAACAATAACAAAGTGAAATCATATATTATAATTGAATATTGCCCTCAAACTAATTGTTTGAAAAATAATATGACTAACATAAAAAAATCCGTTTTGAAAATAGATTTAAATAAAAAATATAATCAAATCATAAATCTTCTTAGATACACAATATATATTCTGGGATCTTGGGTATACCAACTATCCTGAAGATGGTGACTGAAACGAGCTGGAAACGTTGATCAAAAAGGAAACCAGGAGACACAAATATACCCAAGATCCCAGAGAACCCCAATGAATACAAATGAAAAGGTCTGTTTTATAGAATGTCATGTATCGCCTTGCTGTGATGTGCGCTAGTTTAATTATCTTGCTAAAAAAAATTATAATTCCATAGCCGGGTGAAATATGTCATTCCCATAAAATATAATAAAACTTTTAGAAAACAGATATTTTCATTAGTATTAACTATTTGATATGGAGTTTTACATCATTGTTCAAAAAACATTATACAAACCGTGAGAATCTACGCAAATAAACTGTAATATATTTATATAATATGGATTAATAAAATTATATACAGGAAATTGGCAGAATAAAATTTTGAATACAGTAGAACTCCAATTATCCAAATCAATTGGGACCGGACTCCATTTGGATAATTGGATTTTTTTCCAAAAAAAGGGTCTATGTATGTTGAAAATGGGAGAAAAAATCAAATTTTCAAAGGCAACACTTTTACATGTTTAGCCTAGTTACAAGTGCTGTACATATACATACTGTACTGTAAATTACAGCTAATCAAAACAAACAATGACGCGTAGACGGAATCAGTATTTTGTGAATGGCAATATATTTCATTCTTAATTTATTTTTTTCTAAAATTCTGAAAGCAATTCGGATAGTCATAGTTCTCATAATTGGAGTTCTACTGTATATTTGAACTTGTATGCACCATACATACTTATACATCACAGAACTGTCTGCTAATGTAATATTTTATGTTAATTTCCTTAATCGCTCTTAAAATCCACAAACATGATGTAAATTAGTATTTAAGTATTCATAGCTCAAAAACAATAAATATTTTCTTATATGCCAAGTTTCTCTGATAAATTTAATATTGATAAAAAAATATTGGATACCATATTGCATTTCAGGAACACATTACTATTACAATATGACGGCCGATTTGGATTGTCACAATTTCTTCCCGTACTTCGGTCTGGTGAAGGAGGGGCGAGTCATTGGTCTAGGATGGCAGGTCATTGGGCACACGGAGGAACGGGGCCGACCTTGGTTCGAGTGTCCACCATCCAGAGCGATCGAGGTAAACAAGTCAAATAAAAAGAATTGGATAATAAGGAAACAAATTAAGTACCACCAAAAAATCGCTAGCCTCGTTTAGTATGCAAATAGAAATATGTAGTATCTTTAAAATTAATATTTTTTTTGTCAGAGGTCCTAAACATATTTATTAAAAGTGGCTAAGGAGCTTTTACAATATATTGTATATTGATTTTTATTGCTTTATTGGTTTTGATTTTGGAATTGCCATTGTATAAACTCAAAAAAATCCCCAACTTTTTGAACCCATTGTTTCCTTAGATTTTTTCAGTTGTCCATTTTAACTGTCAAAGAGGTGTATGTATTTTGTTCAATCATTAGATTCATTGAAAATGACATAAATAAATATGTTGCAAGTTTTTTTTTAAATCATTATTATCACAAGACGTCTGTTGAGTTTTTATTTCATTATAGGAGTAAACAGAGCAATTTTACCAATTTAAAAAAACTGATATATAATTTAATCAAAATTGCTGGAGACAACATTTTCAATTACTCTTTGTGTTTTGCATTTTCTAATCAGAGCAATTCTTTAAAAATAACAGAAGCTTAGTTCATTACCATAGAAGCGTTTGATACATACACAAATGTCTATTTTTTTAGATGACAATTCCTTCTGCTCCTCATTGCCTCGAAGATTGGGCCAAGACCTACCAAGTTCTCTCCCTGCACATGTACTACATCGAAAAGCCCTGGAAGATTAAGTGCCAAGATAGTGACAGCCTGCAGCCCATGTCCATCGTGGATAAGTTCTTACTTAATTCCTCCCGCTACACTGGAAAGGTGATTGACGGAGCCAAGAAGATATTTGGTTAAAACACCGTTCAACCAAATCACACGGGTTATTGATATTTATAATGTATGATCAAATGTAACTTTAATAAAATAAAAATTTTCTTCTACACAATTATTAAGTTATTCATATGATGCAAACTGTGTACATTTTCACCTTCTATGTAATTATTTTTAAAACTTAATAAAACGTAATACAGAAACAGTTTAAAAAAGATTTATTATTTTAAAATATCAGTTCATCACATTACATTCATATGCTTCCTAACTTTTTGGGCGTTCTTCTTTCTATGTTTCGTGATGTGTTTTTCTAATTTTCCAGTTTTCTTCAATTCTTCGTATCGCTCCACGAGGTTGTAAATCTTCTTATCGGCTATAAAACAGAAGTAGGATATTTTATTTTCAAAACAAGGCAAATAACACTATTTTAAAACAAAGGAGTGTTATTACAAAATAATGAAATGATCATTAAGATGGTTTGGACACATGGAAATAATGAAAGAAGCAAGAATGGTTAAGAAAGTACATTAAACTCCCAATTTTCAGAGAACGGGTTAACCGGGAAGCGGATTATCCGGGACACTTAAGTCATTGAAAAAATATTTTATAAAAACAAAAATATTTCACAATAGTACTTATAATGCAAACAAAAACTCAAATCTATCACAATGACTTTGAGTGTTTAGTTCACATTTGCACCACCGCCAATATACGTTTGTGGCTCTATAGTCGTGTCATAAAGTTTCCAGTTTGCAATAAAGCACCCGCAGCGTAGTTCATACTCATAAAACATTGTCGTTAATTTTATTTTACTGTGAAAAAGTGTCAATAATAATGGATAAACGCAAACGAGTCATACTTTCAATTGAACAAAAACTCGAAATAATTCAAAAGTTTGAAAATGGTGTGACCGTTAAATATTAATTGAAGCAATATAATGTTGGTGATCAAACTATACGGGACATCATAAATAAAAATGATAGATTATGCGGGAACATCTAATGACGCCAAAGGCATGATCAGTAGAAAGACTATGAAGTTGTCATATTACGAAGATCTTGATAATGCAATGGTTTTGTGGTTCTGTCAACAAAGGACGGAAGGTATTCCTGTGTCTGGAACTATTTGGGTAGCTAAAGCTAAAAACTTTTTCAATGAATTGAAATTACAAGGTGATTTCAATGGGTCTTCTGGACGGTTGAAGCGCTTTAAACAGAGACAAGGCATCCGAAAAATTTCTATTCATGGCGAAAAACTGGCGAATTCTCTTCAAAATTTCAATCATTCATTGAAATTTAAATTTTTTTACATGTTTTCGGATTAACCGGGATATCGATTATACAGATTTTTTTTTCACCATCCATCCCAGAAAATCGGGAGTGTACTATATATGTAAACAGAACTAGAAATAAAGAAAGACCGAGGATAAATGGTATAATCTCTCAAAAATATATATTAAATGTCTGTCAGCCACGTGAGGAATCAAAGAAATTGATGTGCATGCGTGACACAATGTATGAATTTTAAGAAAGCAAACAATTATTTAAAGAAAGAACATTGTGGTTGTAAATTCATTCTGCCTATGTTTCGCATTCGCAATAAATAATAACTGTCTCGAACTGCTGTTGGTTACATTTACAGTTCAAGCAAATAGTCCCAGTTCATCATAATATTGCGTACAATTTATTAGTAAGGAACTAAAGTAAAAAGGTTTACAAGATACACTCAAATATGAGCTGCAAATGTAGTTTGCCGTTACTATACGAGACTATAGGGGTTAAGAACACAGGAAATGGAGTCTGTGATATGGAGTCCTCACGAGGCGAGATATTCCGTTATGCTGGAGACGGTTCAGAAAAAATTTCTGAGGTATCTCTACATGAGGAAGTATGGTAGCTATCCGTGGCTCTATCCCATGGCATTTCTTTTGGGAATGCTTGGGGCCAACTCTCTGCAGCTTCGAAGAGATGGGCATCTCATAAACCATTTCTTTAGATTACTCAGGGGATATTTTGGGGATATTTCAAAAATATATATTAAATGTCTGTCAGCCACGTGAGGAATCAAAGAAATTGATGTGCATGCGTGACACAATGTATGAATTTTAAGAAAGCAAACAATTATTTAAAGAAAGAACATTGTGGTTGTAAATTCATTCTGCCTATGTTTCGCATTCGCAATAAATAATAACTGTCTCGAACTGCTGTTGGTTACATTTACAGTTCAAGCAAATAGTCCCAGTTCATCATAATATTGCGTACAATTTATTAGTAAGGAACTAAAGTAAAAAGGTTTACAAGATACACTCAAATATGAGCTGCAAATGTAGTTTGCCGTTACTATACGAGACTATAGGGGTTAAGAACACAGGAAATGGAGTCTGTGATATGGAGTCCTCACGAGGCGAGATATTCCGTTATGCTGGAGACGGTTCAGAAAAAATTTCTGAGGTATCTCTACATGAGGAAGTATGGTAGCTATCCGTGGCTCTATCCCGTGGCATTTCTTTTGGGAATGCTTGGGGCCAACTCTCTGCAGCTTCGAAGAGATGGGCATCTCATAACCCATTTCTTTAGATTATTCAGGGGATATTTCGATAACTCGGCCTTGCTGGAGAGGGTATTCGGCTTTTTGTCCTCGATAGATATCTCCGACAGCGACAGCATAGATTGTTTATTATTTTACATGTTCTCAATAGATGCCTTAAAAATTGATTTTGGAATGTCTATTGATGAAATAAACTGATTTGATTCGAAATGTATAATAATTTATAATTATGACATAAATGCCGTTTATTCATTGAATATTAATGTTTTAAAGACGTTAAAGCATGATCACCATGAAAATTATATGAACCACTATGATAAAGGTTAAATAAATTTGAATATTTGTAAGATTTAAAAAAAAAATGAGTACAAAATTAAAATTAAAACAGCAAACTCACATTTTTTAACGAACTCCGGATTCTTCCCACTTTCCATAATTCTAACTTTCTCTTCATATTCTTGATTCCTCTTGGCTTCCTTCTCTTTAATACGCTGCTCTTCCCTATTCTGGTTTTCCATTCTCTGAATCAAGTATTGGATCTGTTCTTGGCGCTCTGGGTCATCCGTATTGATCAGCTCCTTCTTGAGAGATTTTAATTCCTTTTGTTTTATTTCAGATAGAAAACTGTAGCTTCGTTTAAAAGCTTTTGCATTGTAGTTGCCACACAAAGAGTCAAACCTATTTAAATAATAGAAAATATCAATTAGAAGTGCTTTTTGGTACAAAAGAATATTCAAAGTGATTAATTTACATATTACATATTCAAAATGATTAATTTACATATTCAAAATGATTAATTCTGTTTGCCTAACTTCCGAAGGAAATTTAATATTTTTAAATGGATTTATATGTTACCTCGGATCTCTAACTTCCTTATCAGGAATAACTTTAGTGTCTATAAGGGGCACAGGTTTTTTGGAGCTCATTTCACGCGGTCTGTTTTTGTTTTCTCGTTTGAATGTGGAATTCTTATTGGCTCTTCTCTTCGGGGCGACACCGAATACAGCCTCATTGTAATCCTTAGAGCCCAACTTCTCTTTCAATTTCTGTAGATCCTCAAAGCTCATGGATGCCAACTCTGCTCGAATTTGTATCTACAATAAAATTAACAAATAATTAAAACGGGTATATAAATAAATTCTCAAATTATATATCATTAAAAAAATTACAACATTAAATAAGTAATGCATTCGTAGGTTATAATCCACATGGAGTTGTAATCTAAATAAATAAATGTAATTTGACAAGGATATAAACATAAAAATTTACCCGTTCACTATCATCGTTGTCGCTCATTTTTTATGCATAAATGTCGTGTTAGCTTTAAATTATTATTTGTTTGTAAATTTGATTACTGTATTAATACGTCATTCCTATACGACATTAGATCTTGAAGAGGTACTTAAAAATATACCATAGACTAAAAATAGTAAACAAGGCCAGTGTAGCATGTTCACAAAAATTATTTTCCTCATTATGTGTATGTGTGTATTTGCACACACATGAAAATGATATATGTAAAAATACACATTTGTGTTAGTATCTGCGGATGTATGCGTGAACTTCATCGCACATTCCATTGTCTCTGAAATGTCATAATAATTTACTGTGCGCTGAATGTGCGCCGGTGTCGGTATAAACAAAGTCTTATCGTGTTTCAAAATCAATAATTTTGTATAATTTGTAGTTGTTAATATATAAATTAAATTAACTGTGAACACTAAACAAAACGAAATTGATAATGGCGGTAAACGACCATTGTCATAAATATTCGCAATCGCACGATGTGGTTTTGAGAGTTGGAAACGAAACATTTTTTCTTGAAAAAAACATCCTTCGTGAAAAATGTATTTATTTCGAAGCGATGTTCAGCGGGAAGTTCGCAGAAGATTCTCAGCAAGAAGTCGTTATAGAGGTGAATACAAAATGTATTAATACCATTTCTTTGACGATGTCAATGAAAATAATTCACGCCTTCAATAATATCTTTGGATAAAGAAATTTGTATTCTGTTTTGATTATTTGAATAATCTATTATACACTTTTTCGTTTTTTTTTCGATGGTGTTTCTTTCTTGCTTTTTTATTTCAGTTTCATTACAGTTCAAAGTAATTTATAATTGTCTTACTATAGTTATTATTATCAATAATAATAATTGTTATATCAGTTATTCCAAATCAATTACAACCTTGACTACACTGGGTAAATGGTTATTATTATTTTTAAATATCTTATTTAAAAAATAATCTTTCTGTACCTAATATTTACAGATTAAAATTAAGCCTATATTTATTTATTTAGCATTGAATAAATGTTGATATAAAGCTTTGCGTTTATATTCTATTTTCAAAAACGATATGTATTTATTTTCAAGGATTATGTATTTTGATTATATTTACATTTGTTTTAAAAATATGTTTTTAACTTTTTACAAATTTTAAAGTACAAACAAATTATGCAACAATATTTTAGCCAGCATTCAACCCTTTATATGATTTTTCTATTCGGAATATAAATGAATTAATTCAGTGTGATGAGTTTTACAAAATTAAAACAATTTTTATTATTATTAGAATAAAGTTCTTAATATTATTAATAAAGTATTGGAAGGATGAAAGGAGGATAAATGCAGTAGAAATTAAATCTCGTAGACGAATGTGTGGAAAATATGTGTATGATAGTGTCGAATGAAAATATAAGAAGAATGCAGTGCGAATGAAATTGTTATGAACAAAATAATAATTAAAGGATGATGGTTTGGACACATGGAAAGAATGAATGAAGAAAAAATGGTAAAAAAGTATATGTTAAAAATTTACATGGAATTAGAAATAAAGGAAGACGTGGCACAATCAAATATTGAATGTCGGCCACGCGAGGAGTCGGAGAAATCGACGTGCATCCATGATACGATGTATGAATATTGAGGAAAAGATGAGTCCATTATTTCCGCTACCCCTTGGAGAGATGGCGTGATGGTTATTTAAGCACTCTTTTCCAATAATACAATTCTTAAAACAATGGATTTAAATATTACTTTTAAAGAATTGTTGTTAGGTAACTATTACATAGATATAAATATTTCCCTATGAACAACACTTTTAATATTTGAATTATTTATTCTAACTGACTAGGTATGTTTTACTTAGAAATGCAGATTGTATCAAAACACAAAAAAAGCTTTGCTCGAATTCCCACATATTACTTATGAAACTGTTCAGAAACTGGATATTTTAAATGAAAACTTATTATTAATTTTGTTAACACTTACTTTGTGATTTTACATTCTTCCGTTATTCGATCTTGTAAAAGTAATCACTGATTTGAAAATAAAATAAAATAACAACAACAAAATAAGTATATAGTTTATTTTGTAAATTTTTTTGCGAACATGAGATGTTTTCAAGGTCTATAAATACATGGTTTAATCAATATTAATTTGTTTATATTAAATGTTTTATAGTCTTCGACATTTAACCTCTAAATTAATTATTATCTTTTTTAAACAAACAATTTGTTCGTCCATGTTTGATGTTAATCTTTAGATAATACCCATTATACTTAAACATTTTTTTATCATATTTTTTAATAAAAAAAATATTTGATGAACGAATTAAGTATTGCTAAAATGTCCAGTTTATCTTAGTGAACTAACCACATAATTTTATGTTGTTTTTCTCTTATTCACAATCTGTTTTTGTGCTTTAATATAATTAGTACATTTCAATACATCACTCTTGCGTCCATAGATTTGTATTTCATATTAGCGAGGCAATATTTGCTCTATAAATCACTTGCTATTTGAGAGACCATGTTATCGCATTACTTGGCAGTCCATGGGTTATATTGACATATGTTGATCTTTGCTCATTATTAATTGAGTTTTTTTATGTAACTAAAGGGTCTTTCATTAAGCGCTTCCTATCTTTAAATTTAAATAAAACAATGGCCTATTGATGCCATATCGCCATAACATCGTCCAAATGTCCGCCGCGGCTTCTCTGGGTGGCGCGCATCCGAAATGTCCAATTTTCCACGACTGGCGCATAAATCAGGCTGAATTTGACCGATGGCATGGGTTATGTTGGCTTTGAGGGCCGCTGTGGTTTGTGGCTTATTCGCATAGACCTGCAACTTAAGAAAACCCCACAAGAAAAAGTCTAACGGGGTCAAATCACACAATCTCGGTGGCCAGTCCACATCACCTCCACGTGAGATGACCATGCCCTCGAATCGCTCATGCAGAATGTCCAATGTGGCATGAGCTGTGTGGCATGTAGCGCCGTCCTGTTGAAACCACATGTCGTTGGTGTCCATATCATCCAATTCAGGCCAAAAGAAGTTGGTAATCATCAACCTGTGCTCGCCGTTGACGGCGTGGCCTGGCGAACGTCATTCTCAAAGAAATATGGACTGATTACGCCGCCAGCCCAAAATCCACACCAAACAGTGACTTTTTCAGGATGAAATGGACGCTCTTGGATCTCATGTGGATTGGTATCGTACCAAATTCGACAATTGTTTGTTGACGTACCCATTCATCCAGAAATGGGCCTCATCGCTGAAGACGATTTTTCAATAAAAAATAGGGTCAGTTTCCGACTGCTCCAGAGCCCATTCAGCGAACACACGTACGGGTGTTGGTTGATTGATTACTGAACCAGTGGACTCAAATTTATCCATCACACTACAAATAGTCCCCTCAGTAGGACGCTTACGACGGTAAAATGGGCGAAGCGCGCGGAACGTGCCCGAACAGAATATCCATTTTGATAAAATAATTTTTCATTTGCACGTATTGTTAAATGCTATATCCGTCCATGGTGATTTGGCAAAACAGGCTGAATAAATGACGGCCAATTTGCCAGATGTCGCTTCAACAATATGGCCGCTATCAACTGTCAAAGTTTGGAAGTCCCTTTTTATATACTAAAAAAAAAAAAAACGATACATACAACTGGTTTGTATTGCTTTTGGTGGAATGGTACTGAAGCCTCTTGCAGCTTGTACTTTTGCAGTTCCTCTTGCAGCTTATGCTTTTGCAATTCCTCTAGCAGCTGGACTTTTGCAATTCCTCTTGCAGCTTGTACTTTTGCAATTCCTCTTGCAGCTTATGCTTTTGCAATTCCTCTTGCAGCTTGTACTTTTGCAATTCCTCTTGCAGCTTGTACTTTTGCAATTCCTCTTGCAGCTTGTACTTTTGCAATTACTCTTGCAGCTTGTACTTTTGCAATTACTCTTGCAGCTTGTACTTTTGCAAACTCCTCTCTTACACTTTTGAACCTTTTTTTGATATAACAAACAGTCATTTTATCGTATAACAACAGTTTATGTTTGTAACATGTTTATCGTATAACAACAGTCATTTTGTTATTGATTAAATTAATGGAAATTTACAACATATATTATAACAATAGTGAAAAGCTATGGGAAACTACCATATTAAAAAGGCCCAAGTGGCATCCCTAAAACCAGCTAAGATGTTAATAGACTTTGCTCCAAACCAATCCCTAGGATTGAAACTTGAAAAAAAAATGGTATGTAAATCTGTTCTTCCACCATTGCATCAATACCTAAAGTTGCTTAGCGAGTGCAATATTATTTGATTTTCTGATTATTTCAAATTTCTCCTGGTTTATCAATAAAAATGACCACTCCTTTTTTCTCGTGACGGCCCAGAACTTCTCAACGTGACTTGTTGATCCGCATTCGAAAAAGATATATATTGAAAGGTAAACAGCTCAGTTAACATAAATATAAAAACTATAATGACATGTGCAAATCTCACATTGCCACTGATCATTGCTTGAGAGGAGTTCTTGTGAAGGACAGACAATGTATTTTTCTTTTTTAAACTAACTAACTAACTAACCATCACGTCGTCAGAAAGAATGGACTGCCACACTTTTCTTTCCTGACATATTTCTTTTGCTTCCTCAACATTCATACATCGTGTCATGCACGCGCGTCGATTTCTTGACTCCTCACATGGCCGACATTCAATATTTGATTTATTTGATCGTGCCATGTTTTCCTCGGTCTTCCTCTATTTCTGGTTCCTTTTACATCGTTAACATATTATTTTTTTACCATTCTTTCTTAGTTTCTTTTCTTTTTTATAATATGGATAATAAATATAATACATATAGTGATTCCCCAACATGGGCAATATCAGATTGAAGTCACTTTGTTAGCAACCAAGAATGAATAATAAATAGAAAATCAAAGATATTTAGCTCTGGAAAATCTAGTTGTAACATGCAGCATAATTACAATTTTTTCATCAATTGAAAAATATATATTTCATATGCAGCACAGGATAGAAGGATACATCTTCTTCTGCTTCTTCTTCCTTATTGTAGACCTATGTGGTCTATTCTCCAGAGTGTTGCTCCTCCTGTGAGGTAGATTCCCAGCTGTCCTTCCATCTTTTAGGAGGTCTTCCACGAGGACGAGTCCCATGAGGCTGATTATGCAATGCAATATAGGGAAGTCTGGTGGTGTCCATTCTTTGAACATGACCGTACCAGTCCCTCCTTCGCTGTCTGCTCCATCTTATAATATCCTCAACCTCACATATCTCTCTTATTTTGGTGTTCCTCACGCGATCTCTCAGTTTCTTGCCTGCTATCGTCCTCAGTGTCTTCATTTCGGAAGTCCTCAAAACTTGTTTGGTCCTTACTGTATCTGTCCTTGCAGGACTAAAAACCTTCTTAGAGTAGCAGAAATGAGAATTTAACACTTCATTGTAGACAGAATTTTTAGAGATCGGATCTGAAATGAGATGATAAGGTTGTTAAAGATATAATGAGGCGGGGAAGAAGCAGTAGGTGCTTCTGAAGGGACCACGTGGAATATACTAGACTTGCGAAAATGGTTAAAAATGAAAACCCCAGGGGCACAAGACTACCAGTAAGGCCGCCTAAGAGATGGAGGAATGGTCGGACCTCATCATTCGAAAACAATTCACCATCACAAACAGGTCATACAACATTCACTGAGAGGAAGAATATAAAGAAACTATTACAAACCTCTTCCATAATTACAGTGAGCAATTGAAAAATACAATTACTCATGAGGGCAGTGGGTTAAAAATTTATCATTTCTTGAACTATGATGTCAAATCCCATATTAAATAATACCAACGAAAACGCCGTGTTTAACATTATTTTCTACAAAAACATGGTATTTTTAAAGTGAAAAACAGAGAATTTATGAGGGAAAGAGACAACACAACAGTGGTATATTGTGTTGTCACGTTGTCTCTTTCAGACAGGTATCTTGTTTCATTTAAATAATTTTAAATTTTTCGAAATAACACTAAAATATAATAAAACATCTAGAAAACAGACCTTTTCATTAGTATTAATGGCTTAAACATGTTGGACACGTATGTTGTAAAATTTGTTAAATAATAATAATACATTGTATAATTTATGAAGTGCTGCAAGAGGCTGAGATTATTTATTCATAAGAACTTGTATTTTTGCAATAGTAACATGTAGGCTACCATGCAACCAATGGTTGTCTGAGTCACAATAATGCAACATTCCATATGATACATAAAAGTAATTGGGTATTGTTCTTTTTATTACAAGGAGTTTATTATCTTTACTGCATGGAATTTTTATGAACACCCATTAAATCAATGTTATAAGAGATTTTCAGACACTGTTTTAATTACACATGTGAATAAAGAGAACTTGGACTTGGACTTGGCTTATATACATATAGTATTTTAAAATATGCACCATCCAACCTAATGTCTGCCCGTTAACTCTTTGACCACAGTGTGTTTATTGATTCCTGGATGGGCATCTCATAACCCATTTCTTCAGATTAATCGGATTATATTTTGAGAACTTGGCCGTACTGGAGAAAGTTGGTATTTTTGTTCCGACAGCGATAGCATAGATGGTTTTACCTACCAGCCTCCAGAACCAACCTGTCTCTGGTGACACTGGTGGGTAGAACAATCAATCTACAAGATACTGAAATAATCTATTTTTACTATAATGAAAATATTGTTTTAAAAGTGGAATTTTTTTTCAAAATATGTAGCCTAGCGATTACAGAGTAATGTTTGCTTAGCGGTCTAAGGGTTAAGAACTGTATGTATGTTTGGCATTCAAAGTTGACTGTTTTGATACATCGATTGACCCAGATTACAATTTAAACAAAATCATGAACCTTGTTTCTATTATGTAAATATATCAACAAGGCAAAGTATTCTCATAAAGATCTAAAACTTGATCAACTTGTTTTCTCAAATAATATTTTCAATGTCACATCAGTCTTTCAATTTGTTCTTCTGATTCTTTCCAGATAATATCCGCAGACGCGATGACCTTCGTGGTGGACTACTTGTACAAGAATATCGTAGAATTGAATGATTTAAATAACACAGTGGAATTTATTGAGGCGGCCATGTTTTTCCAACTGCCGAAACTAGTCAAGGCCATAGTGGAATTACTTATTGTGAAAATCGATTGCCTGACTTGGGTCAAGATTCTCCATATAGCTAAAATATTCAGCTTGAATGATCTGGAAGGAAAAGCTAGATGTTTTGGACTGTATAACTTCAATGAGATTCGAAAAAATGTTGACTGTGTGGACAGTCTCGCGACAATGCATTGGTACTTGTCTCACATTTACTTAAATGCCAGCAGTGAATATGATGTTTTTCAAGCTGGTTGTGATTGGTTACACAAAAATAACTTAGAAGATACTTCCTCCATATTAGTTATTCTCAGTTGCCTTGATTATCTAAATCTGGATAGAATGGGTCTAAATAGTATTCTCCAGAATCCTTTAGTAAGCAATGATAACTTAGCAAGGCAAGTGGTGGAAACTATAGGTTTAATGTTGGATTGTGGATTCACGGGAGCATTTATTTCCAAAGGCTTCAAGAAAGATTTTACAAAAGCTATTGACAAGAATATAATCAACATAGTTTCCGGGTTTCTGTTATCGGTCAAGCAGAGAACTAGTATTGAACAGCTTTGTGTGCTCAGGAAACGGAATGATGCCTATTTGAAAAAGTTTGATCGCAAATCAAACGAGCTGGTGAACTGGCTGGAGGTATCCAACAAGAGTTGGTGGGGACACAACATTGTCGTGTGGAAAGGATTCAATATAGTTGTGCTATGCGGGGAAACGAGCATGGGTAAAAATATTTGGAACAATAATATTTTGGTTTACAGTATTTTGAAAGAGAAGTGGTCAATCTTGAACAGCGTTCCTGTAACTCCTCGACGGCACGCCGCTGCAGTTATAAATGGTGATTTTCTGTATCTTATCGGCGGAGTTAATTCATTCAGGGTCACCCTTGCTTCTGTCATGAAGTACGACCTGATAAATGACACGTGGGAATCTCTCCCAGACCTGCCGGAATGTTGCCAAACTCCCGTGGCCACGTTTCATAATGGGGAGCTCTACGTCTCGGCAGAAATGTTGTATGTCTTCCGGGACAATGAGTGGGTTCACCTGTTTAAACTATCTATGAGGCACAATACAATTCTGTCCTTCCAGAACAGTCTGTATTTTGCCAAGAACTGGAGAACGACACTCAGCCAGTGGGATACAGACAGCGCTATAGAGTATTTAAGATCTAACGAGGATACCATCAAACAAACCAAATATAATATTACATCCATGTGTTTAATAGGTAAGTTCAACTATATTTCAGAATAATAATATTCTAAAATGTTTTTCATAATGACTGAACTAACTAACTAACTAACTAACTAACCATCACGCCGTCTCCCCGAAGGGGTAGGCAGAAAGAATGGACTGCCACACTTTTCTTTCCTGACATATTTCTCTCGCTTCCTCAACATTCATACATCGTGTCATGCACGCGCGTCGATTTCTCTGACTCCTCACATGGCCGACATTCAATATTTGATTTATTTGATCGTGCCACGTTTTCCTCGGTCTTCCTCTATTTCTGGTTCCATTTACATCATTAACATATAATTTTTTTACCATTCTTTCTTCATTCATTCTTTCCATATGTCCAAACCATCTTAATGATCCTTTCATTATTTTGTTCATGACACCATCATTCGCACCGCATTCACTTCTTATATTTTCATTCGACACTCTGTCATACACAGAATATCCACACATTCGTCTAAGAGATCTCATTTCTACTGCATTTATTCTACTTTCATCCTTCCTTTGCCAGTTCCATGCTTCGCTTCCATACATAAGGGTCGGTAGAAGAACACCATTGTGCACTGCCATTCTAGCTTCTTTTGATAGGTTTTTGTTTGCGATGACAACTTTAAGTGCACCATTCACTTTGTTACCTGCCCCAACCCTTCTTTCAATATCCCTCTCCACTCTCCCATCTCTTGTAAACATACTACCTAAATACACAAACTCAACTACTTGCTCCAAGTTTTCACCATTCACGCTAATGTTGCAGACTGTCGTGGTTTCTTCCTTTTCAAAAATCATTACCTTGGACTTATTAACATTCATCATCAGATCATTTCGCATGCATACCTCATACATACAATTCACCAGGACTTGTAGTTCATGCTCGTTGTCAGCAAGTAGGACAGCGTCATCCGCATACAAGAGACAGCTTACTGACACTCCGCTCATTTTGGCACCTACATCCAACCCTTTCAGCTCTCTCATACAATTGTCCATATACAGATTAAATAACCACGGGGACATTACGCAACCTTGTTTGACACCTTTATTGATATCAAACCAGGCTGTAAGATCTCCATTTACTCTGACACTAGCAGTGCTTTCCGTGTATAGCGACTTAATGGCCGTGATCAGTTTTGTACTTATTCCATATTCAGACAATATTTTCCACAACTTTTCTCTATTAACGTAATCATATGCTTTTTGTAAGTCGACAAATGCACAGAAAAGTTTGCGATTTTTGGCCAGAAACTTCTCTGTCAATGTACGAAGTCCAAAATTTGATCCATACATCCTCTGCCATTCATAAAGGCACCTTGCACATCCCAAACTTTGTCACTCGTCAATTTTCTTACTCTTTCTATTAAAATTCTGCCATAGACTTTACCAACGACACTCAAAAGACTAATAGCTCTGTGGTTTCCACATTCCATACGCGATCCTTTTCCTTTGTACAGGGGCATAATTACTGCTCTCCTCCAGTCTAGCGGCGTATATCCCTCCTCCAAGCACTGGTTAAATAACTTACATAACCATGTAGAAACCACTTCGCCACCGCGTTTAATAAAGTCTATGGCAATACAATCAAACCCAACAGCTTTTCCACTTTTCATCAATAATGACTGAATAATAGAAAAATACATTTCTTAGTTACTATTCATAGTAAAATGACAAAAGTATAAATTTTATTTAAGAAAAACTTTATTTAAAAAGTGTGTATTGTTTGTTATATGTGAAATAATGTTTTGTCCATTTCTTTCTAGGAAAGTATATTTACTTTTTAACTGAACCGGAGCATTTTGAGAAGCAGACTTACTGTATTGAGCGTTGCAGCCTCGAACAAAAGTTATATAATACCGAATTATTGATGGAAAAAGAGGCAAACTCGGATTATTCCTACAACACCTCCGAGTGCCTCGTCATACCTGACCTCTTTATTGAAGACGAATCCATTAATAACTTTGGAAAAAGGTGGCTAGACGGCGAGGTACACACCAACGGCCCAGAGTCCGTCTCGTGTATTGAACCAGAGTCAAATGTAGTGGAGGTAATTGCTTGAAATTTGTAAAATGTGATTTTATTATTTATATTTGTGTTCCTGCTATCTTTATTTTTTATCAGTTGAATATGCATTTTTGCATATCGTCATGTAACATTTCACATGTTAAAGAAAATCTACTGGTGAATAGGGAATATGATTTATTTGATTCATCGAAGATCTTATGACCTTTTTAATATTTTTTAAGGATTAATTGTATCTCAATAGAGACAAAGATGTGAATTATTTGGAAACAGAATATGGTAGTCGAGGCGCTTACAGGACTTATGACCTGTCATTGGTTGGGTTAAGCGATAACTTTATGTTAACAACATTCCCCATTCCGCTCTTCTTAAGACACACCCAGCTAAGGAAATTATCTTAATAGATGGCGCTAGGGTACAACAATCTGAAGTTATTAAAAAATAGTAGCATATATACAAGTTCCAAAAATTTGTCAAATGTGGTGTCGTAAGAAGGGCGGAATGGGGAATGTTGTTAACATAAAGTGTTGTTAACAGCTTAACCCAACCAATGACAGGTTATAAGTCCTGTAAACGCCTCGACTACCATATTCTGTTTCCAAATAATTTACATCTTCGTCTCTATTGAGATATAATTGATCCTTAAAAAATGATTAACCCGCAATGGGTAAAAATCCAGTATTTGTATACAAAAAAACAAATTCTTTTTAATAACATATTGTGATTATTATTCTTGTAGGAGAATCGTGAAATTTAAAATATCTCCCAACACGGGCATAAAGTCCATTCCGAGTGTGTTTTTATGCCTTATAAACAAATATACGCCATCAGAATGTACATTAAATCTTTATATTCTCAAAATTATTTGAGACTGTGGTGCATTTTTCATAACTTCTATTTCATTATTTTAATTATTCACAAAGCAATAAAAAAAATATTTGAATTATATAAAAATCTCCCACTGAGAAAAAATTTAAACCATTTTCATACCCGAATTAAGATTTTTGAAACTAAAATATAAGTTTAAATTAAAATTTAATCAGTGAAACAAATAATTTTTTGACTTCGTAATTTATGGTTGTTTTAAATATAATTTTTCATAAATGTCTATTCAATAGGCTTATTATTCAATATATTATATTAATGAGTGTAAATTAAAAGTTATAATGCTATAATATGTTCATGTGAGTATTCAGACAATCACTGTAATATTCCGTATTTACTGAAAACCATTGCCCTAAAATATACCCAATACCACGCAATCTAAACTGCCATATAACTATACAAAAGTAATTGTTACCCTTATATTGATATCGTAAGAAATTCTCTAGCCTTGTTACGAGTGTTACTTGAATGTTACCTCTTAGTAAATTAATGTTAGTACAGGGTCTATGCCGTACATGAAATATAAGTGTTGTACTTATTTATAAAAAGTATCATATACAATGTTTCAGATCTTACTTGCTTGCTTCGGATTAAATTAATTACCCCGTATTCAATATACGGGGGTCAATCATAAAATAAGGTTCCCATATTTTTTAAAATATACAGCTTTATTGTTTTCCTTAGCATTATACATCATTTTAAAGCTTAAAACTTACTTTATTTTTCTACATAATCGCCGTTTCTGTCTAAACACTTTTTCAGATGATGCTTCAACTTTTGTATCCCCAAGTCATAAAATTCTGCCGCCATTCCTATGAGAAATCGAATAACCTCTTTCTTGACTTCATCATCAGTATGGCGCATTCCACCCAATTGTTCCTTAATTTTGGGAATAAGTGGTAATCACTAGGGGCTAGGTCCGGACTGTAGGGTGGGTGGGGCCAAACAGTCCAGCCAAAATCTGTCAGCAGTCTCAACCTTTTCGACGATTCCTTCTGAAACTGAAGGCCTTCCGCTCCGGTGTTTATCGTGAATTTCCGTGCGACCTTCACTAAATTCTCTACACCATTTGCGAACATGTTGGACAGATATGCACCTTTCCCCATAAACTTTGATTAACTGACGATGAATGTCAGTGTGTTCCTTTTGCATGTAAAAAACGTACCACAGCGCGAATTTCGCATCTGGCGGAAACAGCGATAGGAAGCTCCATCTTCGATGGCTGCTAGGCCGGCACTGAGCGGTGTAGCGAGGCGGGAGTAGCAGGGATAGAGAGTAGAGGAGTTGATGAGTCAGCCAGTGTTGCCAGATTTTTCCAGCGCGCCGCTATATTTATTGACAGCATAGGGAACCTTACTTTACGAATTACCCTAGTAGAATTATTATTATTTATTATCAAACAGCATATCATCAGTTTAAATATTGAATACAAGATGTGTATTAAAACTGATTAAGTACAGAAACAATTGTGTCGACTCTCTTAATTGAAAAAAAAGTTTTAAGTTAAACAAATTTTTAGTCATATAGTTTTGTGTTAATTTTATTTCATGCTAAGTATGACATGCTTTGTATAACTTAGTTATTGTATATTATATATACTCGTATACATACCTACCATTAATATGAAGTATGCTCTTGCATATTGTCTTTTCAAGAGTACCAGCCCGAAGGCTATTACTCCCCCACATGTTGGAAATTTCTTTCTTGGATGAATATTGTATATTGTTGGATGGTGAGGGGAGGGTTTCATGGAGTAGTGGGTTGTGTCCAACATTTTGACTTGACTACCCGGGTAGGGAGGGTGTACAGGGGTCGGGGATGGCCTTGGAAAGGGGCCGAGGTCATAGGTGGAGATGGAGGGACGGTGACAGGGAGTGACCTTGGGTGGGGACCAATATGGCAATGGGGTTGAGATACAGGATGGGATAAGGATGGTGGAAAGGAAAGGGTTGGGGAATGAGGTAACAGCAAGCTACAGCACGGGTGCGCTTATTGGGGGATGCCGTAGGGGACCCCACCTGTGTTGGAACTGGTGCTCTCGGAGGGGCCCCCTGGGGAGCGGTATTATAAATGAAACGCTTGAGTCATAGATACGAACTAAACTTTTATTGTTACATAGTACAGTATTACATGTATTCAAAGATAGATGGCGCTACTGATATTGTCGATACATAAAATAACAAGCGGCATAGCGATAGGGATGCTGGAGGCGACCTTGGAAAGCGCGGGGCGTGCCTGGCCGCTGACTGCGCTGTGACCATCACCCTGTCCGATCGAGCGTGTGATAGTCCCCCGCCTGAACTTTCTGCAGCAGCAGTTGAAGCAGCAATAGAGGCAGCAGCAGAAGTAGCAGTCAGAATTCTGCGGCAGACGAACAGTGCTTTACACCATGTCGAGATAGCGACGAAGTACGCGTTCACGTTTTCTTCGCCAAACTGTTCCGCAAGTACAACCCCAAGGATTCGAAATTACAGTAAATATTTTGCTTTGTGGGATCGTTTAGGATGGAGTGCGCGCGGTTGTTATTTTTCAACTCTTCAGACCTAGCTTTCTATATGTCTTCTCAAGATCTTCCTGGTTCGCGGTCTCTTCGGCAGGTCTAATATTTGATATGGTATAGGCTATCGCCCAAAGTGGACAACTTTCTTGTAACTGTCAGACCCAATCCTCCACATCCCCCAAGAAATACTCCTCTCTCCATCCAACAATATCCAACCAATTTCCAAGAAAGAATTTGCAACAGGTGAATAACTTTCGGTCTGAAACTCTGGAGAAGACGATATCCATTAATCCACTAAAAACAAGGGCATATTCAAAGCAATGGGTGCATAACTCAGATTTTAGATTTGGAACACGAACATTTGCATTTTTAATTATATATTGTAGATAAAGGTAAATGAAACCACAATGCGAACGTAAACATTAAAAATGATTTAACAAATCCGCGACGACCGACCATTTCTTGTGTTGCTGTTATAATTAAGTTTAACAGATGGCGCCTTTACTGTTGAAGAAAAGTATATAACACGCGTCTAAATTTAAAAGCGTTTGGTAAATAACAAAATTTCAAAGCAACCGGTTTTTTCTAAAAGTAGAAGAAGAAGATCATATAAAAACACGCGTGTATTTGAATTACAACTAATACTTTAACACACAAATTAATAAACGATATCAAAATGAACTTAAATAATTTTATACAATTTTAAAAAAGTCTTCTGGACATATAAGTCTTTATTAACTAACAATATAAGTAAAAATTATTAATAAAAAAGAATATTTAATTAAGTCTATGATCCGGTCCGTTACAATCGGTAAATATCAAAATTTCAAAGCAATCGGTTTTTTCCAAATGAAGAATTCCTGGCCACTGGCTGCGCTGTGACTGTCACCCTGCCCGTGTTGTAGTCGCCCGCCTCCTCGGGCGTGCGTGGCTTGAACTTTCCACAGCATCAGAGGCAGCAGCAGAAGTAGCAGCCCATCAGAATTCCGCAGCAGACGGACAGTGCCTTACACCATGTCGAGGTGGCGACGAAATACGCGAACTCTTCTGTTAAAATCACGCGTGTATTCGAATGCAATATTGTGTCAACATTTAAAAGCAATTGGTAAATATCAAAATTTCAAAGTAATCAGTTTTTTCCAAATGATGAAGAAAAAGAACAGTATGTAAAAACATCCGCGTATTCTAATGCAATATTGTGTCAAAATTTCGAAGCAATCGGTAAATAACAAAATTTCAAAGCAATCCGTTTTTTCCAAAAGAACAAGAAAAGGATTAGATTCCATTCAAACTACTCTCAAAACCTTCCTGGGACAAATTAGAACAAACTGTGAAATTTTCAGCAAAATCGGTTTAGTAATTTTCGAGAAAATCATTCACTGTCAGATTGCTTAAGTGTTGCCAGTATTAGTTTTATATTTTGATGGCATTTAAAATGATGTATTTAGTTCCTAAGTAAAACATACCATCGTTTTATTTTTAATGAATTAGGAAGATTTCGTATTATTATATTATGTTTTCATATATTTGACAATGAATGAATCTCATCCAATATTAGTACAAAAATATATATGTGAATATATTTAAATATTCAGTGGTTAAATGACCCATCTTCATTTTAAAATTCAAAACCTTTTCCGGGCTTCCAAATGTCAGATGGAATTTTAGAACACTTTGTATGTTATATCTGCTATGCTTGTTACCTTAGGCGAGTGGAGTGGGTGAATGTTTGGTAATGATGTATGGATATTTCAAATTATTGTCTTCTAAGCATTACATTTATTGTATATAACCCTATTTTATTAATATTTGTGTCATTTAGCACTGTGAAATTAATATTTATAAATATTATCACACATAAAGTGTAATACAAAACGTTAAAAAATATATATTTGTAGCACATTTTTGAATGGTTGTTATTTCTGTAATAACCAGCCCTTTGGCCTTCCCAAGTAAATTGTAACCTGTGAAAGTGTCTTAAAACATAAGTATCCTCATAGAATATAAGGTATACATATTATAAATAAAACTAACTACTTTGTATTATTAAGGTAGAATCCTAAAATTACTGCAAACTATGAACAATCAAATTTGATGAAATAAAGTGATAATCGAATATGTTGGATGAACATATTTTTGTTGTTGTTAATATATTTGAAATCTAATTAGTAGAAAACTGTAATTGTTCAGTATGTAGCCTATCTTTATATTTAACGAAACCTTAAAAAATTACAAAAATTAATTGTTCTTTGCCATTTCCCACTTTGAATGAGGTTGGCCCTCCTAACACAATTTGTCCAGGACGCTCGGTCTTGGGTCAGCTCTCTATTGAGACATGTAGTCTCGTGAATGGCCTCGATACATGACCCCCATGTCTCCAAAGGCTGTCCTCTACCCCTCCGACTTTATATCTTCTCGGACAGCCCACTTGTAGACCTTGTCTTTCACTCTCATGAGCATCCTTACGTCACAAAGAACTCTGCTTAGTGTGCGTTATTTGAGCCGGGTTGCCTTCGTCCTACGTGTTATGTCGGCAGATGTTCAGTGCTGATGTTTGCGGCGAGCATGGAACCTAGATATTTCAATTTTGCGCTCTGCGGTATAGGAGTTACTTCAATCTACAGAGTATTGGTGCTTTCTGTAGATGCTCTATCGAAACCGCTAATCATATATTCCTTTCCGTCCCGCCGATTCACAAACCACGAGAACCCACGGAATATATTGGAATCCTGCAAACCATTAACAAAAGCTTATTGACACTTTTAAATATTTTATAATTTACTAATTACGAATTACATACTAATTACAATACATTATAAGACAAATTTATATCACAATATTCAGAAAATTCAATCTCCAAATTATATTTTGCAAAGAATCAAATAATTTCTCTGACAAAATTAAAATCCGAAATCCTCGCTATCTGAACATGGTCTATTATTTTTGTTTTGTCATGCTTCCTAGAGCATCATCCATATGCAATGAAAATCCCATGATTTTCAATATATTTTATTAGTAATATTTTGTGAATACCAAAGCACGGCTCCATGTGATTTTTGGTGGTGAAGCATATGCAATTGATTTGATATTTTTTGAAATCTCATTACTGTCTTCAATGTTATTTATTATCTATAAGGGTATGCTTATGTTGCATTGCGATAAAATAAAAATAATGCAAAGATTTCTAGACTAAGGGCACATTTCACATTAACTCTGTCAGTTGTAAGCATAGACGCAATGTAGTTTTTACCTATCTTGTAGCAAATATTTGAAACACTGGCAATAAATTTTATTTTTATTTATTTAGACTTGTAGCAGTGTGGAATATTTAATATGTCGATTGAAATTTAGTAATTTATGTATTGTGTAAGAATCTATCTATATTCTAGGTTATAGATTTAGAGTTTCCTTTGCGTAGTCTATTAAGGCAGAAACATACTATTAACACGCCACGCCACCCGATGCCACGTGATGCGTGTTGAGTCAAATCAAATTGTATTGTTTTCTATGGACAGAATCACACTATGAACACCCGACGCGACGCCATGCGCGCACACGCCACCCGATCCAGACGAGCTAGATCGACGTGTTGCCGATGGTGGGAGTAAACACGCCACGTCACGTGTTAATAGTATGTTTCTGCCTTTATGGTTCATTTAAATTATGAGGGTATTTGTCTCAGAACTGATAATATAAACTGTTAAATCAAAACATTTGGTTTTATGTTTCACAATTGTATTTTTATTTTTCGCGGCAGCTGTTTCGCCAACCTATATTGAAATCATCAGATGTGACAATAATATTATTGTAACACCTGATGATGTCAACATGTTGAAAAACAGCTGTTAAGAAAAATAAAAATATAATTGTGATACATAAAACAAAGTTTTATAATTTAACAGTTTAGAATATTATTTGATACAAAAAATGACTGTAGGTTGTATGCAATAAAGGTTTTAATCCTTTGTAAATTATAATATCAAATCTACCATAGATATCTATGTAAAACCAGTTAAACAAACGTGTTTGATATTATAATTTATAATGGATTTCTACAAAACAAATACCTCAAACATCAACCAACCCTCTGAATTTTTTGAGATTATATTTTTTGTTTCTTCTAACCCTTTGAGACAAGTGTTAATTTCTTCTTCTTAGCCACATTCGTTTCCACTGCTGGACTTAAGCCTCTTCTAAACTATTCCAATGTTTTCTGTGTTGGGTTATATGCCGAAAACTGAACAATGTTATCTTCCACCATTTTGTAGTTCCATGACCCCCACTTCCGAATTCTAGCCGACCATCTGACACTATCCTGTCTCGTCACGTACCCCACCTACTACCATTTCAGCCTTGCTGTTCTTCTCGCATTCTATCATACAACATTTTCCCGCACATAAAAATATTTAATTCATATATGTTTGGATGAAAACTATTGAAATTGCAGGAAAGTTTATTTTTTTATATGGCAATTAATTTAGTTTTAGTAATTTAAAAAAATCTGATATTATTTGTCCGTAAAAACCTTAATTCCAATCTTAAAAGGTTAATTTAAAAGTTATCCTAATGGTAATGAAATTTGTCTCATGTAGTTTTGATAACTTACAAAGGGTTTTAAAAGTACAAATATGATACTTCTGTAGTGAAATTTTCACGATACTTTTATAAATGTAACAATTCAAAATATACTGATAATATCTAAATATTTGGAAAATATGTTTATAGTATAAATGTACTTCAAAGAATTATCAGATCTCAACATTAATAGCTATTGGAAGAACTTTAAAACTTTACTTTTTAAATACACGTCTTCATATCGCGTGATACTGGTGGTAATGATGATACATAAATGGGATCGTGCTTGTTACCAAAGATTATGGAAATCTAAAAGTCAAGAGTTTATCTTTTTTTATCCTGTCTGACAGGTTAAGGCATTTATTCAATATTCTCACTCACAATGTTGCCATATTGCATTTTTCTTCTAATAAAAATGTGCATCTGATCACATACTTGTAATATATTTATTTAATCTAATTAAGTGATGAGAGGTTAATATTTCACGGAGATATTTAACCCTTAGACCAAATCATTATAGCAATAATTGATGATCTGTTTCTCATTCGAATATATACTCGAGATCCTGGAACGCACAACTTATTAAACTGACTAATGTCAGTCGTAGCGGGCAAAGAGTTAACATAATTTACTTTTGTCATTGAAAATCTGTACATCTTACTTCGTAATTAAATCATATCACGTGTTCTTCCTATAAATATTCTTCCATATGCGTCTGTTCACATACATACTTACAAACTTATTCAGCCATTTTAAAATAGTTTATGTATAACTCTGATAGTTTTGAATATTAAATTAGAATATGTAACCCTTAAATTGCTAAACAATGATATATCATTCGCAAAACTTTCTATAAATGCAATGATTGTATTACTCATTAATGCCTAAATTTTAATATTTCTGTGCGATAAATAGTACATCTCGCTCATACACTTGTGCGAACAAGCAGTAGAAAAAGAGATGGCGTATATCCAATAAATAGCCCTTAAACAGAGCAATTAAGTATGTAATTTTCTTTTTTCAAATTTAATTACGGATATTAATATTTCTCATTAGTATTTTGAAGAATATCCGTAGCAGCGATAAGTGTTCATATATATTTTTTGTTATATTTCATAATTAGATAACGTTTCACTTTAAATAATGGAGATTTTTAGATATTACTTGTTTCTATTGCAAAAATCATTAATTTAATTTTAATATAAATTTTTGTCTGGTAAATGTGTATCGTTTTATCGACAGCATTCAACTTATACCTAAGATTTTCGTCGACATATTAATAAATTTGTCTGTTGGAAAATAAATATTTTAAATTTACCAAATGTTTCAAAACATTTATACAATTATATATAATACTAACTCCAGGACCAATTGGAGAAGATTATATCTATCAATGTATGCCATCTGTTCTGAATTATTCATCCAATTAATATAATTTGATAAGAGTGTGTATTTAAAATATTGACTTGTCGCTTTTTATCAATAATTTTGCTGCTTAAACTTAGGATATTTAACCCTCATTGTGCCAACTTCATTTGCAGTAAATAAAATTGGCCTCGTACTGCGGTTAGCTACATTTACAGCTCAGACAGATAGTCCCAGCTCATCATAAATTACCTACATATTAATAGTAAAGAACTAAAGTAAAATGTTTTATAAGATGCATTCAAACATGAATGTGTAGAACCAATCTACCTAAGGTAATGCCCGTGGGCAGGGCAATAATCTTTCTAAACCCCATTTGGATCTGGACATTTTTCACGATAGTGAGGCTACCCTCAAAAAGTGTCTATCGCTTATATATTAAATAGGTATTTGCTTTTCTTGTTTTCTAATTATTACTTTACTTATTTTTTTAATTGTTCTTAAATTTATTACTTGGAACTTGGACTTGGATCTTCTGGCTTACAGAGGTTCAGCTCTAATGGCTATTCCTCTTACGTCTGTAGGAAATATTGTTGGAATGTGATTTGGTAGGGTAAATGTATGGCCCGGAGCGTCCCTCCGAAATTTTTTTTTTTAGGGTTTAGGGTTTATGATAAAGTCTTACATTATTGTCGAGGAATGGAAGACCAGTTAGGGTTGGGATTGTATTTTCCGATCATTGAGGTCTATATTCGCCTGTCCTACGAAAATTATCAATTAATTTATTCATTTTAAAGTTAATTAGAGCTCTATTGGTCACAAAAATATTACAGGAACAACCGTCGGAGTAAAATGAATAAATATTGAAGATTTCATCCCGTTCTGATAAGTATTTACAGATATAACTAAGCACACAATAACGCACATTGAGTTTTATTTATATAGATTATTCTATAATTATAAACGAATTGGAAAATGTAATGTAGTAAAATAAAATGTAATAAATTGAATGAGCTGCAAAAAAGCTCAGTTTTTTGGACTGCAAATGTAGCCAATCACGCTATGGGGGTTAATCACACTATTTTTAGTAATATTGACTTATAATATACACTGGTAGTGATTCAATGCCTTCTAAAGGCGTATTAGATTGTACTTAAGGTTTCTAGATATTATGCACTGATAAAATTATGTAATAAAGAATTGGTACGCTTTAGAAACTGCACGACTGCTTTATGTAATAAGATTAGGGTGTATTGTCCCATATTGTGTACTTAAAAAGAGTACAAACTGATAGAATGCAGTGGAACTTCTACCATATATTATAAATACTATTTTATGTTGGTATATAGAAATTGTAAAACAAATACTCCGTAATAAATCCCTTTCCATTTTTCCATCTAGAATTTTTAATCTGTTAAAAAAGTATTTAACTGAAATCTAACTAACCATCACTTCATCTTCCGAAGGGGTAGGAAAGAATGGAGCGCCACACTGTTTTTTCCTGACATAACTCTCTCGATTCCTCAACATTGTGTCGCGCACGTATGTCGATTTCTCTGACTTTTCACGAGAATGATCAAATCAATCAAATATTAAATGTCGGTCTAGTATCTCAGGAATGAACAGTGTGGCGGTCCATTCTTTCTGCCTACCCCTTCAGGAGACGGCGTGATGGTTAGTAGTTAGTTTAAAAATCACTGAAATCTTAAATCACCAAATTGATATCAATGATTAAAGAAGCATTTTAGCTATAAATATTAGCTTGGTACATTTGGTTTTACGAGTATTCCATCTTGTATTTTCGTATGAAGCACAATTGTGGTAAACACTTTTATACTTTGTTCTTACACCACTTAATTTTGTTCCTACACCACATTATTTTGTTCTTACACCACTTTTTTTGTTCTAACACCACTTTATTTTGTTCTTACACCACTTTTTTTGTTCTAACACTACTTTATTTTGTTCTAACACTACTTTATTTTGTTTCTACACCACTTAATTTTGTTCTTACACCACTTTATTTTGTTCTTACGACACTTTATTTTGTTCTAACACCACTTTTTTGTTCTAACACCACTTTTTTGTTCTAACACCACTTTATTTTGTTTCTACACCACTTTATTTTGTTCTTGCACCACTTAATTTTGTTCTTGCACCACTTAATTTTGTTCTTGCACCACTTAATTTTGTTCTTACAATATTTTATTTTGTTCTTACACCACTTTATTTTCTTCTTACAACATTTTATTTTCTTCTTACAACATTTTATTTTGTTCTTACACTACTTTCTTTTATTTTATAAACCAACGGGTTTCACACCTGCCGAGCTTCGTCAGGGTTACATCAAGGTTTGTTTGTTTTTGTAGCCCCGATGAAGCTCCGGTGGAGCGAAATCGGTTGGTTCGATATAACAAAATAGAGTGGTGTAAAAACAAAGTATAAAAGTGTTTTAAATTATTTTAATTCCATCATTTTAACTCGTACTTTGCATAATATATATCGCACCTCCAGTCGTAAACTGGCGCAATCCAAAATTCATGTCTTTTGGGAAATGAAGAAAACGTATTTCGGTCCTCGACAGTTTTTGGTAAATCACACTATAACTTTATGAAATGAAAAGCTAAGCTTTTCTAGCCTTATTGGGCAGTTTTTGATTTACTGGGTGATAGGGCGCGCTTTTTTTTAATCATTCTGTATACTTAACTCAATTCACCAAAATTTTGGAATGAGTCGGTTTACGACTGGAGGTGTGATCTAACAAATTGATATGTACTTTCAAGCAAAAATTATGCAGTATTTTAATAATTATAATGTGTACCTTTTATCCGCTGGAATAATATAACCATGACATTGCAACCATATTGGATACATTTATTAAACCATATTTTTTAAGGAAGAATAGTTTTATTTGATTTAGAAAAGTAAAAAAAATTGTTACACAGTTGTTAGATTATTCTAAATTTAAATCAACAATTATGTAATAGGTCTACTGTGTTCACTGCTTTATACTATAGACTAGTTTGAACTTTTTACTGTATGCAACATGGTTTGTGAGGAGATTTATGACTTATCTTTATTTCTTACTTATCTTAGAATTTTAAAATATTTATGCCCGTGACTTGTTCCCCCTAATATTGTTTATCCGAAGTGTACTTAATTATACCTATTAAATATATTTTTGCCCTTACACAGCATTTCTTGTTTTATTTATACCTGATTCCAACCCTTATATATCGAAGCGAAGCATAGAACTGGCAGAAGAATATCTCTACATGAGGGAGTTTGGTAGCTATCCGTGGCTTTATCCCACTGCATTCCTCTTGGGCATGCTGGAGACCAATAGTTTACAGATAAGAAGGGATGGGTGCACACTTACCCATTTCTTCAGACTTATCAAGGGATTCTTTGAGAATTCCGCCATCTTGGAGGCTATCCATCTTTATGTTCCGGATGGTTATCTTCAACAGCGTCAGCACAGGCTCTTCTTCTTCTTTCAAATCAGTTTATTTTCTCAAAAGACATTACAAACATTTTTTATAGTTTAAGGCATGAGAGCAGGTAAAACATAATAAATATATAATACCAGGAACGTATGAGAGATGGTTCAACATTAGGAATACATGATACTCTCCAAAGTCAAGAGTATTTGTCTTCTGAACGAAGCGATCATGTTCAACAGTTTGTTTGATCTCCCCACCGGCATCACCAGAGGCAGGTTGGTTCTGCATGTTGGGAGATAAAAGTGTGATGGTGTTGTTGTTTATACCTGGTATTCCATTTCATTTCATATAACAATTAAAAATGACTGTCTTATTATATATATTCATTTTATTTTATTACACATTATTTAATACATTTAAGAAGCACTTATTTATCACAGAAAAATGTTAAACACTATTTTAACATACTCAATAATATGAATTTTATGCAAGAAACAAAAAATACTTTTTGCACTTACTGATAAACAAATAATTGATCTCATTTTGTTTGATTTATTCTATTTAAAAACTACTTTGGGAACCGATTTTTTTATGGCAAGACAATGCGTGCCCAGATAAGTTATACAAGATTAAGGGAAATATGCAAGGTCGTAGATGTCATTAGTTGGGGGAGTATGTACACGTGAGAAGAGTGGATTCATCCAGACTCCCTCTTGTAGTGTTGCAAAGGCAGGCCAACAAAAATATGGATCGTCAGATGGGAATCAGACTTTGCAGAAGGCCAACTTCTCTTGTGAAACAGGTCACTAGGACTACATTAAGAAAAAGAAGAACAGAACCAAATTTTTATGCATTCTATTACTTTTAAAAACACTTTTCAGTAGACTATAATTATCTGTCGAATATTATAAGAGTTTAATGTATATTTAAATAAATAATAATCAAATATTACATCTTCTGTATTTGCCATGCTTTGTGTTGTAATTGCTTTATTTCTCCTTTTCTTTATTTATACACTTTGTTTATACAACACTTACATTAATAATTTTTTTTAATTACATAGACATGTTTCGGACAACCAGTCCTTCTTCAGTGATCATATTATAATCTTTATGTATCTTACAAAACAAACAAACCATCACGCCGTTTATCCGCAGGGGTGGGCAGAGAGAATTGACCGCCACACTACTCTATCCTGGCAAACCTCTCTAGCTTCTTCTACATACATACAACGAGTCATACACGCACGTCGATTCCTCCGACTTCTAACACGACCAACCTTTAAAATTAGATTAATTTGGTCATGCCATGTTTTCCTCGGCCTGCCTCGACTTCGTACCCCATTTACATCATTAGCATATACTTTCTTAACCATTCTTTCTCCATCCATGCATTCCATATGTCCGTGTCCGAATGCAGCGATCCTTTCATAATTTTGTTCATAATACCTTCTTCCGCTCTACATTCCTTTCTTATATGAGGTGTAATAAAGATTTATTTATTTCTAATGTAAGTGTTCTATAAACAAAGTGTATAAAAAAATAAAAAGAGTATAAAAAAAATAAGAAGTGTATAAAAAAATAATACATTTTAAAAATTGTGTTTATTTTTATTAAGAAGAATTAGAACTTACATGGGGAGGGCACGACATGGAAAATTGACTTAGGGATGACTTGTAGTTCCCCCCAAGAGTCATCTATTGTCAAAGTAAGAAAGCGCAATAGCCAGCTAGTTTCTAGAAAAAATCTTTTGACTTTTCACCCTTGCATTAATATTAGAAATTTATCCCCTTCATGCGTGTGCATGCCCTTCCTTATTAAGGAATTCGGGGTACTGCTTTTGATATGAAAAGGGGTTCATGGGCATTTTACATTTGGAAACCATTATTACATATAATACTATGATTATGTGAAAATAACACAATAAAATGGTATACAATTTCCAATGCGAATTTGCATTTTAAAGTATTCCTAGAACCTTCTACATTATCTTATGTCTTGAGCTAGTATTTTTGAATAATTCAGCCCGCAGCTTTAGCAATAAGGGGCTTGTACTTTCTCCTAAAGCTCCATCCGGGGCTTGTGAGGGTTGAAGGCGGGGAAGAGGGAGTAGAGCGGAAGAAGGGAGATGAGGGACCCTGCTCCGCCACCTGCTGCAGAAGTCGGGCACTGCACAAAGGGGTGTCCACAGGAGACATCTTATTCAGGGACTTGATGTCCACTACGTATGATCCGCGGCGGATGTCGTAACTGAAAACAGAAAATATTTATGTTAATTATGATTTCTTGCTAGAAGAAAATGTATGCAGTAATTCGGTTCAAATGACCTGTTATATACAAAAAAATATATAAAAATAATAATAAATAAATGTACATCGTTAACATATACTATCCTAATAATTATTTCTTTATTCGTTATTTTCATGAGTCCAAACCATCTTAATGACCCTTTCATTATTTTGTTTAACACTTTCATTCGCACAGCATTCACTGTTTATTCAAATTCTTTATAATACTTATCCAGTTTTATTTCAATTGTTCTTCCATTGTCGACTGGTTTCAACAGCTCCCTATCTTCTATCTACATACTATATACTAGTAACTGTAGATACTAGTAACATAAAAATTAAACTGAATTATTAAGGATCTTATGCGAATACAGAATTTTTTTACATACACTTGTGTGGAGATTTTATTTACCTTAGAACATTCTTGAAGCGCTGTCCCCAGAGAATGTCTTGAGGAAGGTAAGAGGTTCTGCTCTGAGACATCTGTCCCGTTTGTCTTGAGGAACCAGTCAGGGTAATAACCACTTCAAATCTGTAAAAAAATATGATATCATTGCTACAATATATAATATCAACCATTAAGAAAAGGATATTTCATATTTTACAAGTAGGCAATACATTTACATGAAATAATTTTTTAAATATTGATGAAAACGTCTGTTTTCTAAAGGCTATTATAATTTCATTGGAGCGACATGTTTTGCCTTGTTAGGTCATTATCAAATATAGCGAGAATCAAACCCGGTGCCATTATGTACACGAGCTGGAGCAGAATAAGGTAATAAGGTTAATTTAATAAATCAAATACTGAATGACGGACACGTGTGGAATCAGAGAAATCGATGTGTGTGCATGACACGATGTTGAGGAATCGAGAGAAATATGTCAGGAGAGAAAAGTGTGGCAGTCTATCCATTCTGCCTAACCCTTAAAGACGGCGTGATGGTTAGTTAGTTAGTTATAGGTTATATATTGTTTCTTGAACAATGATGTAAAACTCCATATCAAATAATTAATACAAATGAAAATATCTGTTTTCTAGAAGTTTTATTATCATTAATGTGAATGACATGTTTCGCCTGTCTAAGGCATTATCAAATGTATTGAGTCTGGACTGGAAACTGTGGTGTTCACAGCTAACCTTACACAAGCTGAAATGTGCACAGTGGGCTATGGAAAGACAAATGCTTAACATAAGTCTGAGAGATAAAATAATGAATACCGAAATCAGACACCGGACAAAGCTTGTTGATGTGATGGGGCGTGTTGCCAAACTAAGGTGGAAATCAAATCAAATCAGTTTATTACCTCAAAAGACATTACAAACAGCAAAATGTTTAAGGCGTCTATTGAGTACCGGTAAAATATTATAAAAATACAACATAATACCAGGAACGCATCTGAGATGGTTCGACATTAGGAAGAAAAGATTCTCTCTAAAGTCAAGAGTATTTGTCCCCTGAACGTACCTTCACTAATATGAAAGACGTCAATCTCCGAGGAGACCACGTTCAGCAGACTAATTGCTCTTCCCACCGGTGTCACCAGAGGCAGATTGGTTCTGGTGGCCAGTGGGGAAAACAATCTGTGCTGTCACTGTCATGTCATTTGTGGAAATGGGCAGGACATGTCGCCGGACAGGGAACGGATAAATGGGCACACAGAGTCTTGACATGGAGACCATGGGAAGGAAAAAGAGGCATTGGTCGACTCCAATAAGAAGATGAATAAGAGTCGCAAAGGATAGAGGAAAATGGAAACTGTTTGAAGATTTTATGTTTTTAAATAGTCTCGCCACTTTGCCACCAATTTTATGTTTTATCCTTCGGGTGAGGATTTTTGGGATGGAATAACTTCCAACACGATTAAATTTTTAAGTATAGAACTTTATTTAAGACAATGTTACAAGCAAGAAATTACAATAAAATAAAAATGTGTTACAAGTAAGGAGTTGCAATTGTATCTGGACTTGTTACTATTAAGGAGTCGCAATTGTATCTGATTTAATCCATGATGCGGTTCAGCTTAAAGAGTGTGCATTTCTTTGTTCGATGACACATGTGCCTGTGGGAACAGATCAATAAAAACATTCTCGCGTTCGAACCCTTATGTTTACAAAAATATTAATAATATAAACAAACCTTTGATGGGTCAGACGTGGGAACAGATCAATTAATGCATCTCGTGAATCCCCAAATGTTTACTTAATATAATATAAATAAATCTTGATTCAAAACATTCTTCTTCTTCTTCTTTTTGTTCTGTCACACCTCCGTGGTGCATAGGGCTTCAAGGAACCTTCTCCACCCGACTCTATCGCATGCCTGATGCCTAACATCATCCCAAGTGAGGCCTACCGCCTTTACCTCGTCCTGCAGGGTTCTTCTCCAGGTGGCTCTAGGTCTGCCTCGCTTTCTCTTTCCCCCCCCATAGGGGACCAGTCTAGTGCACCCTGAGCGTTGCAGGCTTGGTTCCGTCTCAGAGTGTGACCGATCCACTGCCATTTGCGTCTAGCGACCTGTTCTCTAATTGGCTTTTCGCCTGCCATAGTCCAGAGAGCGGTGGATTCAAAATATATACGTAGGAAAATATTCGTGTGAACGGGTGGTTAGGTACATACAAAGAGGCCTAAATCCAGCAGTGGAGAGTTGGGTATGGAGAAGAAGAGTAAGATCACCTTTGATCGATGAGATCCTTGGCCGACACGTCGTAGAGCGGGCTGGACTCGTCCATGACGTGCTCCAGCGTGGTGGGCCACAGCACGAGCGGCGCGGACGGAGTGAGCGCCAGCCGCACGCTGCTGGGCCCGCCGTGTCGCACCAGCCAGCCCGCCGCGTGCGTGCCCACGGCGTGCTTCTCGCGCGCATCCCACACACGCAGCACCAGGCACAGCTTGCCATCGCGCATACACACCTGAAACATAAAATAATTAAAATAAGTTTGAAAATCAAATCAAATTAAATTATTTTTTTCAAAATACGAATACATTAATAATTATTTAATTATTTACAGTGTAAGGCATCTATTTGAGAACAGGTAAAATGCCAGGAATGCATGAAAGATGTTTCGACTTTAGGAAGATAAGATACTCTCTAAAGTCCAAAGTATTTGTCTTCTTAACGTTCACCGGTGTCACCAAAGGTAGGTTAGTTCTGGCAATAAAATAAAAACAGCGAATAGTTTTTGTTGTTTTGTTTTGTAAACGCCCTGTCACTCCCACGATTGCAAACAATCTCCCGAAATGAACAAACTCTACCAGCGTTTATAACTAACAGTTTTATCATGGATAATATTAATAATATAAACAAACCTTCGATGAGTCAGACGTGGGAACAGATCAATTAATGCGTCTCGTGAATCCCCAAATGTTTACTTAATATAATATAAATAAATCTTGATTCAAAACATTCTTCTTCTTCTTCTTTTTGTCCTGTCACACCTCCGTGGTGCATAGGGCTTCAAGGAACCTTCTCCACCCGACTCTATCGCATGCCTGATGCATAACATCATCCCAAGTGAGGCCTGCCGCCTTTACCTCGTCCTGCAGGGTTCTTCTCCAGGTGGCTCTAGGTCTGCCTCGCTTTCTCTTTCCCCCCCCCATAGGGGACCAGTCTAGTGCACCCTGAGCGTTGCAGGCTGGGTTCCGTCTCAGAGTGTGACCGATCCACTGCCATTTGCGTTAAGCGACCTGTTCTCTAATTGGCTTTTCGCCTGCCATAGTCCAGAGAGCGGCGGATTCAAAATATATACGTAGGAAAATATTCGTGTGAACGGGTGGTTAGGTACATACAAAGAGGCCTTAATCCAGCAGTGGAGAGTTGGGTATGGAGAAGAAGAGTAAGATCACCTTTGATCGATGAGATCCTTCTCTATTCTCGGAGATGGACGTCTTTCATATTAGTGAAGATACGTTCAGGGGACAAATACTCTCGACTTTAGAAAGCGCCATGTCTTCCTAATGTCAAACCATCTCAAATGTGTTCCTGGTACTATGTTGTATGTGTATACCTAATATGTTACCTGTATAGATGCGTTAAACAATTATGCTGTTTGTAATGTCTTTTGAGTAAATAAACTGATTTGATTTGATAATTGTGTCTGACTTTCGAGTTTTACTTACCACGGCTCTTTTGCTGAAGCCGACACCTTCCAATTTCTTCTTGGGTCTGACTATCTTCGCGTACACTATGCCAACCATTCCCCCGAGAAGGATATAACCTGTCACTACCTATGGAAAATATATAACAATATATTCAGTTTACGCAATTTAATAAAATTTTACACGTTTCATTTACCAAGGTAAGTAAAATTAACACTTGCCAGTCCAACTGTCTAGCGTCCACGAAAGGTCTTTTAAAGACCCCGCGAACCCTGGGCAATATGGCACTAGTGCCATAGCAGATAGAGAGAGGACGAATGGCGAGCTTCCAGCGCCATAAAACTGGATACACCCAACTAAGGGAAGGTAACCCCGACAGAAAATCCTCCAGAGAAGGCAAGGGCATACCACTCTGGATATTTTTCCCAGGTCATCACTATGGCAAGAGTGATAGTCAACGTTAGGGAGACCTGACAGAACACAAAACGAAGAAGAAGAATACTGATAAACTAAAAAAATACTTTTTTTACATTGCCAAAATGAACCTTGCGTACAATCTCTAAAAACATATTTCTACTTTGGTAGATTACTTTACTACAGTAGAACTTCGTTTATCCGAACGTCAGTTAACTGGAACGTCAATTATCCGGACAAGCCGGGATGATGAAACACAAAAAAATCTCTTTAGGATTGCTGTTACACGTGAGCCGATGGATTAAACACTTTATTCTTCTTCTTCCTCAGCCTATTCCCGTCCACTCCTGGACAAAGGCCTCCTCCATTCGCTTCCATGTCACTCTGTCTTGTGCAGACTACACCCAGGTTATTCCGACGTGTCTGTTCAGATCATCCTTCCACCGTAGTTGCGGTCGCCCTGCACTTCTCTTTGCTGTCCACGGTCTCCAAGTCAGCAGTCTTCTTGTCCACTTTTCATCTGAGCTTCTGGCTACGTGACCTGCCCATTGCCATTATAGAGTCGCCACCCGGTGGGTGATGTCAGTGACCTTTGTTTTTTCTCTCACCGTATCGTTTCTGACTCTGTCTCTTAGGCTTATTCCTAACATGGCTTTTTATATGGCTCTTTGGGTCACTCGTAGTTTCTCGACATTTTGTTTGGACAATGTTAGAGTTTCAAGATAATAAGTACCAACTGGCAGAACGCAGGCTTCATAGACTTTTCGTTTCATGTTGATCGGTATTTTCCGGTTTTTAAGGATGTAACCCATGTTTCCGTGAACTGCCCAGCTTAGTCCAATTCTTATTGTTAGCTCTGCGGTTTGGTTATCTCGGCCCAATGAAATATTGTGTCCAGGTATGTAAACGCTTTAACGCCAGAGAATCTTTGAAATGCCTGGAATAATTTGATAGGACGAAGTGAAGAGATTGTTGAGACTACTGAAACTCTTGAGCAAGACTTGTAAGAGGTGATGAGTGAGTTATTCCCAAAAATTTCTGGCTTTAATGTGACAGAGAAGATGCACAAGCATGGTTGGAAAGTCAGGATGACCCAGGTTTCCAAATGTTGAACGATGATGAAATTGTTTCTCTGTTACAAAAATAGTGTGAGAATGAAGATGATGATGATGAAAGCTCAAATAAGGATGATGAAGGAGAAACAGTCATGGAGAAGCTTTTACAGCATTAGAAACTGTGCTATCATGGTTTGAAGAGCAAGAGGAAACCAGCTCAACTCAATTGCTTGTATTAAAACGAATCCGCGATTTAGCTGCAAAATAAGTTGAGGAAATCTTGTTAAAAAAAAATCTCTGATTATTTTTCCAGTACTGTAGAGTAATGTAAGCCCTTTTATGTACATGTACTACATACTCGTACATACTTGTTTTTGCATTGTTTATCCGGAAAATCGGTATCTGAAACACCTCAGGTCCTAATTAGTCTACATAAACGACGTTCTTATGTATTATTAATCATATTAATGATTTTTGAGATCTTGGGGAAATCCGTGTAGCTCGTCTTTATGGACCGACGATTCGGAGATCGTTGCAGTCTCTATCTTCAGGGTGGTTTTAATTATTAAACTTAATTGTTATTAAATAAAAAACATATTATTTACCTCCATAAGCATTATGAAAATTGTTTCGGGGCATTCTTCAGTAGGTGATTTTTCTCCATATCCTATAGATACCTGGAAAAAAATATGAATATAAAAATAAAAATAAATCGTTATTAAAATGTATTGAGTCAATCGATGTTTTATTTATAATAATAAATTTATTTACTCTGAATCCTCAATTTGAATATTTTTTAAAATACAATAAAACGCTTTTTCGCTAAGTATAAACCAATTTATTTGAGTAAATAGCGCCAACCGGTTTCACTATGTAGCGAGCTTCCTCACGGTTATACAGATAACTTAAATAAAATGGTTTATACTAAGTGAAAATAGGTTTAATTTTATTTTTAAATATGCCAAACCACCAAGTAATGGCTTCGTAAATGTTTTTATATGTTTAAATATTGAAGTATGTCAGGATAAAACAGTGCGGCAGTCCATTTTTTCTGCCTAACCCTTCTTTGAGAGACGACGTGATGGTAAGTTAGTTAGTATGGTATTGATAATATACAATAGAATAGCTGGATTAGCCATATAGCAGAAGTAGAGAGTGCTAACAGTGTCAATTGCCGTTCTCTGGACCATGGCAGGCGAAAAGCCAATTAGAGAACATGTCGCTAGACGCAAATGGCAGTGGATCGGTCACACTCTGAGACGGAACCCAGCCCTATTGGGGGAAAGAGGAAGCGAGGCAGACCTAGAGCCACCTGGAGAAGAGCCCTGCAGGACGAGGTTAAGACAGCAGGCCTCACTTGGGATGTTGTTAGACATCAGACATGCGATAGAATCGGGTGGAGAAGGTTCCTTGAGGCCCTATGCACCACGGACAAAAATAAAAATGTGACAGAACAAAAATAAGAAGAAGAAGAGAGAGAGAGTGCTACGGGCCCCGCGTCTATAGACGTATGGTAGTGAAGCATGGAACAGGCAATAGAAAAATTGTGGTAAAAATAGGTCTCTTAGACAAATCTGTGGTAAGGTATCTATGGTATACAGGTATATGATAGAGTGTAAAATGCAAATGTAAGAAATGAATGCAGTGCAAATGAAAGTGTCGTTAACAAAATAATTAAAAGTTTATAAGATGATTTGAAAAGATAAGATTGATGGGAAGAATAAATGATAAAATAATGCTAATAAGAACGACGAAATAAGGAAGAAATGTAAGGCAGATGATTGCATCATAGGTAAAATTAAAAAAGGATTACTAATATAATTTGGTCATATGGAACGAATGGAACATTGCGACCTATTGAGGGGAGAACTCTTAGAGATAGCATACCCAATGAAAAAATTCGCAAATCCTGCAAAATTGAAGACATAGTGAGATGGAGTAGGCAGAGAAGACGATTCAGGAGGGACTACATCGATAATGGATCCAGCAAGAATTCCTAAGATCGTGATGCACGAGAATTCAGAGGGTCGTCGGCCACCAGGACGACCACCAAAGAGATGGAGAGAGAGCTGGACGTCTACATCACAGGAAGGAAGTTGATATCCTGCATAAACAGATCGCAAGATCTACAATTAGAAGAAGAAGAACGAATGGATGAGAGAATAATGGTTAAATGTTGTATACAAACAGTCTGAGTGGAAAGATAAGCAGTGGAAGACATCACGATGACCAAATTAATCAAATCCTAAAAGGCGGCCACACACGAAGTCGAAAAAATCAACAAGCATGTTATGACGTATGAATGTAGATGAAGCTCGAGAGGTATGTCAAGACAGAGAATGCTTGCGATCTATCCATTCTGTCTACACATAAAAAAAAGCTGGGTGATGGTTGGTTAGTTAATTAGTTAAAAAGCATGGATATAAAATTGCGAATAGTTGGGTTCTTACCTGTGTCTCCACGCTAAAGGTGAATATCCCCGTGAAGGTCTTTCCGTTCTCAATGCAGAGCACTGACCCTGGCGTGTCCGAGAGATCCCCGTTGGCGTAGGACGCAAGATAAAACATCAGAGCGAACAGTAACCACAGGATGAAGTGTACCAAGCCGAACAGCAGCGTCAGCCACCTCCAGCGGATTTCAATCTGTTAGAAGGTTTAAGAGTTTAATGATTTTACTACGTATTAACCCTCCCTTCCCTGTGATGTGTATCTTCTACACGTTGCTTCTAATAACCATCAATATCTCTATCAATATTTTATAATAAATACTAGGTTAAAATTTTAGGTATTCATCCATAATATATTTACGCATTGATTTAAAAAATAATATTAATAATAATCAGAATTTATCAGGTACATTCGAGATATTTTGTGAAATCGGAAACGAAATTCGTAGCGCTCGCGGCAGTGGCGGCATCGGCAGTCGCTTTCGGGCTTGCAACCAGAGCGGGTCTATGCCCGTTCCGTGAGCGTTGCCAGATGATTTTTTAATGTTTCTAGCAATTAAATCTCAATTATTATAATTTTTGACTTCAATTTTAATTATATAAGGGGATTAGCTATGAATATTCATATTTTTCCGATTTAAAATCGCTAATTTTTTAACGCGTACTGACTACCCTACACCGGAACGCATGTTTTTATTTTAGCACCGTAAGGGAAAGGTTAAGTATGCAATCAATTAATGGAACGCATACAATAATCGTCGAGTAATGTTGGCAACATAGTGTTAATATTTTCTTCTATATTCACCTTCACTTTGTGTTGGGGATTTATAATTGAGATTATATTCTGAGATCCCAATGTGTTCAGAATCCTATACAACGCGTTGGTTCGGAGCAGACTCGAAAGTGGTTCTGTGATATGGAGTCCTCACGAGGCAAGATATTCCGTTATGCTAGAGAGGGTTCAGAAAAAAATCTGAGGTATCTCTACATGAGGGAGTATGGTAGTTATCCGTGGCTCTAGGAATACTTGGAACCAATTCTTTAGAGCTTCGAAGAGATGGTCATCTAATAACCCATTTCTTTAAATTAATCAGGGGATATTTCGAAAACTCGGCCGTGCTAGAGAGTGTTGGTATTTTTGTCGCTGATAGATTTCTCCGACAGCGACAGCACAGATTGTTTTATCTACCGGCCACCAGAACCAATCTGCCTCTGATGACACCGGTGGAAAGAGCAATTAGTCTGCTGAACGCGGTCTCCTCGGAAATCGACGTCTTTCATATTAGTGAAGGTACGTTCAGGGGACAAATACTCTTGACTTTAGAAAGTATCTTGTCTTCCTAATGTCGAACCATCTCTAATGCGTTCCTGGTATTATGTTGTATTTTTATAATATTTTACCTTTACTCAAACATTTTGCTTTTTGTAATGCCTTTTGAGTTATTAAACTGATTTGATTTGATTTGAATAAATATAACTTCTTATTCTTTTCAAAGTGCCATGTCAGGTCTCCCTCTCTCTCTGTCCTGTGCCAGCCGGAACAACTCCCCCATTCTCCGAATTACGGTCCACTCATTGATGTTCTGCAGCCAGGAAATCTGGGATCTTCCTTTTCATGATGAGGTGAAGCAGACCGTATTTCTCGTTGCGGAGAATGTATCACAAATATGCCATCTTTCTAGTCATTATATTAAACAACAACTATCTTTCTATTCTGGCTCTATGTAACACCTTATTGTTGATGACCATGTCACTCCATGGAATTCGCTACATTCTGCGATGGAGCCACATTTCAAACTACACTTCGTATTTTTATAACAATTTTTACAAACATGTTTCAGTTATGACCCAACCTTTTTCGATGTACAAATTTTAACAATACAATAAAATAGGGTGATCAATTATACACTAAAAGGGGTGGAGTAATATATAAAGGTGGAGGGGGTATAATAGGATTAAGGAGGGGGAGGGATAATAGGAACATTTCGAATATGAGAATTGAATTTAAATTTAATTGGTCATTAAATTATGTTTCATTATTTTTGATAGGTTTATTAATTTCTAAAATTTCAAATTTATAGTTAATATGCAAAATTTCGATACTATTTTCTTTGTTAAATATATTATCATTTTCAATTAAATGATTAGCGAAAACTATGATTTAATTCCAATAAAACACAATAAATCCATATAATAAACTTAATTAACGGAGCGATTTGAATAAAATAAACAATTTACGATGTCATAAGTAGATTTGTTTGTCAAAATGTTTAAAATGTGATTTATTTACCAGGGTTGTGACGATGTCCTTCATGTATTTTCCCAGCATGCCGGAAATATGCTGTCGTACCGGAATGTTTGTTTCTCCATTCTTGAAAACTACCCTCTTGGATCGCCGCGCCCTAAAGCCGCTTTTCTCTTGTGTTTTTCTGTAATCAAACATCATATCTAAACTTCTTTGACAATGCGGGGTTCACGAAGAAAAAATATTATATTTATTAAATAGAGGCCTCCTAACAACGAGATGACAATATGTTATTTACATGCGTCACTTAAGCTTCATTTTAATAATAAATAAAAATATGTACGTTTTATGCGGGTATGTCAGGATAGAGTACTGTGGCGGTCCATTTTATCTGCCCACCCTTCCGAGGAAACGACGTGATGGTTTGTTGTTGTTGTTGAAATATTATCAACAAATTATAAATATTTACAATACGTGAGGCTTGCATATAAAAACAATTTTTAAAAGAGCTTTTCATTTATTTTCATTTATTTTTTATTTTATTTTTCATTTATTTATTTTAAACATATCTAAAGTATTACAGTTTTTTTTTTCCCAATACACTAAAGATACAAGTTAGAGATACACAATAATAAGTAATACATAATAGATTAATAAAAAGAGCGAGAAACATAAGATGCATGACAAATTAATAAAATAAATATACCATACAATTATAATATACTCGTAGATAGTAGTTCCCTCAGATGAGCCAAACTATCACAAAATATGTCAAACTCCGAAGTGATACGATTAAGCAAAGATATTGCTCTACCTACCGGCATAACCATTGGCTTTAAAACGTATTGTAAAGATTTAATATATTTATTGGCGATTTATCGGCATAACCATTGGCTTTAAGCTTTAAAACGTATTGTATAGAAGTACTTACTTGCTTTTTCTCGCACTATTCCGGCCAGTGTAAAGGATAGGTAGAATGGAACTGCCATCGCTGACGGCGTTGTTGGGAATTATCAAACTGTTCTGCCGCTGACTGCGACCGATCTCCGTCTCCCCTTCGTACTCCAGGACATCGTCGCTGTCGTACTCGTTATCCCGCGAGATCAAATCGTCACTCAAGTCTTCCCGTGAATAATCGGTACTGAATTGTCTGTCAAGACCGCCTTCACCATTTGCGTTTGGCCCGTTTTCCGATCGCTCGTTCGAATTGAATTTCAAAATGTTCACGCCATCCAAATCGCTGGGAATGAAAGAATTGTGTCTTTGGCTTATTTCTTCGTTGGATATGTACTCGAAGCAATTGTTGTATACATCGTCTATTAGTTCTTCGGGAGTGCATACACTCTCGGTGATGCTGGGCTTCGCTATTCTGCGTGAGATTGCGGTGCCAGTTTCGTCGATTGCAATGTGAATACGTAAATCTTTGTTGCTATTGTTTATTTCGTTCATTTTATCGCCGTTTTCGTCGGCGTGAATTTGTATGCGAACGGTTTCGGAATTTAAATCGTCGCTAGCGCCATCTGTAGGCGTATTGGAATCTGAAGGATTTTCTGGAATTGTGTGTGTATTTTGATCACTATTTTCGAGTCCTGTATCAACGTTGATGTCTTTTTCACTGTGTTCACTTTTCGTTTCACTTTGGTTGATTTTAGCGTCGGGATTGCACGCGGCACTCGCGAGAACGCCGGTCGGCTCGAGCAGATCGTACACCGACCCTGCGTCCATGGCTTCAACGTAGCTTCTCTTTCTTTGCATTTTCGTAAAAATAGTTCGCCCGATAATACAATCTTGTTTTCGTCAGAACAAACAATCTCGTGATATTATCATTTCGTAACACGGTAAGCGCGGCGCGGCGAAAGATTCGCTTGTACATAAAGATCGGAGATTGCTTTATCGCTAGGTTTATTTATCTTATCTTTGTTTGAAGACATTTTGCTTGCAAAGTCACTCGCGACAGTCCCAGAGATAAGGCGGAGACGCGGGGACGGCGTTCGCCCACTCCTCCGGGAATCTAAGGACGGCAGTTCACTCGGAAACAGACATTGCGAGACTAGATTTGCTGTTTCCTCTATTTATTCATACTTAAACTCTTCGGCTTTGGCCTCACCGAAGTGTTTCGGATGGTGACTAGCTAGTTTTCTGCCCGAAAATGAGAGAGACTGATTTATAAGCGTTGTCAAATTATATTTTTTTTTTCGATGTCACGCTATTGTTTAAGCTGTTAAATTTACTTTAATTTATGAATTAATCAATGAAAGTAAAGGGCACTTATGATTTATGATCACAAAGTTAATTATTTTACTCACATTTATTTTCAAATCAAATATTTGTATCTTTTATATAGAGTAAAATATGCTAATTACTTGTGCAGAATCTAATAAATTAATATAAATTCAAACTATTTATTGTTTCTTGAACAATAATGTTAAATAATTAATACGAATGTTAAATTTGCTCCATTCTTGTGGCATTGTGTGGCAGTCCCTTCTTTCTGCCTGCCCCTTCGGGGAGACGGCGTGATGGTTAGTTAGTTTAAATAATTAATACGAATGAAAACGTCAGTTTTCTAGAAGTTTAATTATATTTTATTGGAATGACATGTTTCGCCCTTCTAAGGCATTATCTACATTTGATAATGCCTTAGAAGGTCGAAACATGTCATTCCCATAAAATATAATAAAACTTCTAGAAAACTGACGTTTTCATTCGTATTAATTTTACTCTATGTAACAACAATAACAACAACAAACCATCACGCCGTTTCCCCGAAAGGGAAGATTGAGATAATGGACCGCCACACTACTCTATCCTGACACACGTCTCTAGAGTATGCTCACATTCGTCTAGATTCGTCGAGATTTCATTTCTAATGCATTTATTCTACTTGCATCCTTATTTTGCCAGTTCCATGCTTCACTGCCATACATAACGGTCGGTACAAGAACACCATTGTGCACTGGCATTTTAGCTTAAACAATATCGTGATATTTTGAAATAAAATAATTTGACAACGCTGTTAAATCAGACTTCGGACAGACAACAAGCGAGTCACTATCCAAATCACTTAATGGACTTGGACTTGGATCTTCTGGCTTACAGAGGATCAGCTCTTGTGGCTATTTCTCTTACGTCTGATGGGAACATTATTGGAAAGGTGATTTGTTGGGTTGTTGTTCGGTGGGGCTGAAACCTTAGGATTTGGAGATGAGCCGCTTTGTTTAGCAGCATAGGCGCCGAAACATTTTCCCACTTATTTCATTACGCATTTCTTTAAATACGATAGAATATTTTGCTTACGAGTGATAGCCGTCACCTTAAACGAAAATATTAACAGACAACAAATTCATCGGTTGAGCAAAGTTGATAACTTTGTTTATCACAACAAAAAAACAAATATATTATCGTCAATTTGGCAAAGTAAATTGTAACTCAACTTTAAACAGCACCGGCAGGTATTAAACTTTATAAATGTTAAAATACTATATGTTTTATATTAATCAAATCAAATCAAATCAAATCAAATCAAATCAAATCAGTTTATTTCATCAACAGACATTACAAAATTATTTTCTAAGGCATCTATTGAGAACAGGTGAAATAATATATTGTGTATAGTATACTACCAGAAACGCATGAGAGATGGTTCAACATTAGGAAGACAGGATACTCTCCAGAATTAAGAGTATTTGCCCTTGAACGTACTTTCACTAATATGAAAGACGTCGATCTCCGAGGAGACCGCGTTCAGCAGATTAATTGCTCTTCCCACCGGAGTCACCAGAGGCAGGTTGGTTCTGGTGGCCGGTAGGTAAAACAACAACGCTAGATAAACGGAATACTTCAATTTAACAGTAAAAAATAACTATGTGAATGGAGTACGGGGTCGAGTAAGACCGAAAAAACATGACATGACTAAATTAATCAAAATTTAAAGGTCGGCAATGTTAGCCAGAAGAATCGATGTGCGGGTATAACTCGCTGAATGAATGTAGAGGAAGCTAGAGAGGTTTTGTGGCGGTTAATTCTCCCTGTTTATCCCTACAGAAACGGTGTAAGATTGGTAGTACGCTATTTTTAAGGTAATCGCAATAATTTTAATGACCTTAAGTGAATGCTTATCTCATTGCAAACACAGATAGTGGGTTTTATAGTTCTTAAAATTGTAATTTTATCAAACAATATGGGTCATATATGCTATAGCATTGTATTATTGCAAGCAAAATATGAGATATTGTTGGTAGATTTATATATGAAAAAATGAACAATGAAAATAGTAATTAAAAACGTTAAGCCTTGATAACTTCATATAATTAATGTATGGATGATCCTTCACCGTAGCGTAGCTTTCATAAGTAAACCACATTTAAAACACATAAAAAAATCTTTAATAATTTTCTTCATAAGATTCCAATTATAGAAAAATGATATTATTAATTGCTACCATCTTTCGAACCACCGACACCTTTGCAGATGCCGCCGATCCTCAGACGCCTTCATCCATTGTTTTTCCCACCGCTATCGATGCCGCCTCCTTCTGCTATTTCAAACACCCCACCTCCTGCCTTATCACCATCCTTACCCCATCTGTACCTCAACCCCATTACCGCATGGGTTCCTACCCATGACCACCGGCCCACACCCAAGGCTACTCTCGCACACACCCAAGGCTACACCCAAGGCTACACCCAAGGCTACTTCTATACGCAGAACCTACCGGCCCCTACCCAATAACACTCCCTGATACCGTCCCTCGGTCCCAAATCATGCACTCGGCTCTACCCAGTGGCATCCCTTACCCCTCCACACTCCTCCCTACTCGGGCAGTCAGCTCCAAGTCCAGTCCACCATATACTTTAAGAAACCCTCTTCTTACCATTCAAAAAATCAACCTCAAATCCCAAAAAACATTTTTTTTAAAACATCATCATCATCATCAGCCGTCTGTCATTCACTGCTGGACGTAGGCCTCTCCCAAAGCACGCCACCGCCCCCTATCCATTGCCGCTCCCATCCATCCATGTCCAGTAATCCTCTTCAGATCGCCGGTCCAGCGGGCAGGGGGACGTCCAACTCTGTGGAATCCTGTACGCGGTCTCCACTCCAGAACCCGTCTCCCCCATCGGCCGTCGGTTCTCCGACAGACATGGCCAGCCCATCACCACTTCAGTCCGCCCATCCTCAGAGCCACCTCAGTCACCTTGGTTTGTGGTCGAATAAATTCGTTTCTCAATCTGTCCCTCAAGGTTATTCCAAGCATGGCTCTTTCCATGGCGCGTTGGGCGACCTTGAACCTGTAGACTAGTCCACGTCTCGGCTCTGTACGTCATGACTGGCAAGACGCACTGGTTGAAGACTTTAGTCTTGAGGCATTGTGGTATTTTAGGGGTGAGAACATGACGTAATTTTTTTTTAAAAACATGTAGTGGAGTAATAACCTCCGACCTGTTACTCCCGGAAGACAAGATCCAAGAAAAGAAGATTTAAAAATAGACAGAATATTATCACTGAAACTAAATGATAGCGAAAATATTGCACTAAAGTAGGTACCTACTCAAGTGAAGTGGCTAAAAATCGATAGGTACGAACCTTGATTGCACGTATAACATATTAATAAGGCAAATTAAACTTATTCCAAATACAAAAATGATTGTGAAATTTTGACAGGTATCTTCTTTGTTGTTTACCATCAAAATTTGCATTTGAATTAAAATAGTAAATTTATTGTTTTATCGTATGTAATCCAAATTATCAACTTCAGTTTCAAGTAAGGATTTTTACTAATTTATTATTTATTATTGTATAAAACTTTAAAACTAAAATTTTTAATGTGTTTATATTTTTATTACACTAAGCGCCATGGACAATTTGCATGCTATTATGAATTAGCATGTGAACATAATGTCACCACGTCATTTCGTCCATTTTGACACCGGAATATAAAACATTAGAATAATTTATGCCACTGACGCCTGCATTCTTATTATTTTAAACTTATTTTTACGAAAGAAAATGACTGTTTTCTAAAAGTTTTATTTTATTTTATGCGAATGACATGTTTCATAATAAGAGAATACACTTAGAATATACTTAGAAACATTATTAAATTTTGAATATTATGTGTATTATCATTATCATAATTATATGTAAATAATTGTTATAATATGTTTTTTTAGCAACATTTTATTTTGAACACTGACATATTTTTCTGATTTACACAGGTATAACGTCATTTAGGTGTCATTTCCTATGTAAACATTGTATTCATAAATTTAACTACTTGGAGAAGAACGATATACGACAGAATCTGAAATGCTGATATAAGAAAGGAATGTAGAGCGGAAGAAGGTATTATGAACAAAATTATGAAAGGATCGCTGCGTTGGTTCGGACATATGGAACACATGGATGGAGAAAGAATGGTTAAGAAAGTATACGTTAATGATGTAAATGGGGTACGAAGTCGAGGCAGACCGAGGAAAACATGGCATGACCAAATTAATCAAATTTTAAAGGTTGGTCATGTTAGAAGTCGGAGGAATCGACGTGCGTGTATGACTCGTTGTATGAATGTGGAGGAAGCTAGAGAGGTTTGCCAGGATAGAGTAGTGTGGCGGTCCATTCTCTCTGCCTGCCCCTGCTGAGAAACGGCGTGATGGTTTGTTTTTTTGTAACTACTTGAACTTGGACTTGGATCTTCTGGCTTACAGAGGTTCAGCTCTAATGGCTATTCCTCTTACGTCTGTAGGAAACATTGTTGGAATATGATTTGGTAGTTGTTTTATGATGGGGCTAAATGTATGACCCGGAATGTCCCTCCGAAAGAGGGCGAGGGGAGAATGAGGGTTTATGATAAAGTCTTATATGAATGGAAGTCAAGGAATGGAAGACCAGTTAGGGTTGGGATTGTATTTATAAAAAAGTCTGTTCCCGAGGGGAAGATAAGAGGGGCAGTGCCTGGATGGAGTTGTGGTAGGAGATAGCATCCTGTGTGAGACCGTTTTGTTTGGCGGAGTACGTAGTGGGCTATCGGAGAGGATTTATTTTTTATTTTTTATCCGCATTGATTGCTTAAGTTCCAGGTTATACTCTCTTGTATTCTGGGGTTTATCACTTAATTGTTTTCAACAATGTATTGGGCCGCATTAATTACCTTAATCCATTATATTACCGTAAAGATCCATGTTGGGTATCTCGCTTAGAGACCACATACCCAACGTGGAGATTAGAAGACGCACCAATGTCACTGACGTAGGAATACGCATTGCAATTATGAAGTGGTAATAGGCTGGGCATGTGTGCCGACGGGATGATGGAAGATGGAGCCAGAGGGTTACTGAACTGAGTCCAAGGTTAGGCCGAAGAAGTGTCGGTAGACAGCCGAGCGAAGATATTGTGCGGACAGCGGAAAGGCCTAGATAATACGGGCGAGAGACTGAAAGGGATGGCGTGGGGGTGGAGAAGCTTACGCCAGCAGTGGATGGAGACAAACTGTTTAAGAATTACCTTAATTACCGTATTCTTCTCATTTTACTCGTGTATATAAACAGCAGCACGTTTGAATTTCGCTACATTTGATGATTCCTTAAACAGGCAAAAATATGTCATTAACATAACACGTAATAAAACTTCTAGAAAACATAGGTTTTCGTTCGAAATAATTATTTAATATCGAGTTTTACGTAATTGTTCAAGGAACAATAAATTAGTAGCTTATTTAATTGTGATACACAGTTTATATTCATGAGATTGTTACGACACCTGTTTCGCTAACCTATATTGGCATCGTCAGGTTTTGTATCATCAGATGTTTTGTAACGCTAGATTGCGCCAACATAGTACGGCGAAACAGCTGTCCCGATAATCTCATAAAAAATTGTGATAGTATAATAATAGTGATTCAAAATTATTATATTTAAAAATATTATATTCAACCTAGCAATTTTTGTGAGGAAGATTGTAAAGAAAATATTTGGACCCAAGCTCGAGGATGGGACTAACAGAATCAAAAGAAATCTTGAGCTTGAAGTACTGATTAACCAGGGAAAGACCCTCCTCAGTGTTAGAACAGTCTTGTAGGGTCTTCAGGATATCGTTAATGTGTTTATGGAGGTGTATGAGATGATGGGACTTAAGGTTAATATTGGAAAGACCAAAGTCCTGTATCAAAAAGAAACCAAATCGTCAAATATTACCCCACCACTAATATAATTATGTAAAAGACACCCCACTCGAGGCTGTCTCACACTACCAATACCTGGGTAGCCATATATCACAAAAGGTATACATTGACGAAGAGGTCCATTACCGCATAAAGTCGGCCAGAGCTGTCTTCGGGCGGATGCGAAAAAGAATATTTGACAACCATGACCTCAGAAAGGACACCAAGGTGCTTGTTTACAAGTCCGTTGTCCTGCCAACACTCCTGTATGCTTCGGAAACATGGTCCCCATACAGAAGACACATTAAAGTCCTGGAGCAATACCACCAACGCTGTCTACATAGAATCCTAAACGTGAAATGGCAGGACAAACGGACAAATGACAGCATACTTGCTGAGGTCAATATGAAAAGTATTGAGGCTGCCGTGCGAAAAGAGGCAAACCATGAAAAAGATGGGTGAACTGCGTGGAAGAGGACTTGGAGAAATTAGAAAGATCTAGAGAATGGAGAGGAATGGCCAAGGATAGGAGCCAGTGGAGGACTATTGTGGGGAAGGCCAAGTCCCACACCGGGATGGAGCGCCGAGAAGAGAGAGAGAGAGAAAGAAAATTGTATGTTAAAAATCACGCTGAATGTTTGCTATGGAATGTCTCGAACCCAAACGAATGCATTTCAGAACAATCACTAGCGAAATACAAAAGTTACTCGGTAAACAATGGATTGAGTATAGATCACTGACAATACATAATACCTATACCATATGTACGACTCGACCAATGTAACGGATACTTATTTAATTACGAAGTCATGAACGTGTCTTAGCAACGGTACTAACCCAAACCACATTTGAGTATTTTATCAAGTATAAAAGTGTCATTAATATCCAGAAAATGTACAATCATTTTCGTCAAAGTTTTTTTAAACCGCGAATTTTATAAATCACCTAGTACTTACCTTACTAACGTATTTTATAATTGGTATTTAATTTTGGTCACGTAAGGAATCGGAGATCGACGTGCGCCTATGATACGATGTATGAATGTTGAGGAGCGAGATAAATCCGATGTCCGTATCTAAATCTTTAAAAATACTAGGCAAAGTGTCGACTAACAAGAAAACTTCGGCAAGTATATTTCACTGTGTAATATTTTGCAAGTCGACATGCGTAGGTTGTGACAAGTTTCACAAGCTACTTAAATTGACAAATAAGATGAAAGAGAAAGTTAAAAGTAGAAGGCGTTGGATCGTAGAAGGTAAAAGAATATCATGAATAAGGGTGCACAAATAAGTGAATATGGTCTTGAAACTGTAACATTGTCCAAACAAAGTGCCCAAAGAGCCATGGAAAGAGTCATGTTAGGAATAAGCCTAAGAGACAGAGTCAGAAACGATACGGTGAGAGAAAAAACAAAGGTCATTGACATCATCCACCGGGTGGCGATTCTAAAATGGCAATGGGCAGGTCACGTAGCCAGAAGCTCAGACAAAAAATGGACAAGAAGACTGCTGACTTGGAGACCGTGGACGGCAAAGAAAAGTGCAGGGCGACCGCAACAACGGTGGAAGGATGATCTGAACAGACATGTCGGAATAACCTGGATGCAGTCTGCACAAGACAGAGTGACATGGAAGCGAATGGAGGAGGCCTTTGTCCAGGAGTGGACGGGAATAAACTGAGAAAGAAGAAAATAATATCTTAAAGAACGTAAAGCCTGCACAACAGTTGTATGCCATCATAAGAAAATATGTTGTTCTTTCACATTTCACGTATTCAATGTGTTGACAGCTAAGAACGTTTGCACGAAGCAGACAAGTGAATTATTTCATGTTATTAATTGTTAACGTACTTTATTAATATTTCGCGTTTTATTAGACTGGCGAATGAGTAGCTACTTCATCCTAGTACTCGTGAAGGGAAATTGCATAAACAAGTTGTTGAATTATCGCGTTATGTTTGTTATCGTATTCATATTAAATTAGAAGTGGATAACAATGTATTGTACCCCGGTGGGTATATTCTTTAATATCCCAGTGTCAAGGACATGGTACCATCGAGGAAATCGGTTTTTATTAAAATCCAATGTATTTGGCCAGATTATCTTTCATAATATTATACAAAACAATTTTGATGGGAATATGCATTAGCGAAATTACAAAAAGACTTTTAGCAAAATGCCATATACGTCTTTTGAAATAGGAATAAAATTGTTAGGTTGATATTTTAGAGTTTCAGATTTTTTTTAATACTACAACTAACTCCGTTGTTTAATATCCAATCAATAAGAGTCATTACACTAGTTTTTGAATGTATTATTCTGGGTATTATTATTATTTTGTTGAATCGCTCTTTACATCATTACAGCGCGAGTCAAATCGATGTAAAGGGTTCAAATTGATTCTTGTGACATGTGATAGATAGCTAATCTATCCCCATTTTATTGTCACGTGAATTCTACACAAGATCAAAGATAGTGTGACAATAACACTGCCATCCCCAGGAATCGAAACCGGGACTTCCGGGGTGGCAATCAAAGCACTCACATTACATCACTTAGGTCGACTTCTTCTTCTTTTTCTTCTTTCTCAGCCTATTCCCGTCCACTCCTGGACAAAGGCCTCCTCCATTTGCTTCCATGTCATTCTGTCCTGTGCAGACTGCATCCAGGTTATTCCGACGTGTCTGTTAAGATCATCCTTCCACCGAAGTTGCGGTCGCCCTGCACTTCTCTTCGCCGTCCACGGTCTCCAAGTCAGCAGTCTTCTTGTCTACTTTTCATCTGAGCTTCTGGCTACGTGACCTGCCCATTGCCTTAGGTCGACTTAGGACGTATATATTATTAATTATGTTATGTCGTCTGTGAATTAAAATAAATTTATGTTATTTTACTAAGCAATAAAAAAGTATGTAAATTATTATATATTTTTTGTGAATGTATACTTATACTTGTATCCGAATACTGGATTTCACTCATGGTGGGTGATTAATTCATGAAATTTAATTGTATCTCAATAGAGACGAAGATGCAAACTGGAAACTGAATATGGTTGATCAAGGTGTTTACAGGACTTATGGCCTGTCATTGGTTGGGTTAGGTGGAATGGGGAATGTTGTAATTACATAAAGCGTGCGCTTAACCCAACCAATGACAGGTCATAAGTCCTGTAAACACCTTGATCAACCATATTCAGTTTCCAGTTTGCATCTTCGTCTCTATTGAGATGCAATTAAATTTTATGTAAATTATGTTCTTCTAGAACCTGGGAATGCAATGAGCCCCCATGCTGAGTCAATTGTATGTCTAGAGATGGGCATAGTTATGTGATAAAATGTTGACGGCCTCCCAAACCAAATTCATCGATGCCATAGTCTATGACAAGCGCCGGAGCCCCCTGTACTACGCCAAGCTCACGGAAGAGGAGAAGTACAGGCTCTCCAGATGTCCCAAGAAGAATTATGAGATCGTGAACGTACAGCTTCTGGGGTAACTCCGCTTCCATACAATATACCATATATTCATACAATCTAATCTTAATCTTTGGAGCAAGTAGTTGAGTTCGTGTATTTAGGTAGTATGTTTACAAAAGATGGGCGAGTGTAGAGGGATATTGAAAGAAGGGTTGGGGCAGGCAACAAAGTGAATGGTGCACTTAAAGTTGTCATCGCAAACAAAAACCTATCCAAAAAAGATAGAATGGCAGTGCACAATGGTGTTCTTCTACCGACCCTTATGTATGGAAGCGAAGCATGGAACTGGCAAAAGAAGGATGAAAGTAGAATAAATGCAGTAGAAATGAGATCTCTTAGACGAATGTGTGGATACTCTGTGTATGATAGAGCGTCGAATGAAAATATAAGAAGTGAATGCGGTGCGAATGATGGTGTCATGAACAAAATAATGAAAGGATCATTAAGATGGTTTGGACATATGGAAAGAATGAATGAAGAAAGAATGGTAAAAAAAATATATGTTAATGATGTAAATGGAACCAGAAATAGAGGAAGACCGAGGAAAACGTGGCACGATCAAATAAATCAAATATTGAATGTCGGCCATGTGAGGAGTCAGAGAAATCGACGCGCGTGCATGTTGAGGAAGCGAGAGAAATATGTCAGGAAAGAAAAGTGTGGCAGTCCATTATTTCTGCCTACCCCTTCGGGGAGACGGCGTGATGGTTAGTTAGTTAGTTTTTTTCTTACAATCTTGAATCTTAGCGTAGAACTGTACAGCAATTGAAACATAATAAGTGAGTTGGTAATTAATTAACATTGACGTATCCTCTAAACGAAGGTTTATTACCATTCAAAGTGATAAATAACATTATTTTCTGTACGCCTACGCCATTACATGAATACTTTGTTTGCAAATAAATGTTGTCCGTGCCGTTTATACTCGTATAATACAATATATCTGCAAGCTTCTGACACGAATAATTTGGTTCTAGAATTAAAAATATTAACAAGAGAAACGGGGGAGTGAGTGACACCGTAATTAAAAACTGTGCCGGCGCTAGCAACACCTTCAGTTCCGCCACCAGAGTCACCAAGAAGGCCGCCTCCGCCTGCCCGAGGAATAGATCGAACATCCCTGTCAAAAAAAATAAACCTTCCCCGCGTGACAGTTGTGTGAAGGAGCTCGTGAAATCTCGTACGTATATATGCGTGTGTGATCCCCTGCCCACGCCGGCTGCAAACACGAAGTTGAATTCTCGCACATACAATAAATATTCCTCGAATAATCTCTTGAAGATGGACGCCATAGACAACATGGAGAGCGACCATAGAAGTATACCCCAACCGGGTGGTTACTCACACAGCGCTGATCACGAGAGGCCACAGAAGATGTATCCATTAAGGAATAATACGCTGCATATATTGAAACCTCACGGAAAATCTGTAACGGGAAATTCTCCACGAAGTACCGATCGGAACATCTCCGAAGACACGGCTGTCTTGAGACTTGTCAATGAGCAATCGAATTCCGGATGTGTTAGGACCAACGCAGATAGAGTGCACACGTTCCAAAAATTCAGCAGTTCCTCAAATCATAATAAACATTGGCCACCCTCTAATATAGCAGAATTCCTCATATTTTCACCATGCCCAATGGAGAGACATCGCGGAAAGGACAAAATCAAAGGAGTGGAAGAACAAGATACATCAAATTTTAATCAGTCAAAGAGTTCTGAGAACAGAGGGCTGACTTGCACTACCATTAATTCGGCGCTTTGGCACAATAGCGCGCAGAGCGCTTCGCCCCCGGGGCTCGTGAGGAATTCAACCGATGAGAAGGTGTCCGTGGAGGATTATATCAACGCGTACACTGTCATGTCGCCGCGGCTGACTGAGAAGTCCACCAGCACCAACGAGAACTTCCGCGCCCTCGTGAAGGAGAAGTATTGCCTGCCGAATAAGATGTACGAGTCGTCCTCGTCGCCCGCCTTTTACGTGACGGAGAGGAACAAGGAGTGAGTATGCCGCGTGATAAGTTTTTATGGTTCAATGTGTCAATCACGGGTGGAATATATAAGGTTCTCACCACCACCCGAAACTGTTATAGGACGCAGCGACGCCCTTTCGTCAGTCTCGCTGCACTATCTAGGCCTGTTCCTTGTCCATCCGGGACTTACGTTAATTTAATTTAGCCTTTTCTTGTCATCAATCAAAAGGGTGACAGACCACATTTAATCTATTCTTTTAACCTTATATATCTCCCGCGCGGCCTCACATCTCTTTATTATTAAATAAAATCAGAAGTAAATATTATATAAAGTACACATTAAATTAGTAAAATACAATTAAAATTATATAAAACACACATTAATACACAATACACAATAGGACAAATATATAACAAACTAAATTTTATAACAGGAAGAAGATAGTGTATGAGGTCGAAGCCATAAAACCAAATGGAAGTAAACTAAATATACTATATTATAAGCGAATTTTGTATATATTTTTTTTATTTTCAATATTCACAATGAACTTCTGTTAAGAAATTTCAATTAACACCATTTATAACTTAACAAAGTACTCAAATAGCACGTGAAACTCATCTGGCAAAAGGAAATAACCATTTCAGAGCAAAATGAACATAAAAAGAACAAAAAATATTACATTTTAAATATACAGTTGTGGCAAAAGCCCTGAACGAGTTTTTGTCATACGGTAAAAAATTACAAATATTTCAAATCATTTTTAGCACAAATAACAGAAAATATAAACCATCACGCAGTTTCCTCGCAAATGAAGGCAGAGAGAATGGACCATAACACTATTCTATCCTTAGACACATCGCTAGCTTCCTCCACATTCATACATCGAGTCATACACGGGCGTTGATTCCTACGACTTTAAACATAGCGGACCTTTAAAATTTGATTAATCTGGTAATGTCATGTTTTCATCGGTTTTCCTTGACTACTTACTCCATATATTTTCAGTCTTTAACGTATACTTTCTTTTAAATAATGTTGTTACTAACTAACTAACTAACCATCACGCCGTCTCCCCGAAGGGGTAGGCAGAAAGAATGGACTGCCACACTTTTCTTTCCTGACATATTTCTCTCGATTCCTCAACATGCACGCGCGTCGATTTCTCTGACTCCTCACATGGCCGACATTCAATATTTGATTTATTTTATAGTGCGACGTTTTCCTCGGTCTTCCTCTATTTCTGGTTCCATTTACATCGTTAACATATAATTTTTTTACCATTCATTCTTCATTCATTCTTTCCACATGTCCAAACCATCTTAATGCACCTTCAATTATTATGTTCATAGCACAATCATTCGCACCGCATTCACTTCTCATATTTTCATTCGACACTCTATCATACACAGAGTATTCACACATTCGTCTAAGAGATCTCATTTCTACTGCATTTATTCTACTTTCATCCTTAATTATAACGTACTCCTTGCGTACTTGTGTAATACGTTATTTTACTTTCCAGTATTTTGAGTAGGTATTAACAAAGGAGAACACGAAACAAAAAGGATCAAATTATTTCAAATTTTATTCGTGATTGTTATAAACATTTGTATGCTTTAATATTTACGGTACTCGGAAATACACTTCTTGGTTACGGAAATTGGCGATCTTCAACAGGGAATCAATATGTTGTCCGAGTCCCAAGCCAGTGGCGGCTCCAACCCCAGGGGTCTCGGCAGCTGCCATAGTCAAGGAAACGGCGGAACCTTCGCCGCCCCTTCCACTCCCGCCCCCGCCCAAGCCAGACGAGCCTTCCCAGCCTCCAGCTGTAGATAACAAGGAAGAAGAATGCCAGAGTTCGAGGGAAGAAAAAATACAGCAGAAGGTTTGAATATTTATTATTATTATTATTTTATCTTTCAATCCTAGAGCTTGTTTTGCAGCTAAGGCTATTTACATCTTTACTAGTTCGTGGGATACCACTAGGGCCTTTAATGTGGTAATTTCCCATTGTTTTCCGCATTATTATTATATATATATTTTTAAGGTGAAATTTAATTCGTTCTTTAAACACGTACCTAGCTAAAACAAAATACATTCTCAAAATACAAAAAAAGATTAAATTATTATATTTACGAGTATACCCAGTAATAAACCGAGCGAAAAATAAAACTTTAACTAAGTTTATTTGTAAATAATTAATATTTTTAATTGAAATTTCTTGGTAGAAGTTCATTTTAAATAATAAAAACAAAAAAAATAATTGATACAAAAATAATTGATATTTAGTGTGCTTCCACTTGTTTTTACCATCGACCGGTTTCGGCCTTGCTGCCATCTTCTGGTGACCAGAAGATGGCAGTTGTATATAAAAAAAAAATGTAAGTTTATTTGTATATGATGATTTATTTTATAAATCAATACACTGCTTTTAAACTTTTTTACAAATGCACTTTTCAGTTTATTTTCTATGTTTATTTTCTTGGCATGCTTCTAAACTCCCGATGATGAAGGTGTAAAACCTTCGAAACGTGTCGTGAAAAACAAGTGAAAGGTGAAAAAAAAGTGCTTTAGTAAATAAAATGTCATCGTTACTGTTAAAATTTATAACACTTTAATAATATCACAATTTATTTTTATTCACTGAGAATGTCGCGACAGCTGTTTCGCCAACCGATGTTGGCATCATCAGGTGTTTCAATAAACAGCTAAGCCAAACGAAACAGTGAATAAAAATAAATTGTAATATTATAACAGTAATAATGTTGAAATATCATAGTATTTAAAATATCATCTTTCCTTTGCGTTACGCTTAAAGTTGATTAAAAATATGTTATAGGATATAAAATAAATTTTTGAATAATTTAATCGTGAAAAACTTACATTTTTAAGTATTGCCCGGTTTCGGTACAATCTTTATCATAATCAATGTTTGATTACCGATGGAAATGTTTGTTTTAAACAGATATTTATTTACGTTATGTATTGAAAGGAGCGATTTAATTACTTTATAAGTGTGAGAACATTATTGAAAATATCTTTTGAATCTCCGTACCAAGCGAAATGATATTAAATTTGAAAACATAAAATAGTTTTATTGAAATTATGTCTCGATGCATTATTCAGTTTATTGTTTGATTATCTATTATATTACGTGGGTTGAAACGAAGATGTACAGACTACAATTTTGCAATTACTCAATAAAAATATTAATCTCGGAGTAACCCAGTTCGTTCAATCAAGAGAGCCCATATGGCGCTATTAGGATAGAACAGCCAAGTGCCTCGTCCATACTCTTTGTGAAAATTCTTATCAAATAACCCACAAAATGTTCACAAACGTTGTTCGATTTTCCCAAATTTGCTTTCAATGCGAATATCGTAAATATTCAATTCGGCATAATAATAGAATGACATGTTTTGCCTTCCCAAGGCAATTATTAAATGATAATTGAATGCCTTGGCAAGGCGAAACATATCATACCCCTTATAATATGATTACACTTTTTTAAAACTGACGTTTTCATCCTAATTAATTATTTATAATAGAGTTTTATATAATTTTTCAAAAAACAAACATTATATAAAAGTTACTGATTTATTTACTGTTTCTTGGACGATGTTGTAAAACCACATATTAAAAATGAACAAAATCGCCTGTTTTAAAAAAGTTTTATTTTATTTTATGTAAGACATGTTACGTTTTGCTAAGGTTTTATCGGGTGTAATAAATGAGACATTTGATATTGCCTTAGCAAGGCGAATCATGTCATCCCATAAAATATAATATAACTTCTAGGAAACATAAGTTTTAATTCATTTGTAATAGTAGTAGTTTTACATGTCTATTAAAGCAACAATAAACAACAACAAAAAACCAACCATCACGCCGTTTCCCCGCTGGGGTAGGCAGAAAGAATGGACCGCCACACTACTCTATCCTGGCATACCTCTCTAGATTCCTCCACATTCACACAAAGAGCCATACACGCACGTCGATTCTTCCGACTTCTAACATGACCAACCTTTAAAATTTGATTAATTCGGTCATGCCATGTTTTCCTCGGTCTGTCCCGACTCCGTACTCCATTTACATAATTAAAGTATACTTTCTTAACCATTATTTCTCCATCCATGCGCTCTGTCGTATATCGTTCTACCACCCATACGTCTTAGGGACCTCATCTCTACCTCATTTATTCTGCTATCATCCTTCTTCTGCCAGTTCTATGCTTCGCTTCCATGCATTAGGGATGGGACCAGAACTCCACTGTGAACGCAACAATAAATATCTTGTAGTCTGTTTTGTCTTTAAGAATGTTTGTTTATTTACTTTTTATTATGAAATTTTTATTATACTGGCAACTGAAAATGACATTGAGTAGGTACTTTTTTTTAAAGATATTCTTAAAAAAATATATCTCGTATTTTTGTCTGTGTATCATTTAAAGTGCTGTATGTTGTTATTTAATTAAGTAACGCGTGACTCTCGGATAATGAAATCCGTACACAATCCGTAATAAACAAATGCAAAAATGAACGGTGACGTGGGCAAGGAACGCACGATGTTCAGGCAGTGGTGTGCTGGTACTTCGTGTAGTACTATTGTGGATTTACAATAGAGATAATCTATACAGCGCGATTATTAGATATGTGTATTAGGCAATAATTGTGTAGTTTCATAGGACGTCATAACTCGTCCGTAATAAACGTTACGGTCATAAAAGGAGGTGTGGTAATTAAATTCCGAAAATTTCGTTGTGGCGTGCGAACCGGCAACACTGCAAGACTGGCGTGTATGCGACTGGTTAGATATGTCTTTCCACTCAGTTGCAGTGAAGATTTCACAGCAATTTTTTTTTCACAGCAAACAGCACATTTTCTCAGTTGCAGTGAAGGTAATCGGGCGTTTGGTTCGTTTTTTAAGGGTGTTTTTCGGATACAAGTTTTTTAACTCGGTCGCAGAAATGACTGACTCAGTTTTTAAACATCGTGCTGTGATCCGATTTTTGGTCATAACGTGTGTTTAACCTGCAGAAATCTTACGAAAATTACGGCAGGTGTATGGAAATGAGTGTCTGTAGACCCGTAGACAAAGCTTATAGTGTAGAAAGCAAGGATGTCAAGATCACGGCTGAAGACAATGCTGATCATTTTCTTCGATGTTCATGGCATTATTCACCGTGAATACGTTCCTGAGGGCGAGACAGTGGCTGGAAAGTTTTATGTTGAAGTCTTAGAGCGGCGTGTTTTCCGTAAACTACCCGAACGGCTGGCTCTTGCACCATGATAACGCGCCGGCTAATTTCTCCTTGATTTTGAGGGAATATTTGGCAAAAAAAAGTATCCCAACGTTACCGCATCCACCCTACAGCCACGACTTGGCCTCCTGTGATTTTTTGTTGTTCCCTTAAATGAAGAGTCACCTCAAAGGAACCCATCATGGTAGTTATCCGTGGCTCTATCCCACGGCATTTCTTTTAGGAATGCTCGGAACCAATTCTCTACAGCTTCGAAGAGATGGGCATCTCATAACCCATTTCTTTAAATTAATCAGGGGATATTTCGAGGACTCGGCCGTGCTAGAGGGTGTTGGTCTTTTTGTCCCTGATAGATTTCTCCGACAGCGACAGCACATATTGTTTTACCAACCGGCCACCAGAACCAACCTGCCTCTGGTGACACCAGTGGGAAGAGCAATTAGTCAGCTGAGCGCGGTCTCCTCGGAGATCGACGTCTTTTATATTAGTGAAGGTACGTTCAGGGGACAAATAGTATTGATTTTAGAAAGTAAATCTCTAATGCGTTCCCGGTACTTTGTTGTATTTTTATAATATTTTACCTGTACTTAATAGATGCCTTAAACATTTTCTTGTTTGTAATGTCTTTTGAGTTAATAAACTGATTTGATTTGATCATGGCAGTGTGGAAGCCGTCCAGAAGGCTGCGACCGTCGTCTTGAAAGGCCTAACTTTAGAGGACTATCAAAGCTGCTTCCAATCATGGGAAAAACGTTAGAAACGTTGTTCTGAGTTAGGAGGGGACTACTGTGAAGGACGTTAAAAGAATTCGTTGCGAACTTTATTTTCCTGTGTTTTATTTACAAATTCTCGGAATTTAATTGCCACACCTCGTATATAATTAGGAAACTAGCAAACAGGAGTTCTGATGTTGTTACTTCATTTGTATGCATAGTTAACATTGGATAAACGATATGAAATATTTATTTCTACTAGTAATTAAAACAAATACTTATTTTAATTTGACAAAATTTCCAAAGTATTTTGTGAATTCTGAATTTAATACAGAATGAATGAAATCAACTTTTGCCAAATACATATTATCTATTTTTTAATACATTGTTTTAGCCGAAACACTATGATACTTCAACATTATAAACTGTTAAATCATAAAACTCTGTTTTTATGTATCAAAATATTATTTTTGTTTTTCGTGACAGCTGTTTCGTCAACCTATGTTGACATCATCAGGTGTTACAATAATGTATCAACTGTTAAATTTTCGTGATTTGTCGAATTGACATAGGAACAAATACACATAAAGGTTAGAAAAATAACGAAAAATTAACAGTTGATATATTATTGTAACACCTGATGGTGTCAGAATAGATTGAGGAAACAGCTGTCGCGAAAAATAATAATAAAATTGTGATACATAAAAATAGTTCATATATTTTTTGTCAAGTTTCAATCCTACAAATTGATTTGCAGTAAATTCTAACATACATCTTCACTGGTTCTTGGGATGCCTTTGGGGCCTTTAATGTTGTAGTTTTCCGTTGCTTTCTTCATTTTGTATACAACAGGTTATTTCATCCCAATTACTGCATACATTTTTAAACTATTAATTCTCATGACAAATGATAGGTTCTATCGCCATTTTTAATTTCACGTGAATTCTACCACGCCAATGACAGCGCGAGAATTTTTACAATCACATATATTTATTAATACACTATTCAATTAATTTTTTTTTTATCAATTAACATTTTGGATGAATAATTTCTAACACTTTTTTTATACAATTTTTTGATAAGTGCGTAGATTTTCGATTACGTTAGCAATATGTTTTTTGAGATCTTTGGTACATCCATAACTACCATGAAGATGGAGACTGTGACGATCTCCGAAACGTCAGTCGAGGAAGTCAAGTTACAGGGATATACCCAAGATCCCAAAAAAAAAACTATTTTTGATGTTTCTAATTTTCTTTATCATATTCTGGTACGCTGGTACAGGGATGAAATCAAACATTTAAACCTCAAATTGTACTCAATTCCTCTTGTATCAGATCATAAGGAGTGTTTTGTTCATTAATTGAGATAACATCAATATGAAATATTTTGCTGGGTCATCGATATCCCACTTCAAATATGGAAAAACCAAAGCACTCGACTTTCTGTGGCCGTCATTATTATAATTGTTATTTTGATAATAATGCATTCTCGGACTTCCGATCGCAAACAATCCAATCCCTTATTTAGAATAGTGTCTATTCCTTGAGCTGAACCAGGATTATGATGTATGTGGTGACTGTAGCGGCGATGTGGTACATGAGGGTGAAGTCAACGGGGAAACAGTTGCAGGCCGTGAAGCAGGGAAACCTGCGAGATGTCAGGCTGGACCACAGCTGGATTACTTCACGGTCCTCTGAAAAAAAAAAACAGTATCATTTGTCTGGGCTTCATCGAGTACCTTTACGTTTTTCACGTTCCCACAGCTTTCTGCGGCAACGCCAATATGTGCTTGTTCTTCTAATTTCAATTATTTATTTCAACATATCGGAACCATCACAGAACTGCTTTCCAATACACTAAAGATACATAATATTATTCAAAAAGTTTTAATAATGTATAATATTTAATAAAATAATATGATGAACTCACAATTACAACAAAAACAAGGCCTCCCTCAGGTGAGCTACACTATCAGAAAATACGTCGACCTCCGAGGTAACACGTTTTAGCCAACTGTTTTATCTCCCAGCATGCAGAAACAACCTGTCTCTGGTGATGCCGGTGGGGAGAGCAATCAAACTGCTGAACATGATCGCTTCAGAGATCGACGCCTTTCATATAAGTGAAAGCACATTCAGAAGACAAATACCCTTGACTTTAGATAGTATATTGTTTTCCTAAAGTTGAACCATCTCTTATGCGTTCCTGGTATTATATATTTATTATATTTTACCTGTTTTGAACTATGTTTGTTGTTTGTAAGATCTTTTAGGAAAAAAACTGATTTGATTTGAAATATATTGCTCTACCTACCGACATAACCATTTGGCAGGTTGTTTCTGCATTGTGGGAGATAAAACAACGTGTGGCCCATTTGTCGAAGATAATTATCGAGGACGACCAAACCTACATCATTCAGTATTTCTGAATGTGTTTACAACCGCCTATCAGTCGAAGGAAGTGAAAGTGATTTGGCTGAAAGATATTTGTTGATTGTAATATTTCACTTGTATGAAAAGCACTTGTAGAATAAATGCTGTAGAAATGAGATCTCTTGAAAGAATGAGTAGCAAATCTGTATATGATAGAGTATCAAATGCAAATATAAAAGTGAATGCAGTGCGAATGAAAGTGTTATGAACAAAATAATGAAAGGCGTCATAACGATGGTTTTGTCACATAGAAAGAATGAACGAAAAAATAATGGTAAAGGAAAAGATCCGAAACAAGAAATAAGGGAAGACCGAAAAAGGGTGGCACGATAAAATCAATCAAATTTTCAATGTCCCCAGAGAATTATACAGTAACTTCAGCACCTAAATATTACGAAAGATCTTGGCATTTCTGATGACAAATCTAAGCATTGAAGTTATGTGAAGACTAAACGACAAGCGAGCGTCGAACTACACCCCCAGATAGTCGAACTATACGTTTTGTAAAGTCACTTGCCCCTTTGAGGGGGTGCCGATTATCTTGCTGGGGGAGGGAAGACTGATCCGCAATGCCGGACCTCGTTCTCCTCCTCCTTAGTTCAATTGCATTATTTTTCTTCTGGGTGACACGATGTATAAATGTGAGGAATCGAGAGAAGTATGTCAGGAAAGAACAGTGTGGTGATCCATTATTTCTACCTTTCCCTTTGGGGAAATGGCGTAATGGTTAGTTTGTTAGTTAAAAAATGACTATTTTCGAATACTTTCAGCGCTTTCTTTTTAATTTTAACATAAATGATATGTTACAATACGTGAATGATTTTTGGAAATAGAGGTTATCTAAAAATAAACTCAAATGGGATGGGGTCTACCCACACGACACGGTAGGATTATCCGATAACGGAATCGGCGGAACATTTTATTGACAACTAAAGCACTTAGTGCCGAGCACTAATAAATTATGCCTGTACCCAATCCTTCTCTTATATGGTACACGGGTAGATACTTAAACCATAAATAATCGGTAGGCCTCCGAGAGTATCATTTCAAGTATAATGTCGCATTAAATATTCTACGCCTACTAAGAGCACTTTCTAATACTTTAGTGTTATGATGGTTGCGTTTATTTATTTTGTAGGCGCAAAGGCCAAGCAAAGCGCATTTCGCGTTTTTACAGTGGTCGGCAAACTCATTAAATAGAAGAATATAGAAGGTTCCCACCGCATACCCGAGGCTGTTATAGGGCGCAGCGATGCCCATACGTCAGCCTCGCTCGTGCACTTTCTAAGCCCGCCCCCCGCCCACCTGGGGCTTACATTTTTTTCAATCAATCATAAAGGGGGTTCCGGGACACATTTGATTTACATTTTCCCTTCTATGTCCCACACTTACAGATAATTCAATTTATTTTCAAAAATAAAACAAATAAAAAACTTATCTCCTAGGTAACATAAAACAATCAAACATAAAATTATATCAAAAAGGCGGGACATAGTTTCCAATTCCAATCAGAGCCAATAAAGCATGTTTCGGGTCCCTTGGCGTAGAATAGCCTCCATGTTAGTATTAAGTATGAGGATAGTGACGTTAAATTTAAGAAACTTCTGAAGACTGAACTGTTCGGTCAGTCATTTTCTAGTGCGCTCTTGGAGTAATTGATTTTACAAAACGGCGCACTTAAAATACAAATCATCATAATAATAAATAATAATAATAGTTTGAAGAGGAAGAGAAAAAATGTGGAGGTTTGTGGAAAAGTAAAAGATGAGGCCAGAGGTGAAGGCACAAGAAGCAGTAGAGAAATTAAATTAATATTAAAATAGAAAGAAAAAAACAAGAATACGTATAGTAATCCATGCCCACCAGGGGGCAGTTTCGACTTCGGTTCAGAACGGTCGACTGGAGCCACCGGCGACGCAATCCAGGGGCAGCCGTCCCAATTTTTTTTTCGGTAAACTCATTACTAAAAAAACCAAATGTTTGCGGGATGACGATTTAATTTTTTTTTTAGAGTTAAATTTCCTCACATGAACATTATTTTTAATGCCTCTTAAAATTAGACTCACTAAAACTAGATTTTTTTCTTTTTAATAATTGTATTCATAACAAAATACAAGTGTATTGTTAAAATGTTCACAAAATTAACTTCATTTGCAGCTTTTTAATAAATATATCTAATTAACTTCTTTTTTCTTTGGTTTCTCGCTACTAAACTATGCGTAATACATAGTTTAGTAATAAGATGCGTTTGAGCTGCAAATCTAGTCAGAGCCGCAGTTCGAGACAACATTTTACTGCAAATGAAGTCAGCAGCATAGCGTAGGTTGATTAATAAGATCAATGGCCTTAAATTTCCTTGGAAAGTTTGAAATAATCAGGTATCATATTGTTGTTAAGATAATCAAATGATTTTACTGAAATCTCTTGATGGAAGTTCATTTTAAATAAATCGATGTTTTTTTTAACTACTTCCACTTTTGTCTTTATTTAGACAGCGACCGGTTTCGCCAGGCTCGCTGGCATCGACAGACCAGTCTGTCGATGCCAGCGAGCCTGGAACAAAAGTGGAAGTTGTTAAAATACATCGTTTTATTCAATTATTATTCATATTGTTGATTATTAAATTCATGCAAGATTTCAGCTTCTCTTTAATGAGACTTATTGATTTCTGTTCCAAAATACAAACTAACTAACTAACCATCACGTCGTCTCATCGAAGGGGTAGGCAGAAAGAATGGCACCCCCACTGTTATTTTCTGACATAATTCCTTCGATTCCTCAACATTCATATATCGTGTTATGCACGTACGTCGCTTTCTCCGAATCCTCATGTGACCGATATTCAATATTTGATTTATTTGATCGTGCCACGTTTCCCCGTTCCCAAATACTATTTAATAAATAATGTTTTCGTAACAAGCTGAAAATTGATAAATATAGCTGCAAATAAAGTACCAACAGGAAATAGACCTGCAGGAAGACCACCTAAAAGATGGCGAGACAGTTGGACATCTGCATCCCAGGAACAGGCTCCGAGAAATAACAGGACACAGTCCTAAATAAAGAAGAAGAAGAAGTAACAAGCTTATCGCGGAAGACCCGCTTGTGGCTCGCGAGCCGCAGTTTTTCGACCACTTAGTGTTAGTAAATAACATTTTTGTACCTTTGGGTTGCTTGGACATGATGGTATCAAGCATTACGGCGGTCGCCCTGGCCTCTGCTCTGACCATCTCGGAGGAGGCGGTGGTGAGGAACAAGATGACTGTGTCGTAGATGGCCAGGAAACACGTGGACAGGATACGATTGATCGTCTGGCTATTAGATTCCTCTTCCTAAAAACCAATGACGATATGTTAAAAAAATAAGTCGGATAAAACTTAGATAAATAAAATATATGAAAATCGACACAGACCAGCCAATGTATTATAACTAACTGACAAACGATGAATAAAAAAAACTTAATAATAAAAAAAAATGTTTCTAAATGTTTAGTTTAATTCCATAATTAAGAATCGACGTGCGTGTATGACTCGATGTATGAATGTGGAGGAAGCTAGAGAGGTGTGCCAGGATAGAGTAGTGTGGCGGTCCATTCTCTCTGCCTACCCCTGCGGGGAAACGGCGTGATGGTTTTGTTGTTGTTGTTGTTGTAGTTTAATTCCACTTATTTTTTAGCTTTGTATGGTTTCGATGGTCGTCTCACCAGAAGATGGCAGCGAGTTGCCGAAACCGTTCGAAGTTAAAGAACAAGTCTGATTTATCTAAATATTATAAAGTGTTAAAATTTGCAACACTGTTGTGACATCACAATTTTTATTATTCAATTTTAATGTCGCGATAGCTGTTTCGCCAACCGATGTTGGTATCATCAGGTGTTACAATCACAAGGTGTTCTTAGCGTGTGATCTTTTTCGTGTATTTTGTATTGCACTGTTTTGTGTGACAGGCATGGAGTTGTTTATTGTTTCTTGAATAATGATGTAAAACTCCATATTAAATAATAATTAATACGAATAAAAACGTCAGTTTTCTAGAAGTTTTATTATATTTTATGGGAGTGACATGTTTCGCCCTTCTAAGACATTATCAAATGTATAACAGTTAATAAATTTAAGAGTTAATAATATGGAAGTATCATAGAGTTTCGGCCAAAAAATTATCTTAACTACATATTACAATATATTTATTATGAGGATTTTTAATTTTCATTATTTACAATGAACTTTTAGCAAGAAATTTTAACTAACAACATTAATATATAATAAGAAAATACATTTTTCTTTTTTGTATAATGTATTATTTAAAAGTTAATATTTAAAACATTGCGCTTGCTTTTTTGGATCTTTTATTATTTTCAATAAATATTTAATGGATTATTTATTAATATTTAATAAATAATCAATACTTACGTCTAATAGAAAAATGGTTGCGAAATATATTGATCTTATTAATGAGACTATGCTGTTTATAGTCATTAGAAGATTCTGTAAAAAAATATGAATGGTTATTTAATTGTGAGTCAATTACGTATATTTCTATAATATTCTTTTAAGACATAAAAAAATCTGATATTATTGTTAACACAAATGATATATTAATCACCTGTTCTTTATAAAACGAATTGGAGAGATCGCATTGCTCACAGTTCAACATGTAAACTTCCATAAGATCTTCGAGGTGGAATTCTCTGGTTCTAAAAGACTTCAGCGCCTCCTCGACGACCATTCTCAGATAGAAGATATATTCTTCGATCGCGTTCCTTTCACAGTACTCCGCCGCGCTCTTGTCAGAGATGTTTTCGTACTTGAGGTCGTAATAGGCCCGAAGCTTCACATTCATCGTCATATACATGTGCCTCATGAGCAACAGAGAACACATGAACTGAAGCGAGACCAGAGAATTCATCAAGGTTAATAAATAATTTAATATGTAAAGAAGAGCAAAGTTAACCCCGTTAAAAACAATTAGAGCGTAAAAATCGTACGTGCAGATCAACGTAAGAGGAATAAAAATAATTCCAATCATAGTATAGACTATTTGCCTTCCTTGCTTGTATCTCTTGGGTCCATCCAAACGTAACTTATTCACAATCTTGTCATTGTTTACAAAGAATTTGGAGTAAGAACGTTGCTGGTGAAACGCACTCAATGCAATGTTGCAGATGTTGGTAGCGACGAGAACCAATAAGCTGATGATGTCCGTGACAACTATGGCGTTCTTTGAATGACGGTAGAATATTTTTCGCCTCTCCCTCATGACAACTATAGTCACCCCGATGATAGCGGCTATGGCAAGGATGCAGTATATCTTCCTGAAGTATGTGTTTGAACTGCGGGGTCGGTGCACTCCGAATATCTTTTCCAAGATCACCAGCGGTCGGAGGGTATAGTCCAAATCGTAGACCGGACATTCCTTTTCCGATTTGGAACTGGATTCACTGTTGTTGGACCGTAGGGTTAGAAAGCTAAAACGTTTCTTCGACTCTCCGGGAATTACTATTTTAATCATATTGTTCATTGTAATGTTGATACAAAGTACGCAAACCGACTACCTTCCGCGAATCCGCGATTACTGTGATGTTACAACACTTGAAACACGGAAAAATTGATACAATATCGATACCAAAATAATTACTATGTACATAGATACAGGGTTAACGAGTGATATGCATTTAAAGTTCGCTCTGCCACGAAGGTCGTTAAATATTTAATATGGAGTATTACATAATTAATCAATAAACAATAAACATCATTAAAAATGTATTATATTTAAATATATTTTTAAGCAGTTTTCTCGAACGGTTAGTTCTGTATTTTACTGAAAAGAGAAAAGTTCCCATATAAATGTACATTTTATACTAGATATTAAAGTAATTTATTTATATTGGGGATGTGTGTACTTAGAATGTGTCGTAAAATATATTTAATGGTTTTGTTCCAGGGAAGTCGATGGAAGATGTTTTTTACTAAACTAAGTTGCAGACAAAAGAATTATTAGGTTACTAAAAATCTGGATTTATTTCAATACGAGAGGAAAACTTGCTCAAACCATTGTGATTCACAGTATCAACGAAACCAATTTTATAAAATTCAGCGAATCTAATGTAATATACATGTGATTGTTTCTAATGTTAAATATGTTATAATAACATTAACAGTCTTTTACGTATCATTGTTTTATAAGGAACTTGCATGTTTTAATTTTTGTTATTTAATGAATAAAGATGTATATTTTTTTCTGTTGACTTGGTATTTTTTTGTTTATTTGGTATTTTTATGTTGATTTGGTATTTTTCTGTTGACTTGGTATTTTTCAGTTAACTTGGTATTTTTCTCTTTAGGTACTTGGTATTTTTGATGACTTCCTATTTTTCTGTTGACTTGGTATTGTTTTATTGATTTGGTGTTTTTTATTGATCAGGTGATTTATTGAATATTGAAAAAAACGCCTGTTTTCTTGAAGTTTTTATACTAAATCATTATATAATATCTTATCACATATGGCACCCATAAAATATAATAATATTTTAGAAAAATTATGTTTTTTTTTTCAAAAATAAATGCTTTATGTGGAGTTGCTTCACCAACAATATAAAAAGGTTTAATAATAAAGAAACGATAACAAATATTGCTTTATTACGAGGACATAGTGCACTTCACTTCCTAACAATAGGGTCGACACAAGATTCCACTGCCATTTTAGCTTTTTTGGATGACAATTTTAAATGCCTTTGTTGCCAGCCAATTCTTCGTTCAATATCCCTATCCACACGTCCATCATTTGTAAATACACTTGCTAAATATAACAAATATGGTACATCCACGTGTTTAAGATTTTAACCTTTAATGTTAATATTGCACTGCCTGACATGCTTTCTTCTTTTTTGAAAATCATTACTTAATCATCAGGGTGTCCACACCAGGATTTGTAATTCATGCTCGCCGTCTGCAAGTAGAACAGCGTCGTATGCATATAATAAAAAATTTCCGACACTATTCATATTACAAAACAAACAAACAAACCATCACGCCGTTTTCCCGTGGTGGTAGGCAGAGATAATGGACCACCACACTACTCTATCCTGGCAAACCTCTCTAGATTCCTTCACATTCATACAACGAGTCATACACGCAGGTCGATTCCTCCGACTTCTAACATGACTAACCTTTAAATTTTGATTAATTTGGTCATGCCATGTTTTCCTCGGTCTGCCTCGACTCCGTACCCCATTTACATCATTAACGTATACTTTCTTAACCATTCTTTCTCCATCCATGCGTTCCATATGCCCGAACCAACCCAGCGATCCTTTATAAATTTTGAAAATTCGTGAAAATATATTTTTTTTAAATATTTATGTAATATTTACCATATATCACTGATGAAGGGCTTCTGTGTCCGAAACATGTTTGTTTTTTTTATTTTTGTAATAAAGTGTGTGTTGTGTACAAAGTTAAAAAAAGAAACATTGTTCAATATAAAATTGAACCTTTAAACGAATGATTTCGTTGAAAGGGTGGCTCAGCTCAAACGGTCAATTGCGGGACATGTTGCCAGAATGATAGACCAAAGATGACCAGAAAAAATGGAGACCTCGTGAAAATAAATTAACAGAAAGAGACCCTCCGCACGATAGTCTGTTGACATTAGAAAAATCATCGGTGACTGGATGCAGAAAACAAGAGATAGGAAATATGTTTGAAGTGAAAAAAATATGAGGGAGGCCTACGCTAAATTTTGAATTAAATAATATTGTAACTTTTTCTTCTATATTCGCCTTCACTTTGTGTTGTGGTTACATATTTGAATAAATATAGTTACACTTTGTACGAGTATTACAACTTTTTTGATTTTTACTGAACTCAGACATGTTTCGGTTACAAGTAACCTTTATATACAATTTTAACAGTCAAATAAATTAGAGCGGTCACTTATATACTAAATGGAGATCGAGTTATGTATAAAAGTGGAAGGGGTATAATTAGGAATAAGGAGAGAAGAGGTGTAACGGGAACATATCAAGCATGGGAATTGAATTTAAATTTAATTGGTTATTTATTATATTTTTATTATTTTTGATGACTTTTTTAATTTCTATAATACAATTTCGAAATTGTTTAAAGTAAGGTTTTTATTATAATAATAATATGCAAAATTTCAATACCGTTTTTTTTATTAAATGTATGATTATTTTCAATTAAATGGTTTGGGAAAACATGTCTGAGTTCAGTCAAAATAAAAAGTATTGTAATATAAAGTGTATCTATATTTATTCAAATGTAACTATTTAGCTGTTTTTCTTAATTTTATAATTATAAACGAAGACTTTTCTAAATTTATATATTTTTTTATTCGCCCTATACCATTCATGAATAATTGCAACTTGTAATTTATGATATAATAATAGACAAGTAAGCAGTTGTGTACCAGTATATATGAAAAACTTTTTTGCTGATATAGTTATATGGACCTTTCCAGCAAGCCCTTCCTGCTATTGACTATCGACCTTATCTTATACGACAAGCAGGACGCATAGAGAAACCAACCGTAACGGTGATTTTTTAATTAATGATATTTTTTGTTAATTTTATGCGAACATTAAACAAATACGTCATGACAGCGTCAAAACGCACTGGTTGAAGACATTTTGCCAGTCATGACGTACGGATCCGAAAAGTGGACATTGACAAAAGGTCTAGTCTACAGATTCAAGGTTGCCCAGCGCGCCATGGTAGAGCCATGCTTGGAATAACCTTAAGGGACAGATTTAGAAACGAATTTATTCGACAACAAACCAAGGTGACTGAGGTGGCTCTACGGATAGGCGAGCTGAAGTGGCGGTGGGCTGGCCATATCTGTCGGAGAACCGACAGCCGATGGGGAAGGCGGGTTCTGGAGTGGAGACCGCGTACAGGATTCCGTAGAGTTGGACGTCCCCTTGTCCGCTGGACCGACGATCTGAAGAGGATTGCTGGACATGGATGGATGGAAGCGGCAATGGATAGGGGGCGGTGGCGGGCTTTGGGAGAGGCCTACATTCAGCAGTGGATGACAGACGGCTGATGATGATGATGATGATTCAACAAATACAAAAATGGTACAATGTAATTGTGTAACTGTTATTCGAATGTAGTATTTTGGGAAATACATTTTCCATTTATTTTGGGTCGGCTCTTCTAACATAATTGAATAGCCATCCTGCTCTCAATTTGCAAGACAATTTATAAGACAAGCTTACGATTGACACGAAGAAGATGAAGAATTATAAATAAATAATATATAATATAATCTTTTTTATTATTGATGGTTAGGTATTAATTTTGTAAAACTCCATTATTAATTTATAATTGTAAACACGATTGTACTTAAAACTGAACTTAAAACTAAGACAGAGGATGTTAAGGTATTATGTGTGGTCTGTTCTGTTATATGGGTGTGAGACATGGACATTAAAAGTAATTACAATGAACCGGTTAGAGGCATTTGAAATGTGGCTTCACCGAAGAATGTTCAGGATCCCATGGACAGACAGAGTGACGAACACAGTAGTCCTGAATCGTGCAGGAGTAAATAGAGAGCTGCTGACATTGATCAAAGTCCGCAAGATTTCATATCTGGGTCACGTTCTACGAGGAGAAAAATATCGCCTGCTGTATCTAATTTTGAAGGGAAAAATAGAGAGCCGCGGGGGGGCAGGGAGAAGGCAGATCTCTTGGCTTCACAATGTGAGGGAATGGACGGGAATCGGAACTGTGGAGGAGCTATTCCAGACAGCGCAGGATAGGGAAGAGTTTACCAGAGTGATCGCCAACGTCAGGAGGACCTGACAGGGAAATTTAAGAAGAAGAAGAAGAAACACGATTGATAGTGGTTTTACTTGGATTTAATTCATATAAATTGTGACAAATTTGTTTCGCCTTGCGAGGGCATTCTCAAACTGACGTCTTTATTATTATTAATTTTTAAATACATATTTTTTTTAAATGCTAGTTTAGTATGTACGTACATGTTTTTCTTTATTATCACGCACATAGTCGATCTTTTACATTTCTGTTGAAATCAAACTCCGTTATAATTTTAGATTTATTTATTTTTAAAATTTTATACAAATAATTTTATTACATTTTGGGTATGTCTTAACTAATTATATACAATATTGCATTATTAAATTTTACATTGAATGTTGGGGATTTATTGAATATTTCTATGATATTTAAAATTACTTATAAATTCAGAATATTTAAAAAATTCTAAAGCATACTATTTTTTTTTTAAATGGCGTAATATGTTTTTTTTTAAATTCGATGTGCTACTTATATACCTCGATTGAATAGAAACAAAGCATGTGTTTCGAATGATAAAATACAGTTAATTATTGAATATTTAATATTTCCACCCTTGCCACACTAAAAGAAATAAAAAATAAAAAGTATGTCGTATCGTGGGACTAGGGTATCATACAATGTATTGTAATAATGTCTACCAACTACTTTTATTATTTAAAATACAATCATAAATAAACTATCTTTACTTCTCGGTTAAACATAATTTAAAACATATTCAATTCAGAGATGTTTTTCAGTAGGCACCAATACCAATGATTGACTTCTTAACGATCTTAAATTGTTTGTAGTAATTTTTATACAAAATACAAAAACAAATAGTAAAACAAACAAATGTATTAAAACATATTAAAATAGATTTTAAATTATGTATAATATAATTATTGGTTCGTATCCATTTATTGACCAAAGTCAACCACTGGGGTAGTCAAGCACTGGTACGATCGCCCTAAAATTTATTCGAAAAAATCTTATATTTCCATTTTTAAATAACTTTTTTGCAAAAAATATATATTTTTAGGTACATATATAGCGCTATTTTTAATATATCGTGCTTTCATATACATTCCACATACATGTTTGATTAAAAATGGAAATATAACTTGCTAGAAAATAAAAACTACAAATCTATCTCTTAATTATTTATTTATTTACATTTTAAATAAATATATTTTTTGCAATGGATTTTAATTCAACAAAATATCCAGTGCATTGAATTTTTTTGACACGAACTTTTAGAAAAAAAATTGATACTTTATTAAAGGCAAATTACAATATTTTGAAATATAGTATTTTAATTATAAAAAGGAGCATTCAATAGCAAACGTCTTAATACGATTTATATAATTATAAAGATCCTACAAAACTACTAGTTATTCAACATTTCTCAATTATTTTACTTACCAAAGTGTCTAAGCAATTAGTGTTTATGTACAAATACATATAAAATGCATATAACGTAAGTAAAAATAATACATCATTATGTATTATTTCCTTTATATAGTTGCCATTTCAAATGAAAAAACAATTTTAGGGCAAAACCTCCAATTGTTGTCCACTTGTAAAAAATAATATTTTTACTGACTCAAAATTCAATGATAGTAAAGATAGAAACTACAGCTATCTCCCAAAACGTAGGTCGAATTTGACACCGCGTAACACTCTATATATCATAGATTCACTTCATCAACAGCGATAATTTTCGCTTATATTTTTATATTGTTGTTTTTATAACCACATAAATATTAAGGATTATTTAACAATTTTAAGGATTAATTGTATCTCAATAGGATGCAAATTGGAAACATAATATGGTGATCGAGGTGTTAACAGGACTTATGACCTGTCATTGGTTGGGTTAAGCGCACGCTTTATGTAATACAACATTCCCCATTCCACCTTTCTTACGACCACCACGTCTGACAAATTTTTGGAAGTTGTATATATGTTAATCTGTAACACCAAACATGTTAGTTTCAATCTACACACTAGCGCCATCTATGAAGATTGGAATTTAATATTTATTTTACTTTGAAACACGAAAAAAAGCAGTAATACGTAGCAACAAAAACAGCGTAAATTGTCAAATCATTCAACAAAAACACAATTATTTTAATATTAATATACTTATAAATTTATATTAAAACCACTTCAATATTTACAACCACCAACTGGTTTCGCTCCCACCGGAGTTTCGTCGGGATTACAAAATAAACTGATTTTGTAACCCTGACGAAGCTCCGACGGGAGCGAAACCGGTTGGTTGTTGTAAATAATAAAATGGTTTAAATACAAATTTATAAGTATATTATTAATATATTTAATAATGTCACACCACAAATTAAGAGCTACATACGAAAATATAACAACATATTACCTAATCGGCTATTAAAAACATTTATATGTATAAAATGCTTTTGCTTTCAGGAAATCTATTTTTTATGCATTTTATAAAAATTATGTTTTTAGTGATCGAATAAAATCCAGTCAAAATAAAGATCATAACAATGTTCATACGTGAATATAAATTTCAGTAACAAAAAATGAAGAAAAATACTTTTGAAAACAATTTCCTGTTTATTAACTAACTAACCATCATGTCGTCTCCCCGGAGGGGTAGGCAGAAAGAATGCCACACTTTTCTTTCCTGACATATTTCTCTAGCTTCCTCAACATTCATACATCGTGTCATGCACGCGCGTCGATTTCTCTGACTCCTCACATGGCCGACATTCAATGTTTGATTTATTTGATCGTGCCACGTTTTTCTCGGTCTTCCTTTATTTCTAGTTCCATTTACGTCGTTAACATATACTTTTTTACAATTATTTCTTCATTCATTCTTTCCATATGTCCATACCATCTTAATGATCCTTTCATTATTTTGTTCATGACACCATCATTCGCACCGCACTCAATTCTTATATATTTTTATTCGACACTTTATCATACACAGAGTATCCACACATTCGTCTAAGAGATCTCATTTTTTCTGCATTTATTATACTTTCATCCTTCTTTTTCCAGTTCACGCTTCGCTTCCATACATAAGGGTCGGTAGAAGAACACCATTGTGCACTGCCATTCTAGCTTTTTTGGATGGGTTTTTATTTGCGATGACAACTTTAAGTATTAGTATTACGCATAAAATCAATGTATTTTTAATCGTATTTTAAAACAAGATTCAGATTACATAAGTTTTTTATTAACATTTAAAACATTAAAAAGTTATAAAAAAATACAGGGGTCAATGACTGCAGACCTTTCCCTAATTAGAATTTGTTTGTAATATAGAATATAACCGTTGCAGTATTGTGCGGGAGATTAGCGGAGGCAAGCACGCCAGCTGTCAGTGACGTCCTCTGATAGCTCCTATGCAATAACGATTAGCAAAATGAGATAAGGATTGAGGTGTGCTCCCCCTGTATAAACATCATCGGGATAATTGTTTCGGCCGGATTAACAGACACTCGATCGACATTGAAGAGTACTACTTCCATTAAACAACACGTGAATGGTTTAGTAAAATAGGCACTCAGTAAAAAAAAACTAATTATGCATATTTGAATAAATATAATAACACTTAGTATTACAGGACTTTATTTCACTTATCGTAACATAACCTTTATCAATGTACAACAACAAACACGCCGTTTCCCCGCAGGGGTAGGCAGAGAGAATGGACCGCCACACTACTCTATCCTGACATACCTCTCTAGATTCCTCCACATTCATATATAGATTCATTCACGCACGTCGATTCTTCCGGCTTCTGACGTGACCAACCTTTAATATTGAATTAATTTAGTCATGCCATGTTTTCCTCGGTCTACCTCGACTCCTTACTCCATTTAAATCGTGAACGTATACTTTTTTAACCATTCTTTCTTCACCCATGCGCTCCATATGTCCTAACCAACGCAGCGATCCTTTCATAATTATGTTCATAATACCTTCTTTCGTTCTATATTCCTTCCTAATATCAGCATTTGAGATTTTGTCGTACATCGTTCTACCACACATACGTCTTAGGAACCTCATCTCTACCACATTTATTCCGCTCTCACCTTTCTTCTGCCAGTTCCATGGTTCGCTTCCATACATAAGGGTTGGGACCAGAACTTCATTGTGAACGGCCGTTTTCGCTTTCATTGATAAATTCTTGTTTCCAATAACTATTTTCATTAATGTACACAATTTTAAATTGGTTTTAATTGTGTACATTGAGAAAGGTAATGTTTTAACCGAAAAAAGTCTGTGGTAAGTGAAATAAAGTCTTGTAATATTAATTGTAATTATATTTGTTCAAATATGAATCCACAACACAAAGTGAAGGCGAATATAAAAGAAAAACAAATTATAGACAGTCGTTCTACTCGTATATGACACGTACCACAAAACTGCATAACTAATTTTCTTTCATACTAAGTGTCTATTTTACTTTAGTCATTCAAATTATTAAACTTTTTCTATGGAATTAAAGAACTGCTTCATTTCGCCTAAAGTTTTGTTTTTAAAATAACCTCATTTGACTTCAATACCACGTCATTTTAATATGTCGTAAAATTGTGGGTTTTTTTCAGTACGATTTTATTCTTTATTCATTTTATCATTTTGAACGATGTTTTATTAGTTATATGTTATTATTGCTATTTATTTTTAAACAATAATAACATTTAACCCCTCACAACCCTTTTAACCGTCCATTTTTCAGTGTGTAATTTTTAACCATAAGATAATTTATCTCATGATTTTAACTAACTGAGTTATTATGTTTATTTTTCGGAAAACAATAGAATTCAGATATTAAATAATATTTTGAACACTGTAAAAAGCGGAATATATCTGATTTAGAAACCCAAACTAAATAAGCAATGTTCTACAACGTTAATAAATTATGATGACTGAATTAAAAAATAAAAAATACAGAAAAGCTTTTTCAGTTTGGTCTATCATTTTTTTACTTTGATTCTTAACAACCCTTCATTAAGATTTTCTATATTATTTCTTTCGATTTTCTGATATTCCCCAAGCTAGGCGAAACATGTCACCCCTTAAAGATAATCAAATGATTTTACTGAAATCTTTTTATGGAAGTTCATTTTAAATACAAATTAAATAAAACGATGTTTTTTTAACTACTTCCACTTTTGTCTTTATTTCGACAGCGACCGGTTTCGCCAGGCTCGCTAGCATCGACAGACTGGTCTGACCAGTCTGTCGATTCCATAGTTAAAAAACATCGTTTTATTTCATTATTAATCATCCCTTAAAATTTAATAAAACTTCTAGAAAACAAATGTTTTAGAATAAATTTAATATTTATTGTAAAAGAAAACGTAGAAATGGAAAAAAACATGTTTCGCCTTGTTAAGATATATTATCAAACCGATATATGTAATTCATTAAAATTTATAAAACTCCTATAAAACAGACGTTTTCGTTCATATGAAATATTTTGTGTGATGTTTTACATCATTCTTCAAGAAACAATCAAATAGGTCACGATTTTTTTTTCGTGAGTGAGGATTACAGCTTCATGCTGTCTGTCTTCTCGCTGGTCCTCGCCGGTTCGTGCAGCCCGTCCCTGTCTGCGCCGGATAGCACGTATACAGGGGGTTCAGCTGGAACGAAGCGCTCGCTGAAGGCGGCCGCCTTGCTCCGGTTACCCAGGCGGGACACCTTCTTGCGGTACAGCATCAGCAGCACGCTCATGGTGCTGATGATGAAGGCGGAGGCGGCCGCCAGCACGATGATGGCCGTGTGGTATGTGGTCAGTACAGAAACCTAGAATTTTTTTAACACTTTGAGAATGGGTCACTTATTTTATACAACAATTTATTAACAACCATCACGCCGTCTCACCTAAAGGGGTTTGGCAGAAAGAATGGACTGCCACACTTTTCTTTCCTGACATATTTCTCTCGGTTCCTCAACATTCATACATCGTGTCATACACGCGCGTCGATTTCTCTGACTCCTCACATGGCCGACATTCAATACAGTAGAGTCTCGATTATCCGACCTAAACCGGCCGAGGCAAGGTCGGATAAGCGAAAAGGTCGGATAACACGGAAAATGATAAAAACGACATTGAAAATGTGTTAATTTTATTTGCACATCGAAAACTTTTCATCAAATCAAAACACAACTAACAGTCTAACAAAACGGCAGAAACGAAACAAGGAAACAATGCGCAACACGTCCTTTCAGCGAATGAGGACTGTCGCCTGGCGCACGAATATAATGCGTGTAGTCGGGTAAAGGAAAGGGGCATTGCCCCGGTAGGTCGGATAACTCGGAGGGTCGGATAACCGAAGGTCGCATAACCGAGACTTTACTATATTTGATTTATTTGATCGTGCCACGTTTTCCTCGGTCTTCCTCTATTTCTGGTTCCATTTACATCGTTAACATATAAGATTTTTTAAAAGACTAACATCAAAGATTTAAATCAATGATATTAGAATTTATTTTACAATCTTCAATGTGAGCAGAAAATAGCTCATTATTATGAAGAAGGAATCTGGTCGTGTCCAGGCTCGAACCCAAGTCCCCTAGATCAGGAGCCAAGCGTTCTATTCCCTAGACCACCACCCGATTGTTAAATATATATTTAGTTAAATTCCCACTTCGGGTTGCCCAAAGCCAGAAGATGGCAGCCAGCTACCGAAACCAGTCGAAGTCAAAATGAACATCTACCATGAAATTTCAAATGTGAACAATATTTTTTTGAAATTTAATGTAATTGGATGATATCGTCACACTTACAGTAGATTCTGAGAGTATCTCCCTGTGCTGCAGGGCTATGATCTTGTTGTCAGCCTGGCCCTTGGTCTCCATGCCGGCGGCCAGCTTGTGGTGGAAGGTGGACTTGCGGATGTCGGCCACCATCGTCACGTGGCCCTCGGGCATCTGTCTGCTCAGCGACAGCTCTTCCTGCTTCACCTGGGGACAATTAAACACAAAATAAAAATGACAATTGATATATGGTCATTCAGATGGTTTGGACACACGAAAAGAATGAACGAAGAAAGAATAGTATAGAAAGTATATCTTAACGACATCGTTACATAAACGGAACAAGAAATAGTATAAGACAAGGGATACGTGTCACGATTATATTAATTTGGATGGAGAATATTAAAATTAACACATATTAACGATAGCAAAGACACTGAAGACGATAGCAAAGACACTGAGGACGATAGCAAAGACACTGAGGACGATAGCAAAGACACTGAGGACGATAGCAAAGATACTGAGGTCGATAGCAAAGACACTGATGACGATAGCAGGCAAGACACTAAGACACTAAGACACTAAGGACGATAGCAAAAACACTGAGGACGATAGCAGGCAAGACACTAAGACACTGAGGACGATAGCAAAGACACTGAGGATGATAACAAAGACACTTAGGATGATAGCAACGACACTGAGGACGATAGCAGGCAAGACACTTAGACACCGAGGACGATAGCAGGCAAGACACTGAGAGATCGCGCGAGGAACACCCGAATAAGAGAGATATGTGAGGTTGAGGATATTATAAGATGGAGCAGACAGCGAAGGAGGGACTGGTACGGTCATGTCCAAAGAATGGACACCACCAGATTCCCATTTTTTGCATTGCATAATCAGCCATACGAGACTCGTCCTCGTGGAAGACCTCCTAAAAGATGAAAGGACAGCTGGGAATCTACCTCACAGGAGGAGCAACACTCAGCAGAACAGACCACATAGGTCTACAACAAGGAAGAAGAAGAAGAAGAATACATATTAACAAGGGAATTACACATTTTTAACGCCTTAAACATCAAAACAAAAATCAAATATGATATGTCGGCCACGTGAGGAATGAAAAAACTAACTAACTAACCATCGCGCCGTCTCTGCGAAGTGGTAGGCAGAAAGAATGGACTGCCACACTTTTCTTTCCTGACATATTTCTCTAGCTTCCTCAACATTCATACATCTTGTCATGTATCTACGCGCGTCGATTTCTCTGAATCCTCACATGACCGACATTCAATATTTGATTCTTCTCTATTTCTGGTTCCATTCACATCGTTAACATACTCGTATAATTTTTTTTACCATTCTTTCCATATGTCCAAACCATCTCAATGATCCTTTCATTATTTTGTTCCGAACACCATCATTCGCACCGCATTCACTTCTTATATTTTCATTCGACACTCTATCATACACAGAGTTTCTTCACATTCGTTTAAGAGATCTCATTTCTACTGCATTTATTCTACCTTTATCCTTCTTTTGCTAATTCCATGCTTCGCTTCCATACATAGATCTACAACAAGGAAGAAGAATACAATGTGAGGAGTGAATTATGTAGTTAATCTAGTTAAATATGCAATGTAGGTTACCAGTTCCTCGAGGTGGTAGGCGACGTCCACCTTGTTGTTGCCCACGACCGTGAAGTGTATGTATGTGACGCCCGGCTCCCTCAACAGCTCCACCTGCCTGTCTCGCAGCACGGCCCCCAGCCGGGACAAGTCGCGCAGCAGCTGCGCCTTCATCAGCTGACCAACTTCCTCGGAGAACTCACCGAAGAAACCCAACGTTATGTGCACGGCCTCAATTGGGGTGGGCACTGCCAAACAAAAAAATGAAAATCAAATACTTGTGATTTTATGGAACATCTAATAGATGTATTTATTGTTTCTTGAACAATGATGTTAAACTACATAATAAAAAGATTAATACGAATGAATCAATATAACAAATATATAATACCAGGAACGCATGAGAGATGGTTCGACATTAGGAATACAAGATACTCTCCAAAGTCAAGAGTATTTGTCTTTTGAACGTACTTTCACGAATATGAAAGATATCGATCTCCGAAGCGATCATGTTCAGCAGTTTGATTGCTCTCCCCACCGGCATCACCAGAGGCAGGTTGGTTCTGCATGCTGGGAGATAAAACAGTCTGTGCTGACGCTGTCGAAGATAACCATCCAGAACGTAAAGATGGATAGCCTCCAAGATGACGGAATTCTCAAAGAATCCCCTGATAAGCCTGCAGAAATGGCTAAGTGTGCACCCATCCCTTCTTATCTGTAAACTATTGGTCCCCAGCATGCCCAAGAGGAATGCAGTGGGATAAAGCCACGGATAGCTACGAAACTCCCTCATGTAGATATATCGTTGAAACACGCTTAAGTTGCTGGTTATCAATTTTGTATCTGTATCATTTAGAGATATTGAAATAAATTTGATTGGTTTTACTCCAGCGGACGATATAATTTACATCTGACTGGAGATGGAGGCAATCTTCTAGTCAAATTTCTAGAAACGTCAGTTTTCTAGAAATTTTATTATATTTTATGGGAATGACATGTTTCGCACTTCTAAGGCAAGACGCCAACGTCACACATATGATAATTAATGCCTTAGAAGGGCGAAACATGTCATTCCCATAAAATATAATAAAACTAGAAAACTGACGTTTTCATTCGTATTAATTATCTTATATCTTCTTCTTCTTCTTTTTCTCATGTAATAACATACAGTATTTTTTTCAAATCTTTTCTTTCTGGTGACCAGAAGGATTAGAAGCCAAAAAATCAAGTGGAATTAAACTAAATAGAATGGAATTTAATTTTTTATTTTAAATTTAGAAATAAGAGAATCAGAATCTATGCTTCATATTTTTGCAAATAATGAATAAAATTGTAATTTTTATTTTATGTTCACTTAGTTAGTTAGTTAGAAAGTTTCAATCCTGGGATTGGTTTGCATCTCTATTGAGATACAATTGATTCTTGAACAATTTTTTTTTTACATATATTTGCAAGAGCTCTTTGGCCATCGCTAGTAAGTAAGTACTCACAGCAGATACTATCGCCCCTGGAGAAGGTGGACGTGCCGGAGAGCTGGTTTCCCGCCTCATCCACGCACCAGCACTTGGCGTCAGACGCGCCGCTCTCGCACTGGGTGGGGTGGAAGCGGCCGCTGGTGTCGCATGCCACCTCGTAGGCGGCCGACGACCCCGCCAGCCGCTCTTGGGTGGACAGGCAGCGGCTGCGGAGCGGCGGCGTGACCGCCATCGGTGGGGGCGCCGTTGGCGCAGGGTCGGTCTCCTCGATCGAGTCGATAAAGTTGTAGTCGGTCATGTGGCGCACCAGCTCTTCTAGTACTGCATTAGGAATAATAAAAATGTTATTTTATAATATATATATTCTGATTTTGAAAATTTGGTTTGGTTTAGTGGTTCTCCTGTAAATTTAGAGATATTTCGTGTATAAGTGAACTGTTTTGGTCAATTTAACTGTTGCCTGTTGTTTAGCTGTTAAAATTTTATTAGTTTTATCGCTCTTTAAATCATTACAGCGCAACCCAAGTCGATGGTATAGCTATCATATTGATTCTTATGACATGTGATAGATAACTAATCTATCATATTTTTTGTCACACGAATTCTAAACTAAACCAAATACAGTGTGAGAATCACACAGCCATCGCCGAATATCGAAACGCAGGACCTTCGGTGTGGCAGTCGTAGCACTTAATACTCGGTCACGAATGTCGTGAAATACGCTATTGGATTACGGTTTTAGTGGTAAATTCTATTTTCAAAAACCTTTCATGGATTAAAAACTTGAGACGTTTCCTTTGCGACACAATAACAGAAATGCCTTGTTGATATTTATTTACTATATTGACGATATTAACGATATTGACGATGTTGACTATATTTACAGAAATGACTATTTATTTCTAACAATATTGGCCGCGATAGCTTCATATTATTTTCCATTAATATAGGGTAAATCACTAAATGAATTCTGATTATCCGATAAACTTATATGCAATACGAGTAATATGAGTTCACGTTTCTATCAAGATTTGCCGAATATATATTAAACAAGTCGATCAATACAATTATGCAATTTTGTGAATCATGCACATTGTAAGCTTGATACAGTATCTGATACAATACCAATAGTGACGTCATCTTTGTATGTTATAGTAAAGACAGCGTTATAGAAAGCAACCATCGCGACGACGCGTCGTATTGAATTCTATCATAAATATGCATTAATAATATGTAATAGAATTGTTGGGAAAATAAATTGTATTTAAAAAGTTATTCAAATCAGATATTGATAAAAAAAATGATACGAATCCTCAAAGATATGTTACGAGTATAAATAGTAATATATGCATATTTGCAACCAAGGGGGACCCAGACCGCATTTAAGCTACGCTACTCTCTCTCGATGTCCCGCCTTACACACATAGCAATCCAACAGCAAAAGAAAATATACAATTGATACATAAATATGCTACAGAAAGAATATTTTTAAAAAAATAATGCACGGCAGCAGGCACAGGAGGGAGGGAGGAGATAAAATGCAGGATGGGGGAAATTAGGAAATTTATTTCTTTTTCTTTGCGTGCCGTATCAGGTCCCCCTGACGTTGTCAATCACTCCGGCGAAGGCTTCTCTATCTTGCGCAACCCAGAACAGCTCCCCCGCATGTCTCATCCCGGTCCAGTCTCTTATGTTGCACAGCCAATACCTTTGCCTTCTAGCAGGACCACGCTGCCTCTCAATTTTTTCCCATCAGTATTAGTTGGAGCAAACTGTATTTATCTCCCCGCAGAATGTGACCCAGATATGAAATCTTACGGGCCTTAACGTCCTTTAGCAGTTGTCTACTACAGTTGGCTCTCCTCAAAACTTCCAAATTGCTGACGAAATCTGTCCACGGTATGCGAAGCATTCTCCTGTGCAATCACACCTCGAATGCTTTCAACCGGTTCATGTGCACTTTCAGGGTCCAAGTCTCCGAGCCATACGTAGAGTAATACAGACCAGACATAGCACTTCAACATTCTCTCAACAAAATTTATTTAATGTGTGGAATAGGGAAGGTGACATAGGAAGTTTATACTATATATATTTAAGAGATGAAGAAATGACCTCCCCAGAGAAGTAAGGTCACAGGTGGATAGGGCTGCAGCGGTTGCAGAAACAAGGACATGAGGACCGACAGCAAGGTACGCATCTATAAGACCTGTGTGCGACCAATCCTGCCATATGGCATTGAATCGAGGGCAGATATTGTCAAGACAAAGAGCATGCTCGGGACAACCGAGATGAAAACGCTCCGCGCTAAAGCTGGCAAGACCCTACGTGATCGAGTTAGGAATACAGCAATCCGAGAAATCTGCGAGGTCAAAGATTGGGTCAGATGGGGACGTCAAAGACGGCGATACTGGCATCAACACGTAGAAAGGATGAGCTCAAATAGGATACCATACATAGCTCTCCATGGAACGCCAAACGGACAACGCCGACCAGGAAGACCCCCGAAACGGTGGAGAGAAAACTGGAGTTCAGCGTCTCAAGAGAACCCGCCTGAAATAACAGACCCTTGAGTCTACCAAAAGTGAAGAAGAAGAAGAAGAAGAAGATATTTAAGAGAAGAAAAATAATGCTATTGAACCATGGAGGAAGAGGACGAGGCCCGGCATTGTGGGTCAGTCTCCCTTCCCCTAAGCAAGATAATCGTTAATTATTGTATTTTATCGATAACTTACCGTCATCGTTGGTGGCCATGTCCATGCGTCTCCTCGCCTGGCGGAAGTTGCAGACGGGCTTCTGGCCGCGGACCAAGGAGCCCCTCAGCGGCTCCCCGCGGCCGCTGGCGCACCAGCAGACGCCGATGTGCGCCATGCACTGCACGGCCTCCCACTCGCCCGTGTCGGGCCGGCAGCTCGGGATGAACGTGTCCTTCTTGTAACGGATGGCCGCCTTCTGGTTCTTCTCGCGGAGCCGCTCGCACTGGCTGAGGACTGGAACACAAATATCATTCGATTACAATGATACTAGTTGCAACCCGTGAAGTATTCACAAAAGTATAGATTTTCTACCCATTGTTTTGGCCGAAACAATATGATACTTTAACATTATAAACTATTGAATTAAAAACTTTTTTATTGTTTCTTGAACAATGATTAAATCTCCATATTAAATAATTAATACGAATGAAAACGTCAATTTTCTAGAAGTTTTATTATATTTTATGGGAATGACATGAGATAATGCCTTAAAAGAGCGAAAGAAGTCATTCCCATAAAATATAATAAAACTTCTAGAAAACTGACGTTTTCATTAGTATTATGAGGGATACCCATAAGTACTGTCGTTTTTTTCGATGCGTCATCTTTAAAATACTCTCCTTCGGTCTGTTATGCAGTAAGGGCGTGTTATAAGTTTTTATTGTGTAGCTGCTACCTGTTTGTGGCCTTGAGGCAAAAAAACGGTTTCTTTATCTCTCTGATGACAATGGGAGTGACGTGTCCGTCGAAATAACATCTGCGGAGCTGTATGCTTTTTCAATATCATTTGAAAAAGAAAGCTACAGAGGCTACGAAGGATATTTGATTTTAAAATATTTTTTTGAGTGATCCATATCAAAATCTACACTCTCAAATTGAAATATTATGAATTTCATTCGTGTCTGAAATAAATACATAAAATAATAACCTCAAATTTAAAATACGATTTGGATTCATTTTCTCAAAAGCAAAAAGTTGTTTTTTAACTGTAATTTTTTTAAGACTTATGATTAAATAAATTATATATGAATTGATCATACAATCTCCAATATGTCTAGAAAATAGCTCATAAAGAAGGAATCGAGTCGTGTCCAGGGTTGAACCCATTTCCCCTTGATCAGGAGTCAAGCGTTCTGTCTTCTAAACCACCACCCGGTAAAATGCACTTTCATTCGTCAATAAATGCCCAATTCAATTTTCACGAGGATCAATATATATTTTTATATAAATTTTAGAAGTCATTTAATTTGGAGGCGAGGGGTATTCTGATAGTTACCAGGGCAGACGGTGTTGCAGTGCTGCTCGGACTGGAAGTTGTTGTGGTTCCCGGAGCAGCCCTCGTACTTGAACTGCAGGCACTGGTTCTTGTCCGGGCTGAAGTGCCACCGGACCGTGGAGTTGGGCGCCCTCACTTGCCCGGGCCCGCGGGGGCACTGCCCCTCGTCCTTGGGGTCGAAGCAGACGGACCCTGGAATTTTGTGATCACTCATTCATGGTGCATTTATTTGTTTATCCACTATTATATGAAAAAATTATGAATTTGAGGAACATGATGAACATGGTGAACATGATGAACACGATGAACACGGTGAACACGATGACCGTAATGAACATGATGGACACGACGAACATGATGAACAAAAATCACCTAAATGTTTTTCGTTTGTTATGTCTCATTTGTGTATAAGAGAAATATATTTAAAAAAATTATGAACACGGTGAACCTTATGAACATGATTAACACGGTGAACATGATGAACTTAATGTACATGTTGAACATGATGAACATGGTGAACATCGTGAACATAATGAACATCATGAACATGGTAAACATGATGAACATCATGAACATGGTAAACATGATGAATTAGATGGTCAAAATTGTGAACATGGTGAAAATGGTGAATATGATGAACATGATGAACATAATGAACGTGATTAACATCGATGAACACGGTGGACATGATGAACATGATGAATATGGTGAACATGATTAATATAATGGTAGCGACCAAGAATATATAAAAATATAATAATGACGATCAAGAAGAAAACTAAGAGAATTAGATGACAATGAATATAATTACCACGATGATGCAGAATAAAGTATAATTTTATATGTTAATTATGACATATTCAATGAAAAGATACGGCAATTTTTAAGGCCATCCGTATGAAATTAGCTTGCCTTGACATGAAAGACAAAAGAAAAGAGCTTAACCCTTAACGTACCGTGTTCAAAACAAAACGCTCGCTCCCATGTGGTCAATTCAGTTTACCGCTAACTTTATCTAAATATCAAGCATATGACTCGACGAATCAAAATTTAATTTATGTCATCTTGTAGGGAATTTTATTAGGAATAGATCGATATCTATAACATACATGGATTATTTGAAAAACATATCATTATTAATTTTTTTCTGGAACCATGCGATTTCTGATATGGAATGCGTCACAGCATACGAGCAACTGACACCAAGTATAAACTTGTCTCCGCCGCGCCGCGCCGCGGCCGGCGGGGCGAGACTTTACGAGATTTTACGTATGATAAAGGCACCTAGGCAAAATGTATAGTACGTTCAAGACAACGAGTACGTATTAATATTTGTCCCTTTTGGTAAAGTGTTAATATTTTCACAGTTCTGATATTATTAAGTTGCGTGCTGCGTTTCCGTCCACAGTCGGTATTATTACGTACCTATGAAAAGGCCAAACATGTAATTTATAATACGTTCAAAACAGTGAGTAAGTATTTGTCACTTTTGATAAAGTTGTAAATATTAGCAAAACAAATTCTACCTTAACACGAATGAAGGTGAGGGCAGTCTTAGAAAATATTTTTTTTTGGGATGAAGGAAGTAATTTTTTGCTTTTTTTTATTACGAAATATTGAGAACACTTCAATGGAGGATTACAATTTTTTTTATAATATTAGGGTCCATAGGTTTTAAGAAAATCAACTTTAAATTGGCAGTGGAAACTCAATTGACCACATGGCAACGCGACGGTTAAAAGAGGTATTTGTTTCATTCGCCATTTGAACACTTGATCTCACTCACTTGGCTTAGGGCAGCAGACCGGCGGGCTGGCGTGGGGCTCCGCTAGGGGCGGGAGGTGACACTTGTGCGAGGAGGGGCAGGGTGGTTCACTGGGGCCGCAGCGCCGTGCGGGCGCTCCGTCAGGCCCAGCACACGAAGACCCACTATCCTCGCTAGAGCCCACGCACAAAGCCACAGGAGGACATGGGTCGCTCACGCATTCCACTTCTGCAAATGATACATTTTATTATATTTTTAAAAATATCACTGCCCTAAACGTACTATTTATAACCATGGTTCGCTCGCGCTTTGGTTCGCTCGCGCCCTTATTATGCAGCACATATCCAACGCATTGAAAGAGTCCAAAAAATGTTTATTTAACATATTAATTTTTAAAATTTGCAAGTCGTTCTCTGATTACAAATCTGACATAATTTTTCACTCCTTGAACTCTTTTGAAAATAGAGGTACCTACTCTTAACCCAACGATCGCCGTAAGCACACATGTGCGCTCTACGTAGACGATCTCCATAAGCGCAGCTGTGCGCGCTTCGCAATATTCGAAAGATGTATTTCAAAATTAGTTCCGATTTTCTCACAACGACATCTATGAATATTTTAAAATATTAACAAACCAAAAAGGATCGATATTTTTCGATAGTTTGAGAGAAAATACGTGGCGTACCGGCGCGCTGTTTCTACAAACATGTGGCGATGAATGGGTTAATGATATGATGTTGCTTCATAAAATAATTCACTTTAAAATTGACAATTTGAGCTTCTCAGCAAATTGTCACTTAATACCCCCATGTCTCACACGAGACACACCGCGAGCCAAGTTTTCCATCTTCCTGTTTATCGCACTAACTATGCTCGGAGCGCGGCATTGTATCGAATCTGTGACAACTACAATAAGCATTTTGGAGACATTGAAATCTAAAAAGAAGATTTTGGCGTGGATGTTACATGATATTATAATATATGACTTTTTTATTATTTCCAGTACTATTAGTATTAAACTCTTAAATATTATGTTTAGCATAGGTAAGTTTAACTTCAATCTCGTTTCGCACTGTCATTTGTTAACTGTTAACCATTATTTTATATTTGTGGTAACATGTAATTGGCCTTACTTTAATTCTTCTAAATATATTATCAGTTCTTTTATTTTGTATTTTTTTAAATCAATATGAATAAACAAACCTACCACGACCGCACGCGATGAAAATACAGTTGCTTTATACTCACTGATAACTTTGCAGACCTCTCCTTCGTTGGGGCACTTCATGTCCTCGCAGGGGTCCCGGCAGCGGCAGGTGTTGCAGCCCTTGCTGTCCAGGGCGTACCCGTGCTCGCATTCCTTGAAGCACTCCATGGCCGGGCAAGTGTTCGATGGGGCTAGAGGGTGATTTGTAATGTCAATAGAAATTAATTATTTCGATGTAAAATAATCATTTATGAATTATTCACAGAAAATTGACTCAATCAACAACAGTTAAAGTGAAAAGTCGACAACAGCTGATAACTTGTCTCTCTCGTACTCGCGATTATAAAAAATAGTGAGAGTTGTACGAAAAGTGTGTGTGTATCAGTCATATATATAGTCTCTCTCGAAAATAGGCGAACAATTAATGATATGATGTTGCTCCACAAAATCATTCACTTCAAAATAGACAACTCCGAACTTCTTAGTAAATTATTACTGAATACCCCTATGCTTCGCACAAGACACACTGCGAACCAAATATTCCACCTTCCTGCTTATCGGACTAACTACGCTCAGAGTGCGGCGGTGTACCGGACGTGCGACATGTACAATAAGTGCTTTAATAACATCGATGTGTTCCATTTTAATGAAAGTGATTTTTAAAAAATGGTTGGAGCAACCCTTCGGGGCGATTGAAACTAGTTACTCTTCTTTTCCTTTTCTTGTCTTTTTCTTTTTTTCATTTTAAAATTATATTTCATCTTTAATTATTCATTATTACTAATACTACTAGTTTTCTCTTTAACTTATCAAAGTGTTACTTTATTATTCTTATATATTTAACCTTATGTCAGTTGTTATATAATATTTGTGGTAGCATGTAATTGGCCTTGTTTTGTTGTCTCTGTGTGTTTATATTCATATACTGTATTTGCAGTTTGTTACCCTCAATAATAATAAAATAAAATAAAATATAAGTTTAACGAAGAGTTTTTAAAGGTTTCTTCTTTAACCCAGAAACTATTTTAAAATCTTTCCATTACTCGCGATAGCTTAAAAGTAATAAGGGTTTTGATAAGGGGGTGTACCTTGGCATTGGGGCTTGGCGCCTCCTTGTGTCCTGGTCCCGGGCAGCTCACGGCCCGCCGGGTCCACGCACCAGCACGATGCCCGACCAGGGTGACATTGAACAGCCTCGAAGCCGCCATCCTCTTCGCGACAAGCCGGCACGTACAGCTGCCGCCCTGGGATACCCTCCTCGGCCGCCTTGTGTATTACGATAGCCTAGTATTTTTTAATCATTATTAAAAACCCACATAATCGATGATAAAGATCGGCAGCAAAGTAAGGATCTATATGTCTTGTGGGATCGAATGCAGGGTGGCTCGAGTGTGGTTCGGTGATATGGAGTCCCCACGAGGCGAGATACTCGCTCATGTTAGGGAGGGTTCAGAAAAGATTTCTTAGATATCTCTATACGAGGGAGTTTGGCAGCTATCCGTGGCTTTATCCCTCCTCATTCCTCTTGGGCATGCTGGGGACCAATAGTTTGCAGATAAGAAGAGATGGGTGCACACTTACCCATTTCTTCAGACTTATCAGGGGATTCTTTGAGAACTCCATTATCTTGGAGGCTATCCATCTTTACGTTCCGGATGGTTATATTCGACAGCGTCAGCACAGACTGTTTTATCTCCCAGCATGTATAACCAACCTGCCTCTGGTGATGCCGGTGGGGAGAGCAATCAAACTGCTGAACATGATCGCTTCGGAGATCGACGTCTTTCATATTCGTGAAAGTACGTTCAGAAGACAAATACTCTTGACTTTGGAGAGTATCTTGTAATCCTAATGTCGAACCATCTCTCATGCGTTCCTGGTATTATATAATTAGTATAATTTACCTGTTCTCAATAGATGTACTATAAACTATAAAAAATGTTTGTAATATCTTTTGAGAAAATAAACTAATTTGATTTGATGATTCCTATTGTCGAACCATCTCTCATGCATTCCTGGTATTATATATATTTTTATTTGTTTTGCCTGTTCCCAATAGATGCCTTAAACTATAATTGTAGTTTGTAATATCTTTTGAGAAAATAAACTGATTTGATTTGATTTGAAAAGAAATGAAGACACTCAGATACATATCTGACAAGACACTACGTGACAGAATAAGGAATTCAAAGGATAAGGGAAATATTTGAGGTCGAAGATGTCATTAATGGGAGATGAAACGGATAAGTTATATCTAGAATCCCTCTGTTGCATAGTCAAGGACCAAGGTTAGCCCCAGGTAGACGACCCCCGAGCCATCCACCAAAAAGATTGATCGACATCGATATTTTTTTACTTCAAATAATTTTGCATGTTAGTAGGGCGCCATCTGGCGAGAGAGATAGACTCACCCGCTGGTGCTCGCAGGCGGTCTTCATAACTGGCTGCACGCAGTGCGTACCGCAGCCATTGTTGCAGCAGCGCTGCGCACCCGGACACTGCGCATCCGCCTGGCACGCATACTCGCAAGATCCAGAACCCTCGCTAGGCACGAGGTAAGGGCACTCGCCCGCTTTTTGAGGCAGGCCTGAAAAATATTCTCACTCCATGAGTATAACCGTCCTCCATGGTTCCAAATCAAAAGTTTTATAGATCATCGAAGTCCATCAATATCAGCGTTGTGAGGTCATCAGTATACCATCTTGATCTTACTCTTGGATATCTTTCTTATTCATCTTATGGTATTGATGGTTGAGGTATTAGTTTTGTAAAACTCCATTATTAATTTATAATAGTAAACACGATTGATAAGTGATTTTACTGGAATTTAATTAATATAAATTATATTAAATAATGACAAATTTGTTTCGCCTTGCGAGGGCATTCTCAAACTGAACCTAACCGCCAAACAATGTGTCCTTATTATAGTTTTATTTTATTATAGTTTATAGGAAATTATACGAGTATAATGCAAATTTTAGGGTTGTGAAATAAAAACCTACCGATTTCTACAGAGTTTCTTTATATATAATATAATATTTTAAAAAAGGTACTACTGTAAAAAAATTTCGAGAGAATTTTTTTTCAAAACGCCGCCATTTTGCGTTTTTTATTTATTTTCCCTACATAGTGCGATAGCTATACCTCCTTCTTCAAGAATTTTAAAGTTTTTTTTCTTGATATCACTAGAATCTTGTCAATTAGGACGTACTATATTTTTGTGAGTCCGCACTTCGCCAGCCTGCATCTTTTTGGCTTTTTTTTATAATTGTAATTTTTTGTATTTTTGAAATATCAATAAATAATTTATAAAAAATGCACACTATAAATGTTTGTTGTTTTTTTAATAGCGCCCGAAAAAACACGTAAAATTCGGGCGTATAGACTAGAATACCCCCTTAAGATCGAAACATTAGCATTTAAGAATATTCGAAACGAATAGGTACTGTACTCACAGGCAGGTACTGGCGGGCAGTAGTCGTTGTCGCAGGCGACGTCAACCATCTGGCAACCCTGTCCCTCGGGGCAGGTCACGTCCTGGCAGGGGTTGCGGCACTGGCATAGCGGGCATTGAGTTTCAGGGCTGATCACGAACCCGTAGTCGCAGCCTAGGCGGCAGGTAAGCTCCAGACACTCGGACGTTTCTCGAAGACTGAAATTATATAAAACACCATTCCAATAACGCAAATATAGCTGAATCAATAATTAATCTAAGGAATATATAATGTTTATCTAAATTGAAAAATTGGACCCTTAGAACAAATCAACAACCTAATCGATCAATTACTAAGTTGCCACTGGCTTCGCAATAACAAACGTCAATGTTCACAAATACAGTAATGCCATAACTCACTAACGCCATCTATTGTTCGATTGTAAAAACATAAAAGGCAACCCTTGTATGATATGTTATTATTAAAAAAATATGAACGGGCGATAAATTATTAATTTATATGTTTATGAAAATACTATACCGTACCATAAAATTACCAAAGGAATATATATGTCTTTCTAATTATTCTAAAAATGAACCAATTTCCCCAGAACCCTGTTACAAAATCATTATCAGAACGTTTAAATTATGTTTAATATTATTAGATCATTTTAAAATTACATCTATTTAATAAACAAAAAAACTGTTTTATGAAATGGAAGGATTTGTAAAAATTAAATAAATTTTATAGCATCAACACATCAATAACGAATGCATTTAGAATTACAGATTACCATAATTTTGTTATATGAGGTTCATTACACACCCAAAACTGTTATAGGACACAGTGCCCCCCTTTCGTCAGTTTCACTCTTGCTTTTCCTAGGCCCACTCCCCGCCCATCCAAGATATATTTATGAATGGACAAAGTAAAGGGGACCCAAAGTAAAGATTTAATCTACTGACTGAATATTTTAATTAATATTAGAATTTGGATAAATATAAATTACACTTGGTATTACAACACTTTATTTCACTTAACACAGACATGTTTCGGTGAGGACTAACCTTTATCAATGCACACAATTGGGGCTATGTATAAAAGTGGAGGTGGTGTAATTAGGATTGAGGAGAGGGGAGATGTAACGGGAACATTTCTATCATGGGAATGGATTTTAAATTTAACTGGTTGGTTATTATACAAAGTGTAAATATGATACATGCAATGAAAGACAGTTTAGATAAAAAAAAATTAAATTATCATAATATAAATAGGCAAAAGCCCGAAAGTCATCAAGAAAGAGTGCGAGAATATTCTGAATACGAGAAGGCGAGGGAGAAATACTTCGAATCTCTCAACAACAACAAAATTCAAAATGCCCACGATGCACATAATCGAGAACGTTTCTGTATTATTCTGAATTTTGGTATGATTATTGTCGTATGACATTAAACAAACAAACAAACTTTACTTTGTATAATTTATTTTACTTCCGTAAATATTTCAAGGGTTTCAACTAGTAGAATAATAAAACCTAAGTTGGGTTTAAGGAGGATTGAGTCCGGAAAAGGGAAAAAAATATGGGGACTAGGGAACGAAAACACTTGTTTTAGAGTAAAGTGGGAAAACAAAGGGAAGAGATTATTATAATAAAGTAGTATTTGAATACTGACATCACACAGTCGATAGAAGCCGTCCCGTTGCCCCTGGTGGAGGGGACCTCTGTGCCGAAGCTGTCCACGCACCAGCAGGCGCCGTCCTGGCACTGGGATGCAGCGAAAGAGCCATTTGTATGGCACTGAGGTTTGGGTAGGGCGAGCTTCATTCCGTCGTCCGTACCCTCCATCTTGTCGTTGAAGTCGCGTAGGTACTCGCACACTGGAACACAATTTTAATAATATTTTTTTATTTATGAAACATACAAGCTGAACCCGGCCACGCTTCGCTGTGGCTTTGTCTTATATTAATTATTAGGGGAGTAAATAAAAATAGTCTAGCAACTATAACACATACATTTACCGAGAAAACACATTGCTTTATTTAATATCTTAATGTGCATTGCTGTAATTATACTGAGAAGCATAGAAAGAAAAAATGTTTTCATTAAAAATGTTTTTTATTGTAAAGCTAGTGGATGGACTGCATTTTTTGTTTGTCCGTTTCCAGCATTGTCCATGAGAAAAGCAGTCGTTTTCTAAATTCAATCCACAAACATGCAAAAATTGTCCTTGCGCTTTATTGATAGTCATAGCGAAGGCATCTTCTGGGATCTCACAGAAGATGGCAGCGAGCTTCCGAAACCGTTATAAGAAGACTTTTTCGGATTTTTTTTTCAATATCAACAATGAACCTCAACCATTAAATTTCAAAAAACAATAAAAAAAATTTACACATAAATAACTGGTTTTTTTACAAATCAGATAACAAAAACGAATTTTTGATTTACCAAGATTTAAATCAGATAATTCTAATTCGTTGTTCGTTGGTTAAAATAAGCTATTTAAATACAGTTAGATTATTAAATGTAAAACTTACTGGATGGGGATCGATCAAAGTCCAGATCGTCTTCTTTGATTTCGGCATCGGCGCATAGAGACCCGCAGCTGGAGGTGAGACAGCACTTCATGTCTCCGTCGCACTCGTCGTCCGCCACGCAGGCGCGCGTGGTGTTGAGGTCGCACAGCGCGTTCACGCTGAAGGGGCACAGGCCCGGCTTCTGCGAGTAGTCTTCGGCCTCGTCCTCCTCGGCCATGTCATCGGCCGGGCAGCACACGGCGCGCTTGCTGCCAGCCACCTGCATGCAGCGGTGGCTGGAGGGGCAGTCGGACATGTCGTCTTCGTCGCGCTCGGGGTCGCAGTCGATGATCTCGCCGGTCGTGTCGTTGGTCAGCGGGGCGTCGTGCATGCACGGGTTCACGTAGCTCACCTTTGGTCGGCCTGGACAAAAGCGTTTTTAAATCATTTAAAACTAATCATTAATTGTTTATAATACTAGTAATAAGCTTTTGTATAATTGTGTATGAACCACATTTGTGGTGTAGCATTATTAATAATCATTTTTAAGCCCTTGTATATTCTTAGTTTATTTTGTAGCCCTGACGAAGTTTCGACGGGAGCGAAACCGGTTGGTTTGACAAAATAAATTTAAATTAAATTAAATAAATAAAATGGTCTAAAAACAAGTGTTTTAAAAATATTGTTTATTGTTTATTTTTTTATATACTTTGTACACAACACAAACTTTATTGAAAAATTAAAATTAAACATTTTTCGGACACACAAGCCCTTCATCAGTGATATTATATAAATACTCGTATATCAAAGAATTTTTCGTGAATTTTATTTTTCAAAAATATTTGTAATATTTATATAATATCACTGATGAAGTACTTGTGTGTGCGAAACATCTTTGGTTTTCAATTTTTATTTTTTAATAAAGTGTGTATTGTACACAAATTATATTAAAAAAAAACATATTAAACATCCACAACACAAATTTATGGCGAATATAGAAGAAATATTTTTTATTGTTTAATTTATATTAATAATAATGTAAAACTCCATATTTAATCATTAATACGAATGAAAACGTCTGTATTCTAGAAGTTTAATTATATTTTATGGGAATGAGACATTTGATAATGTTAAATATAATAACACTTTTAGTAGAAAACAGACGTTTTCATTCGTATTAACTATTGTATAATATTATTTCGGAAATACAACAGATTCATAAAATTCATTCAGTTATCGAGAATCTATTGGATAATAAAAAATAAAATATTCAATATTTGAAACGAATTGCGCGTTGTCTTGAATAGTCTATTGTAGAATATCAGAAATTAAACTGATTTTGTTAACCTAATTAATTAAATTTAATTATTTATATTAGGAAATATAAATAATTAAAGCTTTCTAAAATAAACTATTATACAATTAACTTAAAGAGCATAAATACTGTTTTTGCACACATTAGAATGATCTGGAATAAGCTATTGGATAACAATTTAATGTTTTCCTTCACAAAAAAACTATTTATTTGGAATATGTATTCAACAATTTTCTTTTTACTTTGAGTCCACTGAAAATTTGTTTAGTATTCTTAAATCTAAAACTCTTGAATCTAGATTTTCGAACTGAAATGAAAGTAACTTTCATTTCAATCAGTAATAATGATGTACTGATTAAGCTATTGTATGGTCACATATACTTACAGACGGGGTAAGTAGGGCAAAATTCTTCTTGGCAGGACGAGTCTTTGACAGGCACGCACTCCTCCTGAGCACCACACGGGAAGCCTTCGCACGGGTCGTCACATTCGCAGCTTGGGCAGCCGTCAGCGTCCACGCGAAAACCATACTCGCAGATGCTGGCGCAGATGTTACGGTCACAGAGCTTGTTGCCGAGAGAACGTCCAGATGGGCGAGACACTGAAAATATCCAGAAACAAATTCCGAGTTAAAAGCGTAACGATATATCTGTATGTCCAATTTCAGAAGGGTTAAAACCATTACAACTCGTTTTGCGAGTCAGGCTCACCATAGCAGTGGGTTTGTATAATCAGCGCCATTTTGAAATTAACTAACATGACATAATGATATATACAGCCAAGTAATTGATTTTTTCTTGAACAGCGATGTAAAACTCTATATTAAATAATTAATGCGAATGAAAACGTCTGTTTTCTAAAAGTGTTTTTACAATTAATTAGAATGACATATTTCGCCTGGCATTATCAAATATTTGATACATGCGATTGATAATGCGTATCAAATGTTTGATAATGCCCTAGAAAGGCGAAGCATGTCTTATTCTTCTTCTTCCTCAGCCTATTCCCGTCGACTCCTGGACAAAGGCCTCCTCCATTCGCTTCATCTTTGTTTGGAGGGAATTTTGGCATTTCCACATTACGCTTGCCATGCGGGTTGGTGTGTATTATTTCCAGCCGCTCCTGACATGGGGAATAGACGCTGTTTGTAGCCGCCCACTGTGGATCAGACGCTACTGCCTGTTGGTCCACGGGAGGTATTTTAATTTTCCTCGTACCCTCCATATCTGGCGAGCCTTCCCCTATCCGCCACCTGGGGACGCGTCTTCTAGCGGTGACAGGCTCTGCCGAAGTTAGACGATAAATAGACAGAAGCATGTCATTCCAATGAATTATAACAAAAGTTAAAAAAAACAGACTTTTTTATTCGTATTAATTACAGACAAGTAGATGACAAACACTGCGGCCTCTCCAGTCGCCATATTGAATGACACATTGCAGTTTGTATTATAATGATAAAGGTCTCTTTTGGCACTGCGCTGGTGCAATTTGAATACATCGACATAACATATTTGATGTGACACATCTTCTTTATTTCAGAATTTCTCACTCAGGAGTGTCGTTTTCGCAACGGATCGAGAGTCCTAATTTTTGTGGTTCTAATGAGACTTTTGTTCTGATATTGTCAGGCCTCGTCTCAATTCTATATGCCATTGAGGGGGTATTCTAGCGAGAAAATTGAAAGAATATTCTTTTGCATATTTTAAAAGTTAGACCTTTAAGACTATGACACTAAGAGGATTTTATGAAATTATGAACATTTTCGAAGTTACAACAATTTTGGTACGCACCGACTAAATCAGTCCGGCCGGGCGAATGAACAAAACAGGCAGGCAAACTCTAACTACCTGGGAAAAGCCAACAAACAATGGATAGTAAAAATATTTATGTTATTTTTATAGCGCCCGAAAAAACACCTAAAATTCGGGCGTCCAGACTAGAATACCCCGTTAAAGGTTCGTATAGACTTGTCCCGATTTTTTATATGTGATTTGTTGCGATGGATACCAACCTGTTTTATTTACGAACTGATCACAGTCCACGTTCTCCGCGGGCCCCATGGAGCCCCGCGCCTTGAGCCCCATTCCGTCCACGCACCAGCAGACTAGCCCGTTGCGCGAACATTGGCGTCGCTCAAACGCGCCGTCTTTCGCGGCGCACTGCGGAACATATCCGCGACCCGCGCGCTCATTGATTGACAGCGCCTCGGCCAGCGCCTTCTGCTGTAGACATTCTGGAATAAATTTAAAAACAATTAAAAATACTGTTATGTACTAAAATAATAATGAAAATTAGTCCACGATACCGTGAGAACTAGCTGAAATGCTGAAAGAACTAAACGATGTATCCAAATCTGTAGGTTTGAATATGAACCTGGCCAAGACCAAGGTGATGGGCACGGAAAGGCTTGAAATCAACGTGGTCGACAAAAGAATTGAGAATGTCCAAGAATATACATACCTGGGACACAATATTCGAATAGGCCGAGATAACCAAACCGCAGAGCTAGAATTGGACTAAGCTGGGCAGCTTTCGGAAACATGAGTTACATCCTTAAAAACCGGAAGATATCGATCAACCTGAAACGAAAAGTCTATGAAGCCTGCGTTCTGCCAGTTTCTACTTGTGGTTTGAAACTGTTACATTGTCCAAACAAAGTGCCAAGAAACTACGAGTGACCCAAAGAGCCATGGAAAGAGCCATGTTAGGAATAAACCTAAGAGACAGAGTCAGAAACGATACGGTGAGAGAAAAAACAAAGTTCACTGACATCATCCACCAGGTGGCGACTCTAAAATGGCAATGGGCAGGTCACGTAGTCAGAAGCTCAGATGCAAAGTGGACAAGATGACTGCTGACTTGGAGACCGTGGACGGCAGAGAGAAGTGCAGGGCGACCGCAACTACGGTGGAAAGATGATCTAAACCTGGATGCAGTCTGCACAGGACAGAGTGAGATGGAAGCGAATAAGGAGGCCTTCGTCCAGGAGTGGACGGGAATAGGCTGAAGAAGAAGAAAAATAAGAAGAAATTTTTCCAGGAGTGAGTTGCAATAGGCTGAAGTAGCAATCTCACTAATATAAACGGGTGGTGAACTAGAGGTCTTAAATTCAATCCTGTTACTTCTTCATAAAAATTAGTTATATATGCTCACATTGGAGATCCTTGGTGTTAGTCTTTTTTAATTAAAATATTATTATATATTATTATAGTTCTAGAACAAGTATGTTAAATATTTATTATAATATTAAAGAAAACGTCAAAGTTTTGTTACAATAGGTATATTTAAATAAGTGATATGTTGGGGTGTATTACAAGGAAAAACATGTCACCCCCGTCAAATATTTTAATAATTATATTAAACTGACGTTTTCTTCCACATTGAATATTCTAAAGTGTTATTATTTAATCAGATACATTAAGAAACATTAGCAAATTAATTGATTAAAAAATAGATGAATAAAAATTATTAAGTTAAGATTATTTTATTTTGTTATTATTTTATTAATTGCTCTTCTAAATAGGGTTAACTTAACTACTCTTTCAGAAGTCATGACTAAAACGAGGCAAAAACCGAATGTCATCGAGAAAGATTACGAAAATATTTTGAATACACGAGACCGAGAGAGGAATACTTCGATTTTCTGCAAAAGTAATTCGACACACGATGTGCAAGCCCGAGAACGTTTCTGGATTATTTAGAATTTTGTTCTGAATATTGTTGTATGATAGTAGTGTAGAAAACAAAAGGAGAACAACTTATAAAGGGTAGAAAATCTTTACTTCCGTTAATATTTCACGGTTCTACAATAACTAGTAAGTATTATTTCCGAATTAAACATCAAACGCTGTTCGGCATATCTTTGTTAGAACCTTAGAAAACTTACCAGTCAGATTATCTGGGAAGACGCAGTGTTTCCCGCACTCGTCGCTGTGGCAGCACTTCTGCATTGAGGGGCACTCCAGGTCGTGCGCGCAGGGAGTGTCGCACTCTATTCCGGTGGCATTAGAAGCCGCCGGGCAGGCGCCTGGCTTCTGAATCTTCAAAGAGGCGGGACAGCACACGCCGTAGTCGTTTCCTGGACAAACACATGCTCGATAACGTTAACAAATGGCGGTAGTGTTTAGTGAAATAACATTTTAAGTCGTTAGATGGCGTTTGGATATTAACCCCTTACTGCATGATTATTTTTAAATCTGTAAAAAATATATATGATGTGTAAATGTTGAAAAAAAATACACGTATTTTTTTATTTTTCAAAAAAAAAATTTTTTCCTACGTATATAAAATCCAAAAAAATATTTCTAGGTCTTTCCCTTTTTATCCCTAGATTTTACACATCATTATCTATTTTATTACTAACCTAATGAAAATAATAGTAAACCAGTGTAATATAATTATTTATAGCGTTTTACAAACAAAAAAAAAATAACCCGTTTGAATATCACGTTTGTACAGAAAATCATAAACCGACAGTTGGAAACAGTCGAACGCACATCTAGTACAACCAGAGACATCTAGCAAGAAGTTTGACAACTAGTAACGCGGATCATAGATAAAACTTTAGTATTATTGCTAGAAGCAAGACATATTTTATTATTTGATGTTTTTTATAGCGAAAGATTATTTTGGATCAAATATGAGCCAGTATGCGGTATGAACGAACCTCTCTGGACGAAACATTGATAGAGGGGTGGGCACGTTGGTTTTCCTGGGTCAGTTCCACACAAGAAGGGCCGATGCGTATCTGAGATCATCATCGGGTCTCCAACGGGGCAGATGTTATCCAGACTACGTCCTCGCTTACCTAAAATATTAACAAACAAATATTATTAGATAATCAAATGATTTAACTAAAATCTCTTGATGCAAGTTCATCTTAAATAATAACAGACTGGTCGGACCAGAAACCGGTCGCTGTCGAAATAAAGACAAACGTGGAAGTCGTTATAAAATTCATTGTTTTATTTAATTATTAAATATTATAACTAACTAACTAACTAACTCACCGAAGGAGTAGACAGAAAAAATGGACTGCCACACTTTTCCTTCCAGACATATTTCTCTCGCTTCCTCAACATTCATACATCGTGTCATGCACGCGCGTCGATTTCTCTGACTCCTCACATGGCCGACATTCAATATTTGATTTATTTGATCGTGCCACGTTTTCCACGGTCTTCCTCTATTTCTGGATCCATTTATATCGTTCACATATAAAAAAAATTACCATTCTTTCTTCATTCATTCTCTCCATATGTCCAAACCATCTTAATGATCCTTTCATTATTTTGTTCATAACACCATCATTCGCACCGCATTCACTTATTTTATTTTTTTATTCGACATTCTATCATACACAGAGTATCCACACATTCGTCTAAGAAATCTCATATGTACTGCATTTATTCTACTTTCATCCTTATTTTGCCAGTTCCATGCTTCGCTTCCATACAAAAGGGTCGGTAGAAGAATAATATTTTGCACTGCCATTCTAGCTTTTTATAAAAATATACATATATTAAGAAATCGCCGCGATGGGGAGGGCGAGGCCCAGTTCTGCAGGCAGCCCCTACCCCTAGCGAGGCAATCAGTACACCCTCAGAGGGGTTAGCGACACACAGAAATTCATAATAATAGTTGCTCGTTTATTTTGTAAAATACAATTAAGAATGCTTTTAGTTACATGTGGGGATTGGAGGGCACGGCTGGCGGAGACAAGCCACCTCTTCCAACTGGCATGACAGTTGTCCAGGGCACCTCACGCCTGCGCAAGGATCCCTGCAGCGACACTCAGGACAACCGTCGGCGGCGAGAGTGAATCCGTGGGGGCACAGCATCCGACATGTGGCGGCAGCGCAAGCGGCCGGAGCTAAATGGACACAAAACTTTTGTAAGTACCAAGTTAAACATGTATTAATAAAACTAATATTAATGGAAAATTATAAAAATACTCAAATTATATCCAGTCTTCTGATATTCCCTTCGACCGACGTTTCGGAAATTGTTATAGACTTCACAATAAGGTTCTGGTCACATTACTAATGTATGGAAGCGAAGCATGGAACTGGCAGAAGAAGGATGAAAGCAGAATAAATGCGGTAGAGATGAGGTCCCAAAGACGTTTGTGTGGACAGAATCTCAAATGCTGATATAAGAAAGGAATGTAGAGCGGAAGAAGGTATTATGATCAAAATTCGGACGTATGGAACGCATGGATGGAGAAATAATGGTAAAGAAAGTATACGTTAATAGTGTAAATGGGGTACGGAGTCAAGACAGACCGAGGAAAACATGGCATGACCAAATCAATACAATTTTAAAGGTTGGTCATGTTAGAAGTCGGAAGAATCGACGTGCGTGTTCATATACGAGTCATCGTTGTATGAATGTGAAGGAAGCTAGAGAGGTTTGCCAAGATAGACTATTGTGGCGGTCCATTCTCTCTGCCTACCCCTGCGGAGAAACGGCATGATGGTTTGTTTGTTTGTTATAGACTTCACGTTCAGGATAATCTACGCATGTTCATCCTCCATCTGTGCAATACCGTGCCTCCAGCATTATCTAGTTGAGATAAAACGTTTAGCTATCCGAGGGCCATACCGTATCGCCAGCAACAAGTTAAGTCAAAGAGTTCGCCTGAGCGCTGTTGCGTGATACCGGGGATGTGGATGTAAACGTGAATTTACTACCCTGAAGATGGAGTCTACAACAATCTCTGTAATGTTTTTAAGATAATCAAATGTTTTAACTGAAATCTCTTGATGGAAGTTCATATTAAATAAGATAAAATAAAACGATGTTTTTTATAACTACAACCACATTTGTCTTTATTTTGACAACGACCGGTTTCGCCAGGCTCACTGGCATCGACAAACTGGTGATCCAGACCATAAGACGATGCCAGCGAGCCTGGCGAAACCGGTCGCTGTCGAAATAAAGACGAAAGTGGAAGTAGTTAAAAAACATCGTTTCATTTAATTATCATTCGAGAATTTTAGTTACCAGTGCAGTTGACAAGCCCTCTGGCAGGCGCCCTGGTCCCGGCAAGCTCGAAGCCCGACTCATCCACGCACCAGCAGCTGCCGACGATCTCGTTGTCGCATTGAACTGGATCGAAGTCACCTTCGCGGGTGCAGCGCGGGATACGCACAGAGCGGCCCTCAGGTCCAAGCGCACGCGCACGCCGCGTGGCGGCCATTTGCAAATGCTCACAACCTAAAATGGACGACCACAAATAAATATATGTTATAACTATTTTTTAGAATGCTAAATTCAGATTTATTTAGATTTTAATGTGGAATATACATATAAAATTACAATATAAAATAGATTAGTTAGCACTTTTATATATGGCCGAGCCATAGAGGGCTCCCTCCGCTTACCCGAAGCTGTTATAGGCGCAGCGGCGCTTTTCGTCAGCTTCACTCGTGCACTCCCTAGGCCCGTCTCCCGGCCACGCGGGACTTACGTTAAAAAATTAATATGTGTATACTTGCAACCAAGGGGGACCCAGACCACATTTAAGCTACGCTACTCTCCCTCGATGTCCCGCCGTACACACATAGCAATGCAACATCAAAAGAAAATATACAATTGATACATAAATAACATATGTTAGAGAAAGAATAAAAAAGAAATAAAGAATAAAAATTAAATAAATGCTGGAGCAATATACGAGTATATGGCCGAGCCATAGGAGATTTGTAAGCACTGTACAATGGAGTTCTTGTACCGACCTCTATGTACAGAAAATATTATTAGTATTTTGTAAAATCGCCCTTTACGTCATACAGCGCGAGCCAAAGCGATGTAAAGGTTATAGCTATCATATTTATTCTCGTGAAATATGATAGGCAGCTTAAATATCGCTTTTTTATTGTCACGTGAATTCTACACCAGACCACAAATAACAATGTGACAATCACACTGCCATTGACGGGACCTTTAGTGTGGCAGTCAAAGACCGAGGAAAACGTGACACGATCAAAAAAATTAAATATTGAATGTCGGCCACGCGAGGAGTCGGACAAATCGACGTGCGTACATGACACGGTGTGTGAATGTTGAGGAAATAGATGAAAGTATGCCAAGAAAGAAAAGTGTTGCAGGGCTTCGGGGAGACGACGTGATGGTAAGTTAGTTAGCTTTTTTAAAGCAATACGTAATACGCATAGTACCATCTTGTTTTACGGCATGAAAACATGGACCTAAATAATAGCTATCATCGAAAAGCTGGATGCCTTTAAAATGTGGATATATCTTAGAATATATAAAATATTATGGACAGAAAAAGTCATAAACGAGGAATTATTGCAGCGAATGAAGAAAGAAAAATAAGTAATGAAAGCGCAGAAAACTGGAATACTTCGGGCACGAAAGAAACGATAAATACAAAGTGCTGAAACTGATTATCCAAAGTAAAATAAACGGAAAAATGTGATGTAATTCAAAGAAAATCCTGGCCGGAAAATCTTTGAGATGGGTTCATTTTCAGCTGTTGTATTAAGGCTAGAAATAGCCATGATGTTTCATTAATACGAATGAAAATGTCAGTTTTCTAGAAGTTTCATTATATTTTTTGGGAGTGACATGTTTCGCCCTTCTAAGGCATTATCAAATGAGACGAAAGTTCAACTCGTTGCAGTTTATATACACTAGTAAATGGAGCAGAATATGGTAATTAACGAAAATTGATGTGACTTTATACATTTTTAACAAATAATTATTTGGGTTGTTCCAGAAATATTGGAAAGTATTAATTGTATCTCAATAGAGACGAAGATGTAAATTGTTTTCTGAGAACAGAATATGGTGGTCGAGGCGCTTACAGAACTTACAGGACCATTCCGCCTGTAAGAAGGGCAGAATGGGGAATGTTGTTAACATAAAGCGATCGCTTAACCCAACCAATGACAGGTCATAAGTCCTGTAAGCGCCTCGACCTGCATATTCTGTTCCCAGAAAACAATTTACATCTTCGTCTCTATTGACCATACAATTAATCCTTAAAAATAATTTACCCGCAATGGGTAAAATACAGTATTTGTCTACAAGTATTACAAGTATTTGTATACATTCAAAATGTTATATTGGAAAGTGTTTATTGGAACTCGTTAAGAAATTTTATGACAATAGTTACATAGTTTGGGGGATACTAATGATATTATATAAATCAAAAATAAGTTATTTGAGGTGGGAAGAAATAAAGTGTTTCTAAGAAAAACATATTTTTACACAACCTTCGATAGAAGAGGAACAAGAAGAAGAAGCATGTGCATAGTGTGCCCGTGATATAAGATTCGATTCGCATCAATCAAAGACGGGTTTAATAATTTTAATGTCTGTTCTTTTACCAAGTAAATAGTTTTGTCACTTCCTGCTTTGTTATTTACCAAGTCTACCGCGTCTTACATATTTTATTAGTGAGCCACAGTGAGGCAGGGGGGATTTAAACAGCCCACACATCTAGTTTACTGTAAGAACTGGGGGGAATTCGGAAACTAATATAGAGAGGGTATATTTTATTTCGCATCGACAATTCTTTACACTTTAAACATTCCCAAAGTTAAATTCGAATGACTTAAAAACACTATCTTAATTTCTTTTTCTTTTACTTTTTAATATACTTTGTATATAAAACACTTACATTAAAAAAATAAAATTACAAACATATGTTTCGGACAAATAGTCCTTCTTCAATAAAGATACATTTTTTTAAATATTATAAAATTGTTAAATGATCGGACAGATGTTAAAAAAAATATATTTTGCAACGTTTATGCTTTTGTTATAACAAATATTATGATTCAATTTAAATTTTAAAATGATAATTTAAAGTTCTTATTTGGGGTTCAAGTAATTACTTACAACAAAAGAAATAAATCAAAGATTGGACAAAGAAAATAGTATAAATAATCAAATATATTTAACGTCAAGTCCAATCTTTGATTTATTTCCTTTTTGTAAGTAAATTACTTTAACTTTTACCTGAACCCCAAAAAGAACATTAAATTATTATATTATTTTAAATTTTAAATTGAATCATAATATTTGTTATAGCAAAAGCATAAACGTTCCTAAATAAATCTTTATAACGTTTGTCAGATCATGTAAACAATTTTATAATATTTTTTTAAAGTGTATCTTTACTGAAGAAGGTCTGTTGAAACATGTCTATGAAATTTTATTTTTTTAAATATAAGTGTATATACAAAGTAGGTATATAAAAAAGGGAAAGAGAAATAAACCATCATAACAACACAAAGAATGGCGTTTATAGAAGAAACTATCTTAATTGGTTGTTTAAAAATATAGTCGAACTCAGTGATTACGATCACAGAAACAGCGAGAATCAGGGATGTAACGAGATGTGATAGGTAACATCTCTATCCCTATTTTATTGTTACGTGAATTCTACACCAGGCCAGTGACAATCACACTGCCATCGCCGGGAATCTAACCCAGGACCATCCGTGTGATACTCAGAGTTCTTACCACTCTACTACGAAGGTCGTCGATGATTATCTCCATAAATACATTTATACAAATATATTGTGTATTCCTGTTTGAAAGGCATCTTTTTGTGTTATGTGAACACTCCAGATACTTCATGTGATGGGTATGTTTGTAAGCATTTAAAATACATATTCTCTGATATAACGAGTGATGCTTATAACGAACATGCCGGCCCCATCTTCCTCGTAATAACCAATTCTCTGTATACTTATAATCTATCATAAGATTAAAAATGAAAATATTCATTGGTCCGGAGCCGGGTCGAGTGTGGTTCGGTGATATGGAGTCCCCACGAGGCGAGATACTCGCTCATGTTAGAAAGTGTTCAGAAAAGATTTCTGAGATATCTCTACATGGGAGAGTTTGATAGCTATATGTGGCTTTATCCCGCTGTATTCCTCTTGGGCATGCCAGGAACCAACAGATTGCAGATAAGAAGAGATGGGTGCACACTTACCCATTTCATCAGACTGATCAGGGAATTCTTTGGAAACTCCGTTATCTTGAAGGCTATCTATCTTTATGTTCCAGATGGTTATCTTCGATAGCGTTAGCACAAACTGTTTTATCTCACAGCATGCAGAACCGACCTGTCTCTGGTGATGCCGGTGGGAAGAGCAATCAAACTGCTGAACATGATCGCTTCGGAGATCGACGTGTTTCATATTCGTGAAAATACGTTCAGAAGACAAATACTCTTGACTATGGAGAGTATCTTGTATTCCTAATGTCGAACCATCTCTCATGCGTTCCTGGTATTATATATTTTTTATGTTCTACCTGTTCTCAATAGATGCCTTAAACTATTATATAATTGTTGTTTGTTTGTTATAAATTTTGAGAAAATAAAGTGACATGATTTTACATTTTGAATGTATACAAATAAAGTAGACAAATACTGGATTTTACCCATTGCAGGTTATCATTTTTTAAAGGATTAATTGTATCTCAATAGAGACGAAGATGCGAATTGGAAACAGAATATGGTGGTCGAGGCGATTACAAGACTTATGACCTGTCATTGGTTGGGTTAAGCGCACGCTCTATGTAATACAACATTCCCCATCCCTCCCTTCTTACGATCATCATGTCTGACAAATTTTTGGAAGATGTATATATATGCTACAATGTTGCACCACATTTTACATTTTTTACTTCAATCTACACTAGCACCATCTATTAAGATCTTTATTAGAGCAATGTGAAAGGCTACCGCCATTAACATACATTGCTAGATAACGCCTGAAGATGTCTCTCCAATTTTTATGCTTTTTTTTTATTTGGACCAGTTTTTTTACTTTACTTTTTTTTTAACTTGGACCAGTTTTTATATGGCGTAACTTTGTGATATGATTTAACCACAAATTTCTTTAATCGAGATTCAAACAGTTTATTCATAACTAAACTTCAATAATATTAATTTAGTACATTGGTTGAAAAAAATTCTAGAATCTAAAACAAGGGTTGATTTCATGAATCGATTAATATCCAAGTTACGTGAGTTTGATGTGAGTAAAAAAAATGTTATCTTTGTTCGAAAACAATAAACTGGGAAATGGTAGGTATCCGACGTTTTATGGTTTCTCGCCTTTTTCGGGTGTGTTTATTCTCTCAAACTTTTGTAAATCAGCAGCACCTTACATTATTTTGGGCAATTTAGCAATTTACAAGCACTTGAAGATATTGCTTTCAAAGCAATCAATAATGTACACAGGGTGCTTCATTTCATTTTAATAAATAGATTATAAAACAATTGATAGAATTTGCAATAAAATAAGATTTTTATATGGCGTATTTTTGTGATCACACAAGACAACTACACTCTTATATTCACCCCGTTTTATACATTATTTTTTTTATTTTTATATTTCTTTATTTAGTTATAAAAAATTACATATTTCTTACAACTAGTATATGATATTTTGAAATACATAATAATGAAATTTATATTTGTATTACATAAAGCGTGCGCTTAACCCAACCAATGACAGATCATAAGTTCTGTAAACACCTCGACTACCATATTCTGTTCCCAATTTGCACCTTCGTCTCTATTGATATACAATTAATCCTTGAAATGATAACCCACAATGGGTTAAATCCAGTATTCGTCTACAAGTATTTGTATACATTCAAAATGTTGTAAAAACAAAAACTGATCCAAGTTAAAAATAGCATATAAATTAGAGTGACATCTCCAGGCGTTATCTAGCAGTACTTTAATGACGGTAGCCTTTCACATTACTTTAATAAAAAGATCTTCTACTTAATGCTTAATCCAATCTTCATAGATGGCGCTAGTGTGTAGATTGAAATAGAACATGTGAAATGTGGTGTTACATAGTAGTATATATACAACTTCCAAAAATTTGTCAGACATGGTGGTCGTAAGAAGGGTGGAATGGGGAATGTTGTTTTACATAAAGCGTGCGCTTAATTCAACCAATGACAGGTCATGAGTCCTGCAAACACCTCGACTACCATATTCTGTTCCTAATTTGCGTCTTCGTCTCTATTGAGATACAATTAATCCTTATAATGAAATTAATAAACAGTACAATTCTCATTACTCTATTTTGAATTATTTGCATCTTTTGAGTACCGGCTTTATTAATCAAATATAGAATGGTGGAACAATAATTAAAGAGAGAGGCAATTAACGCATAATGCACCAGGTGTGCATGTTCTCTGTCAAATTTATTTCTAATTCTGCCCAGAAAACCGACCATATTAGCAACTTTTTACTATAATTATTTATGTGAAAATATACCTGTAAAAAGTGGCTTGGTGCAAACTCCTCCGCAGGGACTCTCGCAGCACTTCATATCAGGGCCGCAGTCCGCCTCAAGGGCACAGGGGGCTGCCCCAGTGGGGCACACATTCCACTTGACCAGCGGGGGACATCTGCCATTTTTCTCTTCATCTGAGGACACACAGAATTAAAACACAATTCAAGGAAATTTAATGATATTTTTTATGCAATGCTCGTTTATTATCCGTGTGCTGGCAAAAAACAAATCAAAAGTATTTGGACAATGCAAAAAATAACTAAATTGATCAAAGAGTTGTGACAACTGCGGGATCTGCTGAATTAAACCACAGTTCTATACTTGTCCGCGCACTTGCAGAAAACAAAAGTGAAATCCTAGTGGAAAAACTTCAAATCACTTGAAGTGTTTTGCTAGTATAAACAAATGATATATTGACTGATTAAAGTGTAACTGACATGTCATTGTATTGCCTTGCCTTGTGAAATACTTCCACACACACACACACACACACACACACACACACACACACACACACACACACACACAAACAAAGTCTTAAATTGATTTGCTAAACGTTAAAAAACACATGGTTTAAGGAAATTTTCTATTAAATGAAAATAAAATAATTTTCCTTACAAACATATAAAGAGTCACAAATAATGTTGTCCATACAAGACGAAATATGTCATGCACTACTGTAATATATACTTACATATCTCTCTATTTTTTTGTCAACTTACCAATAGCTGAGGCGCCAAAAACCAATAGCGATATTAGAAATATGGTTGAAATATGATGCAATCTCTCCATGGTAGCATTTGTCTCAAAAAACTTGTCTGAAATAAAAAAAAAAATAGGTTAGGTTTTATAATAAAAAAAAATGTTCAAATCTTTCACCCTGCAGCATTACATATTTCTTATTTATTTATGGATATTAAATATTATACTAGACTACAGTATTATCAAAACTTCACCTTAGCAAGACGAAACACAATAAAACTAATCAAATACTATAAAACATACGGTTTTGCTTAAAAAAATTATATTCCAGGTCGTTTGAATCCAATTATTGTATTGTTTAATTTTTTTTTTTAACTATTACATTGATTCTCATGACATGTTTTAGGTAGCTAATCTATCGCCATTTTATTGTCACGTGAATTTTACACCAGACCAAAGACAGTGTGACAATCACACAAGCTTCCCCGGGAATCGAACCTGGAATCTTCGATGTCGCAGTTAAAGCACTTACCACTCGGCCACGAAGGTTGTATACAAGTGTACATTTTCGTTCCTGAACGCGACACGTCAATTAATACGCAAACAAAATGGCCGATAATTGGTCATTAAAATAAATCACAGGAAATCAAAATATCAGTTATGCACATGAAATTAAATTAATTTCATTACAGCACAGCATTAATAAAATATTATTTTTTGTACGTAAATCCATTGTTATCATATTTTAAATCAAAATGGATGCTAATAAAGAACTTAATTTTATTTTATTTTTCTAGCTTATGAATGAGCAAAAGGTTTCATTGAATTATTTAATAGTTTATGTATTCAAACCCCACCATTTAGAAATTAATAGTTCGGGTTACAAAAAAGGTTTCCTCTTCCGAAGTTAATGTACCGAAAATAAATGGATTATTTGTACAAAATAAAATGGTTTTTCGTTCGTTTTAACGTCGTATTTGTGTACTTTATTTTAGATAAAGATAAAAAACGTTTTATTTTTACAGGCGGTAAATTATACAATATTATAAAATGTAATATTAATGTGTTATGACTATTGCCTAGCTACAGGATTTAAGATTTAATGTTCTGATATTTATATGAGATATTTTGTGTACTAAACAATAAAATGTCTCAAACTTCTTCGTTATTCATAGATCACGACACGCTACTCGACTATTTTTCTGACTCGAATTCGTCTTCTCATAATTTTTTAATTTTGTCATGCCATGATAGTTATGCCAAATAGTTATTGGAAACAAGAATTTATCAATGAAAGCGAAAATGGCCGTTCACAATGGAGTTCTGGTCCCAACCCTCATGTATGGAAGCAAAGCATGGAGCTGGCAGAAGAACGATGAGAGCAGAATAAACGCGGTAGAGATGAGGTTCCCAAGACGTATGTGTGGTAGAACGATGTAGGACAGAATCTCAAATGTTGATATTAGAAAGGAATGTAGAGCGAAAGAAGGTATTATGAACAAAATTATGAAAGGATCGCTGCGTTGGTTCGGACATATAAAGCGCTTGGGTGAAGAAAGAATAGTTAAAATAATTTACTTTAACGATGTAAATGGAGTACGGAGTCGAGGTAGACTAATCAAATTTAAAAGGTTGGTCATGTTGAATCGACGTGCGTGTATGACTCGCTGTATGAATGTGGAGGAAAGTAGAGAGGTATGTCAGGATAGAGTAGTGTGGCGGTCCATTTTCTCTGCCAATCACTGCGGGGAAACGGCGTGATGGTTTGTTGTTGTTGTTTTAATGCCATTTCTTCGGCTTCAAGAGAGCGTTCGCGTTATTATAAAACCTAATCTATTTGACTTCACGTTCTGAGAATCTTAATTTTTTGTTCACAAGTTCATACATTCGTTCATCTGCATTCATTTCAGGTTTTAAAAATAACAAAAAAAGCTTTTTTGCTTGCCTTAAGCATGAATTGATTGAAATACGTTAAATTTATTTAATTTTAATTACTTTGTTTTTATTATTTTCAATTTAAATTTAATCATAATATTTGTTAAAACAAAAGCATAAACGTTCCAAAATAAACGTTTATAACATCTGTCAGATCATGTAAACAATTTTAGAATATTTTTGAAAATGTACCTTTACTGAAGAATGACTGTTTGTCCGAAACATGTCTATGTCATTTTATATATTTTTAATATAAGTGTTGTATATACAAAGTATATAAAATAGGAAAAGAGAAATAAACTATTTTTAAATTTAAAATTTATACCTATTTTTATTTTTATTATGGGAAGCAACGGGAAGCTACAACATATTCGCTTAAAAAGTTAAAAAATATAATTTTATATGCGCCAAAATATGCTTTTATATTTTCTAACCTTATATTTACTGTAAATAAAAAAACAAGATCTTATGTGTGACAAACTATTTTTTGTATCGTACAATTACATATTTTTATATATTTTTGGTTATGACACAGTCGTTTTTTACAAGAGATTTATTTAGAAGGAAAAACGAACTCTCAAACTTGTATATTGTGTAATCTCAATGATTTTTTTTTTGTCGCTGAAATTAGATCATTCACCACAGGCGAAAATTTTCATATTTTTTTAACAACCTTTTACACCCTGTGGGGGTAATCTCCGTCTTACAACATATAGGCTGCGCTGTCTCATATCAGGGTGCATATCTCCTCCGCCATGTCCAGTTTTCCTTGCCACAACAGTAGCAAGTTCAAAACAGAAACTACGTTCAATATGGACCAATAAATGCCATTTAATTTCTCTCACCCCGAGAACCATGAAATATTCTTAAATATTCACTAAACCCGGAAATATGCTTTTATATTCCCTAATAACTAGGGCTTAAGGGGGTATATATAATGATTTAATTGTATCTCAATAGAGACGAAGATGCAAACTGGAAACTGAATATGGTTGATCAAGGTGTTTACAGGACTTATGACATGTCATTGGTTGGATTAAGTGCACACTTTATGTTATTACAACATTACCCATTCCACCTTCATTTTATGACCATGTAAACAAATTTTTGTAAGTTGTATGTAAGTTAAAGTACAACGCCAGATTTCACATGTCAGTTTCAATGCGCCATCTATGAAGATTTTGATTGTATATGTTAATCTCTAAGATTAATCTATATATAATTTACATAAAAAAAATAATGAAAATTTGTGTGTATATAATATATCTCAAACACACAAAAAATGGCGTCTTTTAAAAGCAAAGCCCAGGAAAAAATGCTTTTTATATCAATTCCAAGCCCTAGTAATAATTTCTGTGAATGTTATTCAAAATTCCAGGTATTTCCACAGAACAATGGCAATGTAAATACAAAGTGAATTAAATAATTGTCGAGCAATTGCACAGTACTAGGACATAACAATGCAATGTTATTTCAACTGGTCAATGCCGGAGATTTTCGAACACAGCGACTAACCAGTGGACAAGTGTTGGGCGGGAGTAAGCAGTACTGGGTTTCTGGGTCGGGCGACCTACATGCACTTAATCTAAGGTGACCTGTCATTAATATTTCAAGCGTTTGATACACCTAAGAAGGCTTGTACTTGTTTTACTAAAGGTGAAGACAGCAGTATGAAAACAACGAAACGTCATTAATTTGAAATATTTTAATCGATCAAAAAACCGCAATCTCAACATGTATTGTATCCAGATCGATTAAATAGATTTTTCAATTATACAACTACTATTGCCATATTATTCAATTTATTATAAGAAGTGTAAAAATAATTGATATTTTATTTGCCGCTTCGCTTATCACTATTTCAGAACACGCTCTCTCCACGTGGTCTCTCCAGTAACGACTTCTCAGTTTTTTTCCGTACAATTACGTAATTGACGATCTTCGTGGCCGAGTGGTAAGTGCTTTGATTGCCACACCGAATGTATCAGGTTCGATTCCGGGAGTTGGCAGTGTGATTATCACACTGTCTTTGGTTAGGTGAAAAATTCACGTGACAATAAAATGCGCGATAGAATAGCTTTATAGAATCAATATCATGTTAGAAAGGGTTCAGAAAAGATTTCTGAGATATCTCTACATGAGAGAATTTGGTACCTATCCGTGGCTTTATCCCACTGCATTCCACTTGGGCATGCTGGGGAGCAAGAGTTTGCAGATAAGAAGAGATGGGTGCACACTTATCAATTTCTTCAGACTTATCAGGGGATTCTTTGAGAACTCCTTTATCTTGGAGACTATCCATCTTTATATTCCAGATGGTTATCTTCGACAGCGTCAGCACAGACTGTTTTATCTCCCAGCATGCAGAACCAGCCTGCCTCTGGTGATGCCGGTGGGGAGATAATCAAACTGCTGAACATGATCGCTTCGGAGATCGACGTCTTTCATATTCGGGAAAGTACGTTCAGAAGACAAATACTTTTGACTTTGGAGAGTATCTTGTATTCCTAATGTCCAACCATCTCTCATGCGTTCCTGGTATTATATTTTTTTTTTGTTTTACCTGTTCTCAATATATGCCCTAAACTATAATTGTTGTTTTTAAAATCTTTTGAGAAAATAAAATAATTTGATTTGATTTGATTTTATTTACATCGATTTGGCCCGCGCTGTAATGATGTAAAGAGCGATTCAACAATTAATAATAATAATAATACACTTTGTAATAATACACTCTTTCTCACTCTGTCTCGGTCATTCCCGATGGATCGGGGAGTCCTCATTTCTGTGGTTATTGTGAAACTTTTTATTCTAGCTTATCTCATTTAATATTTTGATTGGGGCCAGTTAAGATAAGAACTGAATCATAGTTTGAATATTAATTATTAACCATCACCGAAAAAGAGAATCGAGTCGAAGAATATGTAATTTATATAACGCTATTCCAGTGTAATGGGTTTTGCGCGCCGGTCTCCGGATTAAGGAAGCATTGGCGGACATCTTGTAACAAACTGGTCTGCCTACTGACACAGTTTAATCTGCATAACAAATACTATTAATAAGTTATTCCGTCGCGTTTTATATCATCTCTATGGAGATAGGTATGCCAACCGTTCCAAAGACAAAACGTACTTAGAATTTGTTTTTCTTGTATACAAATACTCGTACATGTAGACAAATACTGGATTTTTACCCATTGCGGGTTAATCATTTTTTTAGGGATTAATTGTATCTCAATAGAGACGAAGATGTAAATTATTTGGAAACAGAATATGGTAGTCGAGGCGTTTACAGGACTTATGACCTGTCATTGGTTGGGTTAAGCGATCACTTTATGTCGACAACATTCCTCATTCCGCCCTTCTTACGATACCACATTTAACAATTTTTTGGAACTTGTATATATGCTACTATTTTTAATAACTTCACATTGTTGTACACTAGCGCCATCTATTAGGATAATTTGTAAGCATTACGCAGAAAACCTTTACAAAATTATTTTATTTACTAATCAAAATCGTTTTTTTTATCAAATCAATCGAATAATAAATGTCGGCCACGTGAGGAGACGGAGAAATCGACGTGCGTGCAAGAAACGAAGTATAAAGATTGAGGAAGCCAGAAAAGTAAGTGTATCAGGAAAGAACAGCGTGGCGGTCCATTATTTTTGCCTACCCCTTCCGGGAAACAGCATAATGGTTAGTTAGTTAGTTAAAATACTCAGCTGCTACAGGTAATTAACGAATGTATTCGATTTCTAGATTGAATAGATTTATCGTGATTGTCTCCCCGCATAATCTTCGTGATCCGATATCGAATTCCAATCATTCGTGATCTTGGAAAAAAGGTACAATTTTCTATCAATCTAAATTTGCGTGTTGGTAAATATGTTTACTGTAAGAATCGTGAACCATTCTAGAAATGAAATGCAGTGAAGTAGCAAGAAAATTTAGAGGGAAAAATGATAATTAATTTTTACATGATTACTAAACTTTATTTATTGCTTCTTGAACAATGATTTTAAATTCCATATAAAATAATTAATATGAATGATAACGACTTGAATTTTTTTTTTTTTTTTTTATTGGGTTATTTTATTAAGGGTTGTTTGAGCCCAATTACTGCATACAATTTATTTTTTAGCTATTATATTGATTCTCATGACATGTGATAAGTAGCCAATCTATCGGCATTTTATTGTCACGTGAATTCTACACCAAACCAAAGATAGTCTGACAATCACACTGCCATCGCCGAGAATCGAACTCGGGACCTTCGGTATGGAAATCAAAGCTCTTACCACTCTGCTACGAAGGTCGTCATTTAATGGGAATGAGATAACCTAGCTTTGGCAAGGAGACAATTTGATAACGCAAGGCGCAACGTGTCATTTCCATAAAATGTAATAAAACTTCAAGAAAGCAAACATTTTCATTCGTATTAATGATTAATAAAAAATGAATGGTATAGAAAGTATGTGTTAACGATGTTCACGGAAGAATAAATATAAGAAAAACGAAGTAAACGTGTCACGATCAAATCAATTAAATATTAATTGACGGCCACGTGAGGAGTCGAAGAAATCCACGTGCTTGCTAGACACGATTTATAAATGTAGAGGAACCATCCCAGTCTCTCCACACAGGTCAGACTGAATAGACTGAGATGGGCCGGTCACGTGCAGAGGATGCCGTCATCGCGAACCCCAAAAATATTGTTGGAGTGGCACCCAGGTGGTAGAAGACCAATTGAACGACCAAGGCTGCGATGGGAGGATGAAGTTGGGAGAGATGCGGCGAAATTGTTACGAGTGTCAGATTGGAGGGTCGAAGCGGAGGACAGGATGAGTTGGAGGCGAATAATACTGGAGGTTAAGGCTAGATATGGGCTGTAGGGCCATCGAAGAAGAAGAAGAGGAATCGACATAAATATATTAAAAAATAACAATACGGCCTTTATTTCAGGGAAGGATTCAAATAGAAACATTTGTAATATTAAAACAATATGTTGATATGATATCTACTTGTGGTAGACTGTAAAGTCTTTTACTACAAGATTCTTCTCCTGTGATGCTGAACTCCAGCTATCTCTCCATGGTTTGAGGGTATCCTTGATGGACGGCGTCCATCTTGTATTCCATGCAGAGCTATGTTTCGGATTTTGTGTGATTGATTCTCTTTTCATTTCCGTTGTCCTCAGCATAATTTCGTTCTTGATAGTATCCACCCTCGTCTCATTACCATATGTCAGAATATTTTTTTTGTTTATAGTAAAATAGTGCGATTGAAAAAACAAGCGCCCGCAATTGATTGTGACGACTCTGTTATTTGGTCCATCCTTCTTGGTTATGCACGTAATTCGTATCTCTAATGAACTAATTAAGTGATTATTCGCGGTTCGCTTGCAAACTTTAATTAAGGCGCAAATCAAATCCCATCACTCAATCAAAATGGAATTAGTTCTGAAAAAAAACATCAAGGCAATCAAAATACTTGACACGTATAAGAAGCGTCTACAATCTAACAAATGATCTACTTGTCAAAAAGTGAAAAGTGTTACAATCATTGTTGCTATATTTTCGATTAACGAAAAAAGTGACTTGTGAAATTTTCTACATAATTCTATGAGAAAAGTAAATCGAGTTTTAAATTTAATTATTTATATGAGTAATACGAATGAAACCGCCGGTTCGATTACTTAATCAAATAATCAAATGTCTTAGCAATACGAAACAAATCATTCCCATAAGATAAAATAAAAAAATCTAGAAAACAGAGGACGATTCCCCATTGATATTTCATGAAACCGTCTGTATGATTAATCAGATTATCAAATGTCTTAGCAAGACGAATAAATCCATTACCATAAAATATAATAAATACTAGATAAAAATATAAATACTAGAAAATAGAGGACGATTCTTCATTGATTTTTCATGAAACCGTTTGTTCGATTAATTAATAAGATTATCAAATAATGTCTTAACAAGACAAAACAAGTCATTTCAATAAAATATAGTAAAAAATCTAGAAAACAGAGGACGATTCTTCATTTAAACTAACCTAATAAAACGTCTGTTTTCTAGACGTTTCATTAAATTTTATGGGATTAACATGTCGTCACCTGAGAGTAAGAGGGTTCCAACTAACAAAATTTCAAATTTGTCTTTTTTTCGTGAAACGGGTTCTTACTAACCTTATCTATACGTACAATTAAAAAAAATTAATAGTATCGTCATTTTGATGTTACGAAAAGAATCAAGTTCCATCTGATCATTCCAAACACATGATTCACTGAAGAAGGATTCATTTACACTTAGAACTTTATTATTCCAACTGTCGCCAGAGAAAATTTTCACGCTTCTCGGTAAAAGAGTGACCTGCTTCAGATGGAACCCTTTTATTCCAAGATACACACCCGAAACCAACAAAACTTTGACTTCATTTTTCTCAGCTTTTTACTTTTGACAGTTGGAACCTTTTTACTCTCAGGTGACGATGTTTCAATTTGCGAAGTCTTCGTCAAATTGCTATTGCTTTAGAAAGCGACAAAATGTCATGCACATAAAATATAATAAAACTCGTATATAGACTATTTCATTCATGAGTTTTTTTATGTTTTATTATATTTTATGGTAATGAAACGTTTTACTTTTCTAAGACATTCCCATAAATTATAATAAAATTTCTTAAAAAATATTTAATTTGGAGTCATACAAGATCTCCATATATCCAGCATTTTTCTGAAATGCTTAAGAAGTGTTACAGCTCATTAAGAATTTTTCGAATGGCAATATTATTTGTTTGAATACACCAGCCTAAACAGTGGAAACTGTAAGAAGTTAAATATTCTCAAGATAACTGTTCCTTCCAACAAAGAGGGACCAACAACTGCCCATTCCATTAAAGTGTAAAAGTTAATTATTCCCCAGTCCCCATGGTGCTAGGTTAATGAAGCAAATTTGCTTGTTTTACAATAACAATAAGCTCGTACTTTTGAAAGTAACTTCTGAAGGCCGCTGCCTGTAAATATTTGAATCGCCACTTCTAGCTAAGTCATTATTCAAAACTACAGTTTTATGATCGCCTAACGACCGGCAATCCAAGTTTTTATGTAATACAAGAAGCTGGGTTTTAATGTAAATTACATTTATAAACTTAGCCTTCTAAGATACGTCTGAATGCCTCTCTAGAATTAATACTATATTAAAAAAAAAATTAAATTATGTGTGGTAGAACGTTATAAGACAGAATCTCAAATGCTGATATAAGAAAGGAATGTAAAGCGGAAGAAGGTATTATGAACAAAATTATGAAAGGAACGCTGCGTTGGTTCGGACATATAGAGTGCATGGATGGAGAAAGTATACGTTAATGATGTAAATCGAGTACGGAGTCGAGGTAGACCGAGGAAAACATGGCATGATCTAATCAATCAAATTTTAAAGGTTGGTCATGTTAGAAGTCAGAAGAATCGACGTGCGTGTAAGTCTCGCTGTATGAATATGGAGGAAGCTAGAGAGGTCAAGATGACTCTGCACTGTGTCACCGAGCAAAAACTGTAACTATTATTTTTTTCTGACACTGTGGTTTATAATGTTCACAAAACAATATTTAAAAAAATAATACTGTTAAAATAATTTTTAGGTCAAAGAATATATGAAAATTCATGGGATTCCAACACTGGATTGGCCCGGAAATAGTCCTGACCTAAACCCTATCGAGAACTTGTGGCATAAAATGGCAATTGAAATAAATAAACTGAAGCCTCTATCAAAGGAAAACCTTAAAAATATCATCGAAAAAGTGTGAATAAATTTTTTTCCCAAGACTACATACATAATTTGGTGAAATCCATGCCTAAACGTATTGAAGCAGTTATTAAAAAAAAGGAGGAGGAACAAAGTACTGATTTTGTTGGTTTTTGATAATTGATAGTGTTATATACCTATGTCATTTTATTTGAAATAAATATGTGCTTATTTAAATTATGTGAGCATTTTTAATTTTTGTGGCAAAAAATCGAAAATCTACAAATTAACTCTACTAAAATTAAGAAAAAAATTTAAGACACTTTTCTTACAGATCATCTTTAAACAGTGTTGCCTAATAATTTGGACTGAAAAGCTATCAAGGAATCACAAAAAAAAAAAAAAAAAACAATATTTTCAGTGTGAAAAGATTTCTGTGCTCGCTACTGTACGAGTATATAAACATTGTTATATAAAGGTGTTTTTTTTAGATGTCAACTGTCAAATTGACAGTATGTAGAAACAATGTTGCCAGTTTAAAAACCAAACCTCTAAAAAAAATATCCAATATACAAGATTCTTGGCAATTATCAAATCTATATTACAAATGCACGAAATTCCGCAAATTAATTATTATATTTTACTTTTACGAATGGCGAATTGGAAAAACCAATTAATATCTATAATAAATATTTTCAAAGCGTCTTCATCAACACTTTGATGATAATATTGTGTGCGCAGGTGGCTTGCAGCATACCCGCTTTAATTAGTTTGGTTCGTCTCCATTGTTCATGGCGACGATATTAATTTCCGGGAACTAATGACTGATCAATGAACTTGTTCAGTGGACGCAATTGGCTTGACACCAATACTCCAATAACTTCTAAAACGGTCACAATTGATTGAAGCTAAAAAAAATTAAGGGCATTGTATTAGATAAATTTGAACACAAAAAAAAACAAGAAATACGTTCTTACCAAAGAATAAAACAGTACATAACAACATTTTTTATTTATGAATTAAAACACTGTTTTTTCCAATTACGAGTTTATTTTTCTTGACATGTTTCGAAGGTTTTAGAGCTTAATTCGGAAAGGGAATATTAATTACCACTTAATTTATGAAATATTAAAAAATATAACTAACTAACTAACTAACTAACCATCACGCCGTCTCCGAAGGAGTAGGCAGAAAGAATGGACTGCCACACTTTTCTTTCCTGACATATTTCTCTCGCTTCCTCAACAATCATACATCGTGTCATGCACGCGTGTCGATTTCTCTGACTCCTCACATGATTTATTTGATCGTGCCACGTATTCCTCTGTCTTCCTCTATTTCTGGTTCCATTTACATCATTAACATATAAAAATTGTTACCATTCTTTCTTCATTCATTCTTTCCATATGTCCAAACCATCTTAATGATCCTTTCATTATTTTGTTCATGACACCATCATTCTCACCGTATTCACTTATTATATTTTCATTCGACACTCTATCATACACAGAGTATCCACACATTCGTCTAAGAGATCTCATTTCTACTGCATTTATTATACTTTCATTCTTCTTTTGCCAGTTCCATGCTTCGCTTCCATACATAAGGCTCGGTAGAAGAACACCATTGTGCACTGCCATTCTAGCTTTTTTGGATAGGTTTTTGTTTGCGATGACAACTTTAAATGCACCATTCACATTGTTGCCTGCCCCAACCCTTCTTTTAATATCCCTCTCCACTCGCCCATATCTTGTAAACAATATATATTAATAATTGTTATGTATCTCAGCAGAGTTGAATAGGCACATGTTGAAAACCATAGCGGAGAGGCGCGCGAGATGGATTGGTCATATGTTGCGACATGTTTCCAGCATGATGTATTGGAGGGAATAGTCGGGGGATCGATTGGCAAAGGACGACCTCGCCAGAATTACCTAGACCAGATTTACCGAGGTATGGGCTGCACCTCTTACGCGGAGTTGAAGAGAATGGCCGAGGACCGAGCGGAGTGGAAGAGAGGAGATAAGTCGCCTTGCTGCAGACCAATCTTTAGATTGAGACCGGAGAAAATATATTATATTTATTACCCTGGAGTGACAAATGAAAACGTCTGCTTTCTAGAAGTTTTATTATAGTTTATGGGAATGTATCGCCTTTCTAAGACATGATCAAAATATCAAAACATTTGATGAGGAATAATATCAAAACATTTCTAAGGAAAGGCGAAACATTTCATTCCCAAAAACTATAATTAAACATTTAGGAACATACGTTTTCATTCGTATTAAATTGTTAATACGCAGTTTTACACCATTGTAAAAAAAAACAAAAAATAATCTATTTTTGCATTACGAATATTACCATGGAATATTATACAATAAATAAAACAAAAATAGTTTACATTTTGTCATCAAATATTCATAGTAGCAGATATTTCTGTTTTAGTTAATTTTACTCGTATTATATAACATTTGAATAGTATACTCGTAAATGCTACATCGTAAATTTAAATGGAGAAATCATACATCCGGGAATTGAAATGTTACAGTTGACATTTGTTCAAGAATATTGTTCCCGATTTAGAACAGGGAATTGAATGTGGAAAAGGGATTTACAATAATGGCACGTGTGTTCCACGTGGATAAGCAATATTCATCAAGATCCTAAATAAATAAACACATTTCGCTGGACAATCCAATACTACCTTTTCAAAATTAAACAAACACGTTACATAAAAGGTATTTGAATAAATTCAGCTTACAATTCTCGATTAAAATTTGTATGAGAAAATGAATACTGAAAGAAATATTCCTAAAATAGATTAAAAAAAAACTTTGTCATATTTTTTTAATTGATGATTATAAATAACTTGGCTGACTGTTTTTTTGGAGAATGAATTGCGAAAATGACTTATTCGATTTAAGGGTCGGTGTACTGGGAACAAAATAAATGGCGCTCTTAAAGTCATCACTGCAAATAGATATATGTCCACTGAAGCAAAGATGGCAGTACATAATGGAGATCGAATGCCAACCCTTATGTATGGAAGTGAAGCTCGGAGCTGGCAAAAGAAGCATGAAGGTAAGATAAATGCAGTAGAAATTAGATCACTGAGAATAATGTACAATAAAACGATAGATGAATACCGAACGACGAAATAAAGAAGAAAGATAAGGCATGGTATTTAGTAATTAAAAAAGGATCTCTGAGATGGTTTTAACACATGGAACGAATGAACGAGAGAATAATGGATAAAGTGTTCTAAACAAGCAGTGTGAGTGGAAAGAGAAGCCATGGAAGACCAAAGAAAGCATGGCTTGACCAAATTATTTAAATACTAAAAGGCGGGCACATTCGAAGTCGGAAAAATCGACGAGCTTGTATGTTTCGACGTATGAACGTAGAGGAAACTAGAGTGGTGTAAGGATAAAGCAATATGGATGCCCATCCTCTCTGTCTACCCCTCCGGAGAATCGGCGTGACGGCACCACTTGGGCCTTTTTAATGTGGTAGTTTCCCGTTAATATAAAAGTGAATGATTTCATATTACATCGTTAATATTTTTATTAAAGAAAATACAACAATACCATTTAAATCCATAACTCAGCATATTTTACAGCCACGGAATATCGCAATTTATGGCAGTAATAAAAATAGCTTGTGCCTTACAAGAAGTAACTTCTCCCGGGATACGCGCAGTCGAAATGTTTATGAACAATACACGCCACATTTTCCCAATAAATTCCGAATAAAATTCGCGCTAATTTATCAAAGAACAATACAGCAATTGGTTAAATATTTACCGAAATACACGCATTCTTAAGAACAACCAAAACGAATTTGTAATTTGAGTGACGCCAACTTCTTGCCGTTCAAAACTGTCGCGACATTGTGGGAATCGTTGAAAAACACGGGTGAGTTATTGAGAAAAAACACTTGTACATTATTTTCAATGAGAAAAATGAACGTTCTCGGTAGAGCGACTATTTTTTGAGGTTATTACTTGCCTAAAGGCGTTTGTTTGCGTTATTCGCCTTGGGTTTGTAAGCTAACTGCCAAAACATGGCGATTTATCCACCATAGTATTTTGTGCAGCATTAATATTTTCAATTTAAAATGTAAATCGTCCATAGATAATCCAGTATAATTGCGCAATAATGTAATAACAAGTTTATTTGGCTTGTGTTTGTGATGAATATTGACTTAAATGCATCTAATTTCAATTATTTCAATGTATCGTGAATATTTTTGTTATGTGTTGCTTGGTAAATGATTTATAATTCTTGTAAAATATATAATGTTGAGAAAAACAAACTTTCAATTGAAGTTTTATGATAAAATAAGTGTGAGAAACGTGTTACTGTCAAGTAACTTACAGAATACATTTGTTTTCTTCAATTGTAAATAATGAATTGATTAGTGCATTCTAATACAATAATATGTAAAACATTATGACGATGAATGGTGTAACCAGATGCATATATTAATTTTAAAATATTAAAACATAATGTGGTAATGAATTTAATTTATTTTTTGATAATTTTAAGGTTAAGATAAATTCCCATTTTGTCTTATTTTAATTTCAATCTCGTTACGTACTGTCGTCTGTTAACTATTTTTTTACTTTTGTATTGGCATGTAATTGGCCTTACTTTATTTTTTCTGTGTGTTTTTTTTTTCTAATATATAATACGTTATTGATATCGCTGTGTGTTACCTTTAACTAATGAATGAATTTATTTATGAATTATTCCACTGTTGAATACAATTTTTTCAACATTTCATTAAATAAATAAATGATTTATACCTTATTTCGGAATTTTTAGAATGTGTGTTGTTAAATGATTTCTTGTTCTACTAACTCTGGGTAAGTCTTCGGGAATTGATTTTAGATTATGTTTTTTAGAGATATAAACTTAAAAAATAAATACAATTCTTGTCAAAAACGAATTTACAAAAACAGGTCGTAACAACTATACAGATATCAACAAAATGTAAAGCAAAATAAGTTTTATATTAAGTGTTTAGATATAATCATAATGTTTATATTTATTTTATTAATGTATATCTTGCGATCTGTTTAAACAGGATATCAAATTTGACCCTGTGATGAAGACATCATGCTTTCTCTCCAACTCTTTGGTGGTTGATGGCCCTCTGGAATCTCGTGCATCATCTTGGGAATCTTCGCTATGTCCATCCTATCCACGAGGTCCATCCAGAATAGTCTTCTCTGCCTACTCCATCTCACTAAGTCACCAATTTTGTAAGTTTTGCAAATCTCTTCTTTATCTATTCTATCTCTAAGTTTCTACCCACGAAAGGTCGCAATGTTTTCGTTTCTGCTGTTCTAAGAATGTACTCGTATTTAGTTTTGATGTTTTCTGCTCATGCTTCGATTCCGTAAGTCATTATAGGCCTGATGCATGTTTTGTAAATCCTGATTTCACTTTCTACTAGAATAAGAAATTATTATTATTATTATTATTATTTTGTTCAGTCTTTACATCATGACAGGAAGAGATAAATCGATGTAAAGGGTATTATAGCTATCATAATGATTCTCGTGACATGTGATAGGTAGCTAATCTATCGCCATTTTATTGTCACGTGAACTCCACACCAGACCAAAGCAATGTGACAATCACACGGCCATCGCCGGGAATCGAACCCAGAACCTTCAGGGTGGCAGTCAATGCACTTACCACTCGGCCACGAAGGTCGTCAACAATTTTGGATTTTAACTAACTAACTAACCATCAAGCTGTCTTGCCTAAGGGGTAAAAAGAAGAATGCACCGCGACAATGTTTTTTTTCACATACTTCTCTCGATTCCTCAACATTCATACATCGTATCATACACGCACGTCGATTTCTCCAAATCCTCGCGTGAAAGACATTTAATATTTGATCGATGGTGCCGCGTTTATCTCAGTCTACCTCTATTTCTAGTTCCTTTTACGTCGTTTCATACTTTCTTTACCATCATTTCTTCATTTATTCTTTTCATGTGTCAAAATCTTAATGACCCTTTCAGTATTATGTTTATAACACTTTCATTTGCACTGTATTTACTTGTTATATTTTCATTTGACACTCTATCATGGTGCATTAATTTTACTTTCATCCTTCTTTTGCCAGTTTTTTCACACTAGCATTAATTAATTTATAACTCATAATTAACGTTTGCTTAGTTTTAAATGCGTAATTTTTGATTCGTCATTTTCTAATTCAGATACAGAATGTGGCAGAACTAAGTTAACCAATCATTAAATAGAAATCCGATGAAAACGAGCGGTGAGAGTGAAACGTTTATTATTCCTAGCTGCATCGTGCATTTGCGATTTGTAGTAGAAAATTAACCATAGAGGCGTTACCCACTCTAGCATAGGTCCATAATTTCTAAGCCGTATTTATGCAGATATAATTTTGAAGAGAGATTTAGTTTTATTTAAAATTTAACTTATCTAAATGATTATAAATGCAAAGAATTTATTTAATCAGACGTTATCTTTTTAATGTACTATTCTGTCTCTGATAATTATAACTAAATTCAATTGTTTTTATTATTAATATTTTCAGGACTTATTTCATCTTATAAAGACAACGCCAACTGAATTTCTATCGCGTTGCTACTAACAACAACCTTCGTGGCCGAGTGGTAAGTGCATTGACTGCCACCCCCGAGGTTCCGGGTTCGATTCCCGGCGAGGGCAGTGTGATTGTTACACTGTCTTTGGTCTGGTGTAGACTGGTGTAGGTGTTACGTGACAATAAAATGGCGATAAATTAGCTTCCTATCACATGTGACGAGAATCACTATAATAGCTATAATACCCTTTACATCGATTTGGCTCATGCTGTCACGATGTAAAGAGCGATTCAACAAAACAATAATAATAATAAATAAAAAATCTTAAGTCTCATCTTCTTCTTCTTGCATAGGGCCTCAAGGAACCTTCTCCACCCGACTATCGCATGTCTGATGCCTAACATCATCCCAAGTGAGGCCTGCTGCCTTAACCTCGTCCTGCAGGGTTCTTCTCCAGGTGGCTCTAGGTCTGCCTCGCTTTAACTTTCCCCCCATAGGGGACCAGTCTAGTGCACCCTGAGCGATGCAGGCTGGGTTCCGTCTCAGAGCGTGACCAGATAAAAGGAAACCAATCTTAATAATTAAAAAAAAAAATTACAATTATAAACAAAATTGTACCACATTTTTTTCCCGAAAATTTTATAAAATATACGCACATTTTTATTCTTATTATTAAACATTATGAACGATCTACATTAGTGACAAACACACTTCTATCGTCTCGACCATATCGAAGGACCTTCGATATGGCATTCAGAGCTTTTACCACTCTGCCACGAAGGTTGTAAAGGTTGTAGTTGCGGGCACCCTGTACATCTTGGAGGCTATCCATCTTTATGTTCCGGATGGTTATCTTCGACAGCGTCAGCACAGACTGTTTTATCTCCCAACATGCAGAACCAACCTGCCTCTGGTGATGCCGATGGGGAGAGTTTATTATGTTTTACCTGTTCTCAATAGAAGCCTTAAACTATAAAAAATGTTTGTAATGTCTTTTGAGAAAATAAACTGATTTAATTTGATTTGATTTGATTTGACGTGTCTTTACAATCCATCGTCTCCTATTCGGTTGAGTAATATTCATGTTAAAACACTTGCAATGAAAGCTAATTAAAAACTGATGAGAATACAACTGTCCACACCCAAATAATTTCTCTAGTCGCTGTGTGTTTTACTCTCACCCGAGTGTCAGCTCTGTTTTCACTTGCTTTTCCTAGGCTGCCTGCGGTCACCATAGTAGCAGCGCCATTACATCGGATCCACATTAGATGTACAGTGTCCGAAGACGACACGCCGAAGACAATGGAATCCCATTTGGGTACACCTCGGCCGCGTTGCGTGGGACTCGAGTACCGTGACCACTTTCCAATGTTACGCAGTACCTACCCACAATACATATAAATTATATTTTATGTCTGTATATACACGTATGTGTTATTCATACTATTAGTACATAACTGCACACCTCACACTACAAATCGAATCATTTGATAATTAATACGAATGAAAACGTCAGTTTTTAAGAAGTTTTATTTTATTTTATGGAAATGACATGTTTCGCCCTTCTAAGGCATTATCAAATATAAGTATACCATATCATAAATGTAGGCAAGGCATTATCAAACATTTGATAATGCCCTAGAAGGGCAAAACATGTCATTCCCATAAAATATAATAAAACTACTAGAAAACTGACGTTTTTATTCATATTAATTATTCAATATAGAGTTTAATATGGATTTTTTATATGGAGTTTTATCTGAAATTTTATATGAAGTTTAATATGGAGTTACATCATGGTTCAAGAAACAATAAACGAATAATTTGATTATTTAATTCAATTTTATTTTAAATTTAATGATTATATATTTTAAAATGTCACAAGCATAAAAAACAAAGTAAAGTGATGTTTTAACAAAACGCTAACCATTAATCTAATTAACTAATGGAAAATGTTCTGACTGATCTGGCTAGGTTGGGCAAAATGGTCTGCTGGGAGCAAAAGCCGCAGAATCGAGGAGCTTGGAGGAAAATCATCAAGGAGGCTAAAACTCTTCAAGAGTTCTTCGGCCATAGGATGTAGGTAAGTAAGCTTAAATAAAATGTACATTCTTTCTAATTAGTATAAATGCGTACGTCTGTTATCTAGAAATTTTATTATATTTTATGACATGTTTCACCATTTTTAGGTGATAGGTAATGCCTTAAAAGGCGAAACATGTCATTCCCATAAAACATAATAAAATTCCAGAAAACGGACCTTTTCATTATCATTGTTCAACAAACAATAAACACGTTTCTTTCTACATTACGGACATGATTTCAGTGAATTTTTCCCGTTATTGATCTAAGGACCTACATCTCAGATATTCTTGGAAGCCTTAGAAAATATATACATTTCACTTATTTAAAAAAAAAATTAATCCAACCTTGTAAACCTATCGGCCATGTAATCGTAATGTTTGGAACCAGTAAATATTTTAAGATAATTAACTAACTAACCATCACGCCGTCGCCCCGAATGGGTAGGCAGAAAGAATGGACTGCCACACTTTTATTTTCTGACATATTTCTCTCCCTTCCTCAACATTCATAAATCGTGTAATGCACGCGCGTCGATTTCTCTGACCCCTCACGTGGCCAACATTCAATATTTGATTTATTTGATCGTGCCGCGTTTTTCTTGGTCTTCCTCTATTTCTAAATCCATTTACATCATTAAAATATACTTTTATACCATTCTTTCTTCATTTATTCTTTCCATGTGTCAAACCATCTTAATGATCCTTTCATGGTCGCTTTCACTTCTTATATTCGTCTAAGAGATCTCATTTCTACTGCATGTATTCTACTTTCATCGTTTTTATGCATGTTCCATGCTTCGCTTCCATACGTAATCAAATATAAATTATTAATTAATTGTTTACGCTTAAATTTAGATTCGTGATTAAATTTATTATTTCATTTTCACAAAATAAAGCTTTATTATTTGCATTTTATAAACAGGTTGCGTGAACATAAATTATTTTTCTAATACAATAATAAAGTATTTATATATCAAAGTATTTTGAGTAAGTTGACCTTAATAGTTCTGCAATAAATTACTCGTTTCATAACCAATTACCCTCCGATATTGAAATTGCTCACGAAAAGCAGGCATACCGTCTGCTATAAGTCGACCATTAAACGAATTATTTTTTTTACAAATTAATAAATTAATAATAAAGAAATAAATTAATAAAGAAAGTGCACGACCGATTAACGCGAGTCATTAACTTATGAATGAATGATAAAAAATGTGTAAATATTTTTTTAAAATATTAAAATATTGAACCTAAATTATTTGTGAAAAAAAAACGTACAAGTGCGTAAATAAGTCTTTTTTTTCATAACCCATAATTCTTAACCTTATAGGATCCATATGCCGAAAATAATTCAAAATGAATTATATGAAATTTTATTAATATCTATGAAAACACCTGTTTTGCGGATTTGCACCTGTTTTGCAGTTTGCACCTGTTTTGCACCTGGTTTTCAAAAAGTTTCTCCCACAAGAGAAAATATATGCAAAATACCTTAGTGATTATTGTTTATTAAAATATTTAATTTATATAAATGAAAACGTCTCTCTTATAGGAGTTTTATTAAGTTTTTTATGGAATGACATGTTTTGCCCTGCTAAGGCATTATCAAATGTTATGATAACGCCTCATTTGATAATCATTTGATAATGCCCTAGAAGAGCGAAAATTGTCATTCCATATAAAATTTAATAAAACTCCTAGAAGACAGACGTTTTCATTTATATAAATTATTTTATATGGAGTTTTACATCATTGTTCAAGGATAATAAATCATTTTAAATTTTCTTCTATATTTGCCATTATTTTACGTTATGAATTCATATTTGAATAAATTTTTTAAAACATTGTATTTTAACACTTTTTTGTACTTTCCACAAATTTATTTAAGGCCACAGATGTCCTTTCAATTTTTTTTGTTAACATTTCTTCGCTGAGGAAGGACATCTGTGGCCCGAAACATGTTTGTGAAAAGTGTAAAAAAAAATGTTGTGAAAATACAAGGTTTTCAAAAAACATTTGGGATTTCTCAAGACCAGCAATATTTAGCGGTCGAGCTATAGTTCCGTGATAGCAACTGTCCCACCGGGAACGGGTAGGGTAGCAGAATGCCTCCCGTATGGCCGCCTGAGTTATGGAATGATAAAACAAAAGAGTTAATTAAAACCCTTATCTGAAAGAACTCACATTAACTTTTTATGTGTGAAAGTCAGATTAATAATTCTGATATAATTATATTTTCTCTCCCATATACCCACACTTCTAAACAAAGTCATGATATACAGTAAAACCTCGATATAACGGACCTCTATTTAACGAACTTCGGATATAATGGACAAAAAATCTGGTCAAATGCAAAAACAAAAAAAGCGTCCTGTTTATTATGCATACTTAAATTCAAGTGTCGCCGCATGTAAACAATTTTTAGCGGCCATGATAATCACGTCATACGTCTAGTACTAGAATTTAAGACATGATGCCAAGGATGGAAGTGAAGATAGCGAAGAAGAAGAAAATAGGCGGCCACATTGTTCTTTCTTGACATACTTATTTCAATTCTAGAAGACCTTTCGAAGAGAGAAGAAGCAGAGGGAGACCCCCACACGATGATCTGATGACATTATAAAAATTGCTGGTGACTGGATCCAGATGGCACAAGGTGGAGAATTATGGGGAAGGCCTATGTCCAGCAGTGGACGACATCAGCTGTGTAAGTAAGTAAGCTTAATATTAAATAAACTTTAAGTGACAGTTTAAAAGTAAAACTTATCAAAAACAAACGAGAGTTTTTTTTAAATTGAATTGAGATTTTGTAAGTAGTTTTTTGAGTTATTATCTTTCTTTATATTTCTTCTGTATGTAGTTGAACTCCTTCTAAAAGGCTGGACCGATTTTTATGAAAATTCGTATGTGTGTTTGAGTGAGTCTCTGGATGGTTTAGATTCACAATTTAAAATCAAATTGACATAGGAACAAATACACATAAATTATTGTTACACCTGATGATGTCAACATAGGTTGACAAAACAGCTGTCGCGTAAAATAAGATGCAATTGTGATACATTAAACAAAGTTATTTAGTTATTATTTAAGGGATTTTCGGCCAAAACAATGGACTAGATTCACAATTATTATTATTACTATTAATGTCAGTTGCGTGCGTACTGAGTCTATTTTTCAACGACAAAAATTAAAGATTGACTAAAAACATTTTTCATCAACTCGCATTAAGATTAAAACAAAACAAACTTTTTTTGTAATATCGAACTCAGTGTTAATTGTGATTTAGTATATCATCATCATCATCATCATCATCAGCCGTCTGTCATCCACTGCTGAATGTAGGCCTCTCCCAAAGCCCTCCACCGCCCCCTATCCATTGCCGCTCCCATCCATCTATGTCCAGCAATCCTCTTCAGATCGTCGGTCCAGCGGGCAGGGGGACGTCCAACTCTACGGAATCCTGTACGCGGTCTCCACTCCAGAACCCGTCTTCCCCATCGGCTGTCGGTTCTCCGACAGATATGGCCAGCCCACCGCCACTTCAGCCCGCCTATCCGTAGAGCCACCTCAGTCACCTTGGTTTGTTGTCGAATAAATTCGTTTCTAAATCTATCCCTCAAGATTATTCCAAGCATGGCTCTTTCCATGGCGCGCTGGGCAACCTTGAATCTGTAGACTAGACCTTTTGTCAATGTCCACGTCTCGGCTCCGTATGTTATGACTGGCAAAACGCACTGGTTGAAGACTTTAGTCTTGAGGCATTGTGGTATTTTGGAAGTGAAAACATGACGTAATTTCCCAAAGGCTGCCCAACCCAACTGAATTCTTCGGTTGGCTTCTTTCTCGAAATTGTTTCGTCCTAATTGTATGATTTGGCCAAGATATGGGTATTCTTGTACCACTTCGAGAGCCGACCCATCGACGGTTACTGATCCCGGGATAATATGTTCATTATACATGACTTTCGTCTTGTCCAAATTCATCCCGAGACCCACTCGTCTGGATGCAGTGTTCAGTTCATCTAGCATGCCTTCTAGATGCCCAGCAGATTCCGCCAGAATAACAATGTCATCCGCAAAACGAAGGTGAGACATGTATTCGCCATTTATGTTGAATTTATTTAGTATATAGTTTTATAGTGCCATTTATTTAGTATATAGTTGATCGAAAATACGAATATCGAAAATAACGTTTGCTGAACAAGCTAAGAGCAGGCAATCCAACGTTCGGGCAGGACAATGGATTATTTTCTACTCTTTTGATGTGGTGAATCAGGCAACTAAATGACATCATTCATACGCCCATTAAACACTTATGGCATCCTTTTTTGAAAAACAAATAGTTAAAGGACGTGATGACCCTATTTGATGCAAGATATAAAATATTGTTGAAGCGTGACCCACTTATGCATACATAAATTTATAATAAATAGACTGTGATGCGACATATTGAATTCATAAAACAAAATAACTATTCTTATCCTAATTGGTAGAAATACAACACATGTAAAAATGTATATATTACGTGATAACCCAATAAACAAAATAACTGCTTATTTCGTTAATAGAATAATTAACTTACTAACTAACCATCACGCCGTTTCCCGCTAGGGTAGACAAAGAGAATGGACCGCCATAATACTGTCTAGATTCACACCTGTCTAGATTCCTCCACATTATAAATTACTTTTATATATTTTTATTTATGTTTTTATAACCTACACCGTTTTGATTCGATTCCAAAATATCGACATTTATATTTTGGAATCATGGATTGTTTGTTGTTGTTGTTGTTGTTTTGACTCGTATTTAATATTTATATAAAACTCTGTTTTCGAGTAGTACGAGTCGTACATTATATTTTATGGCATGTTTCACTTTCCTGGTGTATTATCATTTAATAATTTGACATTTGATATAGCCTTAGCAAAGCGAAACAAAGTATAATTTACGACGACGACCTTCATGGCCGAGTGGTAAGTGCTTTGACTGCCACCCCACGGGTTCGATTCCCGGCAATATCAGTGTGGTTGGCACACTGTCTTTGGTCTGGTGCAGAATTCACGTGACAACAAAATGGCGATAGATTAGCTACCTATTACATGTCACGAAAATCAATATGCTAGCTATACCGTTTACATCGATTTGGCTTAAGTTGATTTAACAAAATAATAATAATATTATTTGATACAAAAAGGTTTTTAATTATTATTTGATATTTAAATAGTCCATTGTTTTGGCCGAAATACTATGATACTTCAACATTATTACTATTAAAATTTTAAAAACACTGTTATAATATCACAATTTCTTTTTATTCACTTAGAGCGTCGCGACAGCTGTTTCGCCAACCGATGTTGGCATCATCAGGTGTTACAAAAAACATCATATTATTGTTTAACCTGGTGATGCCAGCATCGGTTGGCGAAAGAGCTGTCGCGACACTGTCAGTGAATAAGAAGAAATTGTGATATTATAACAGTGTTTTAAATTTTAACAGTAATTTAATATTTAATTCAGAGTTTCACAAAATTGTTTGAGAAACAAAAAATAAATAAATAAAGTAAATTTGATTCGTGTCTGAAAGTGTAAAATATAGCTTTTGTGTTGTAATATTATGGATGATACAATCGTGATGTCAATAAAAATAGACACATATAAATCATTACAAGATACAGGTTCATAAATCGTCTTATTTTTTTCGATTTCCTTAAGATCTTTGATATTTAAATGAAGGAAGACATTATATGAATCACCACCAGAAACGGATCGGTTTGCATTCCAAACAACGCCCACGCACACGGCTGACAGAGAATAATTTACATAATGCAATCACTCCCATTGTTATTAAGACACTTCAAATCATTTGTAATTTATGATACCTACAAATAAAAATAAAAGTATAAAAGAGCCGAAAGGGTTGGATGCAGGTGCCAAAATGAGCGGAGTCTCAGTAAGCTGTTTCTTGTATACGGATAACGATGTCCTACTTGCAGACAACGAACATGAACTACAAGTCCTGGTGAACAATATGTATGAGGTATGCATGCGAAATGATCCGATGATTAATGTGAATAAGTCCAAGGTAATGATTTTTGAAAAAGAAGAAATCATGAAAGTCTGTAACATTAGCCCGAATGGTGAAAATTTGGAGCAAGTAGATGAGTTTGTGTATTTGGGTTGTATGTTTACAAAAGATGGACGAGTGGAGAGGGATATTGAAATAAGGGTTGGGGCAAGCAACAAAGTGAATGGTGCACTTAAAGTTGTCATCGCAAACAAAAACCTATCCAAAAATGATAAAATGGCAGTGCACAATGGTGTTATTGTACCGACCCTTATGTATGGAAGCGAAGCATGGAACTGGCAAAAGAATGATGAAAGTAGAATAAATGCAGTAGAAATGAGATCTCTTAGATGAATGTGTAGATACTCTGTGTATGATATCGAATGAAAATATAATAAGTGAATGCGGTGCGAATGATGGTGTTATGAACAAAAAAATGAAAGAATCATTAAGATGGTTTGGACAGATGGAAAGAATGGTATAAAAATTATATGTTAACGATGTAAATGGAACTAGGAATAGAGGAAGACCGAGGAAAACGTGGCACGATCAAATCAATCAAATCTTAAATGTCGGTCACGTGAAGAGTCGGAGAAATCGACGTGCGTGTATGACAAGATGTATGAGTGTAGAGGAAGCGAGAGAAGTACGTCAGGACAGAACGGCGTGATGGTTAGTTAGTTAGTTAGCTAGTTACCATTACATTACGTGTCTTCTAATTATGTCATCAATTGTACAATAAAGTTCATCATTCTCATTACAGAAGTGTTTTTCTCCTTGTAAATACATTCAGAAGCATTGAGATTTTCTCTCAAGAACAGCGTCTAATCATGAGAACTTCCATTACGCGACTCGTCATAATGAATGACAACAAGTACCATGAACTGCAAAATAACATCAAACTGGTAAAGACATTCTGTAATATTTTGTTATTACGGCTTATGGGAACCTCTTGTATGTAATTGTGGTTGATTGCATGACCTGTTTGTATATTTTACGAACATACATCTAGATGGCGTTTGCATTGTGATGTGTTCATTAAGCCAACACACTCCGTGAACTGTGTTTTTATTTTAAAAATAATGAAAAATTTTACGGAACCGTATGCGAAAACAAGTACCACAAATTTGGTCTTATGTAAATTTGTATACTGGTAATTTCACTTCCGTAACAATTATGAACATGCACGTTGTTATTCTTTTCGATTAAAATAAAAGTAGTGAAAATTCATTCAATATAACATAAAATCATCCTTGTATGACGTCATCGCAATATGTTATGGTATTCATTTGATTTTATCTATTTAGACTCTTGCAATCTCCGAAAATTTTGTTAAACGAGATAAATTTTTCAAATAACCGTATATTTTTAATTATTGATGAAAACTACAATTTTTCAAAACACCGTATATTTTTAATTATTGGTGAAAACTACAATTTTTGAAAACCACCATGGTGGTCGTAAGAAGGGCGCAATGGGGAATGTTGTTCACATAAAGCGATCGCTTAACCCAACCAATAACAGGTCATAAGTCCTGTAAGCGCCTCGACTACCATATTCTGTTTCCAAAAAACAATTTTCATCTTCGTCTCTATTGAGATACAATTAATCCTTAAAAATGATTAACCCGCAATGGGTAAAATCCAGTATTTGTCTACAAGTATTTATATACATTCAAAATGTAGTAATATTTATTCAAATAAAAAGTGTTCGCAAAAGAGCGCGCTCCCTAGCGTCGAGTGCGTCGGTATACAATGCGAATGTTTTTCCGGAAAATGTCTTAATTTCCCCGAAACAATAGTGATATTTTCCAGTTATTCCGGGAAGATTTGTCAATTGCCTAAACGACACCTGTCGCGTGACAATGGCGGACGATGGATGTTATATTATACAACCGGCCGCTTGACAAACGAGCTGACGCAACCTGGGTACATGTGTACAGGTATTCCGTGGCGACATTTCGGACTGGCTCACCTCGGGGCTCGGGTTCTCAAACGCGGCCGGAATCAATGGCGGATTGTGACTCATTATCCGTCATTATACGCAACAATTCCATTCAAATTTAAGTGGACCGATTGTGCTACTCCATCAACTACAGGAAAATGATTATAGAGATTGTTCAACTTACTACTTACTTACAATCACGCAGTCTCCCCAAAGGGATCGGCAGAAAGAATGGTTATTTTCTGACAGTCTTCAAAATTTGAAAATATTCAAATTAAGAAAAAATAAATAAGATATATTATCATTAAAAATAAAACATCGATAGGCACAATTTTAAACAACCACACTCATATTTTGAAAAAGCATCGAAAAGTAATGGGTACTTTTTAATTTTCTTTACATACATGCTGAGTGTCGCGACAGCTATTTCGCCAACCGATGTTGGCATCATCAGGTGTTACAATTAACTTGGGTCACTACAAGCAACTTAGTTTATTGTAACACCTGATGATGCCAACATAGGTTGGCGAAAAAGCTGTCGCGACACTCGGTAAATAAAAGAAATTGTGATATTATAATAGTGTTTTCAATTTTAACACTACTAATAATTAAGTATCATAGTGTTTCGGCCAAAACAATGGACTATTTTATTATTTTATAACTAACTAACCATCACGCCGTATCTCCGAAGGAGTGGGCAGAAATAATGGACTGCCACACTTTTTTTCCCGACATACTTCTCTCGCTTCCTCAACATTCATACATGGTGTCATACACACATGTCTATTTCTCCGACTCCTCACGTGGCCGACATTTGATTTATTTGATCGTGCCATGTTTTCCTCGTCGTTCTTCTATTTCTAGTTCCATTTACATCGTTAACATATACTTTTTAAACATATGTCCAAACCATCTTAATGGTCCTTTCATTATTTTGTTCAAACAGTTTCATTCGCACTGCATTCACTTCTTATATTTTTATTCGACATTCTATCATACAGAGATTTTTCACGCATTCTTCTAAGAGATCTCATTTCTATGCATTAATTCTACTTTCATCCTTCTTTTGCCAGTTCCATGTTTCACTTCCATGTATAAGGGTCGGTACAAGAACACCACTGTATAGGAAATGTCTGGCGTAAATTTTTTTTGTTATATAAAGAAAGAACACAATTACACAATCAGACTTCTCTCTTCCTCTTCATACATCGTGTCATGCACGCGCGTCGACACATCACGGGGCCGACATTAAACATGTTGTTTATAACACTTAACCCATTTATTTATTTAAAGAGACTTATAAATATTAAATGAATATACAAAGTTCACAGTGAACCAAAACCAACAAATTGACTCTAGAATGGTAATTTTACTCAATAAATTTGTTTAGCAAATGGTGAAAGTTTGAAAAAAGTTTGACATTCTCATGATAAGGGGATACTGAAATAAAAAATAATCACAAAACATTCTAGCGTAGCTCTGTTTTTGAAGGCAGATAATTGACAGGTTCATTATCTTTTTTAATATACAACAAATAAATTATTCAATATTTTTTTGCTTCAAAATAAATCATATTCTCAATCGATAATCGTAAATTAAGTTTTTGACAAGACAATAAATTTAAAAAAATATTTGGTATTTAAACGTCATAATGCACCATGTAGTAATGACACCGGTTACACTAACTACCAAGTCCAGCTCAAAATAGTGTTAACATTATTTAAAATAAAAAAAACTTCTAATCCACAGTTTCCAAGAAATCTCATCAAGTTTAAATATCACAACTGAGTATGTATTGTCGCGACAGCTGTTTCGCTAATCAATGTTAGAATCGTCAGGTCTGACAATCTACTAAAAAACTTTTTTAGTTGATTGTAAGACCTGACGATGCTAACATCAGTTAGCGAAACAGCTGCCGCGACAAAATATAGTCAATTGTGATATTTATAGCAAGGTTTTTTAAACAGTTAAAAATGTTAAAATATCAAAGTGTTTTCGCCAAAACAATGGATTATCTCATAAAGTTTACCTAATTTTATACACTGTTAACTGTTTAATTAAGAACACTGTAATAAAATATCACAACTGATTATATTTCTGTCGATATTAGTTGATTAACACCAGACGATGCTAACATCAGTTAGCGAAACAGCTGTCGCGACAATTTCGAAAGAAATATAATCTTAGAATTCCAAAATTACGAATTTTTATGAATTAAAACACTTTTTTCACTTTTTTCTACTTTTGAGTTTATTTTTCTAGCCATGTTTCGAAGGCATACACGTTCATCATCGGGAGAACGATATAAACTAACCAAAATCATTACAAACTGAGTGCAAGAACCTAGAATTATATATAACATGTGTTAGTTAACTTGGCTAGTACTAGAGAGATAACAATAGACATATCAATAGGTTTAATTTTGAAAGGATTTTTAGATGGAAGTATTGAGTTGAGGGTGTTTTATTGCTCTAAGGCTATTGATTAAATAAGGGGAGAGTTTAGACAAGTTAAATAACACAATTTATATATAATTCTAGGTTCTTGCACTCAGTTTGTAATAATTTTGGTTAGTTTATATCGTTCTCCCAATAATGAAGGCGTAAGCCTTCGAAACATGTCGAGAAAAATAAACTCAAAAGTGGAAAAAACAGTGTTTTAATTCATAAAAAGAAATATAATCATTTGTTATATTTAAAACAGTGTTTTTATTTAAACAGTTTTTATTTAAATGTTGAAATATCAAAGTGTTTCCGGCAAAACAATGCATTATCTTATTTTATACCTACACATATTACCCCACACTTTAATTTATATGTCATATTAAAGTATTTTAAAAAACTAGAGTAGGAGTTTAATTTTTATATGTACTCTCAACGCGAATTCGTAAGGGGTGTGTATTTAATGGGTATCTTCTCCCTCTAAGATTTAGGAGACCATCTTGAGAGGAGAGTTGGTCTTGATTCACGATAAAGAACTTTCACTCCAGATGCAGGAACTTTACCGGAAATTATTACCTTGCGTAAGATATCCCTCGGGTCTTCTGTTTGGTACATTAAGGTCTAATTCTAATTTATGAGGATAAAATTATAGCGTATTCGGTGGAAACCTTTTTGATTTTTTTAGATTTCTATAAGCTTTACATTATTTTTCATTACTCATAATATAATAATTCTTATAAATGTAATTACTTACTTACTACTACTTCAAATATGTTTTCCAAAAAGATAAAAGGCAAGAAATTCTGTAAATCATCAACCTGCATCCATCCACTCGAATGTGATCCTACTTCATCTGCTTCCACGTCTGTCGATCCTGGGCAAAACGTTTCCATGTCGTTCCTCCATCGAAGTTGGGGTCATCCTAGGTTTCCGATCTGCGAGTAACATGGCCTGCCCAGCGCCATTTTAGCACTGTCACTCTTCGTGTGATGTCCGAAAATCCTATTTTAGCTAGAATATTGGTGTTCCTCACCCTGTCCACTATATTGATAGTAAAATAATCATAATATAACCTGTTGGTAGTCTAGGAAACAGCTTGGCTCCTGATCCAAGGACCAAGCTTGGACACTACCTGATTCCTTCTTACTAACGAGTTTTTTCTCTTTGGAGATTGCGGCTTCTTCTTCTTCCTCGGCGTCTTCCCGTCCACTCCTGGACAAACGCCTTCTCGATTCACTTCCATGTCACTTTGTCCTGTGCAAACTGCATCCAGGTTATTCCGACGTATCTGTTCAGATCATCCTTCCACCGTAGTTGCGGTCGCCCTGCACTACTCTTTGCCGTCCACGGTCTCCAAGTCTGCAGTCTACTTGTCCACTTTTCATCTGAGCTTCTGACTACGTGACCTGCCCATTGGCATTTTAGAGTCGCCACCCGGTGGATGATGGTCAGTGACCTTTGTTTTTTCTCTCATCGTATCGTTTTTGACTCTGTCTCTTAGGCTTATTCCTAACATGGCTCTTTCCATTGCTCTTTGGGTCACTCGTAGTTTCTCGACACTGTGTTTAAACAATGTAACAGTTTTAAGACCAATAGTACCAACTGGCAGAACGCAGGCCTCATAGACTTTTAGTTTCAGGTTGATCGGTATTTTCCGGTTTTTAAGGATGTAACTCATGTTTCAGAAAGCTGCCCAGCTTAGTCCAATTCTTCTTTTTAGCTCTGCGGTTTCATCTCCGATATTCTCAGTATTCCCTTAGTTTGCACAGTGTCGGCCCGCGTCTCTACAGCGTATGTCGTGATAGGTTGCACGCATGTTTTATACATTTCGATCTTGCTGTCGATACGCATTTACTGTTTTTTCTCGTACTTCGGTATAAAGGTCATTTTGGCTACAGATCTCTACTCCCAAATCCGACATATTATATTGAGGAAACATATTTTTTTTATTGTAATAATATCTGGTGAAAATATTGAATTCAGGTTTTAATTAAAATATACGACGTGTAAGCGAAACACGTAGAAATACTTTGACTATAAATAATAAAGAATCATAAAAAAACTGGTCCAAGTTAAAAATAGCATAAAAATTGGAGAGACATCTCCAGGCGTTATCTAGCAATCCGTTAATTGCGGTAGCCTTTCACATTGCGTTAATAAAGATCTTCTGCTTCATACGTAATCCAATCTTAATAGATGGTATTAGTGTAGATTGAACTGTAGTGTTACATTGTAGCATATATACATCTTCCAAAAAAAAAATTCAGACATGGTGGTAGTAATAAGGGTGGAATGGGGAATGTTGTATTTCATAAAGCATGCGCTTAGCCCAACCAATGACAGGTATTTCGACCACCATATTCTGTTTCCAGTTTGCATCTTCGTCGATACGCATTTACTGTTTTTTCTATTGAGATACAATTAATCCTTAAAATGATAACCCGCAATGGGTAAAATCCAGTATTCGAGTACAAGTATTTGTATACATTCAAAATGTAATAAAGATTCAAGTCACAATGGCCATGCTTCTTCAAATCTCGTGAGATTCAGAACGCGGGTACCGGTAGATACCGAGATAATTTTGGCGAAACACTGGATGCAGTTATCTGTCCGACATCACAATGGAGAATTATATCAATTAATTAGGAGCGAGATGTTACTGTACTGTGCATCGCCGAAACAATGCCCTGACCCGTGCGATGTTCTCGTGAGAATAACGCTCACTTCGCGTTTCGGCTAAACGAAATAATATTGTTATGCTGATATATGAAATAACTGGATTCTGTTAACAAGAACGGCATTTTTGTGAATGTCGTTTCATTTTTTGTGTTTTTACCTACTGTTGTGGCAAGATTGAAGTTTTCGTTCTGAAACTCGGTCAGATTGTTAGACAATTTGTTTTATATCTTCTCTTCTCTGGTTTCAATTCTGGGATTGGTTTGCAGCAATTTCCTCTATTATTCTCTTCCATTCTTCCCTGTCTTGTGCGGCTCTTTTGAAATCTGCATATGATGAGCAGCGCACGTCCACCAACAGGTCCTCCAGGTACTCTCGGCGTGGGCGTCCCCTAGAGTTTGTCCCCTCGGTCATACCCTCCATTATGGCATGCAAGAGACCTTCTTGACGTATTACATGGCCGATCCATCTTGCACGCCTTTCGGACAAGGTCCTGAGCAGGTGCCTTCCTCCTTCGATTCCTTGAAGAACTTCCTCATTCGTGATGTGGTCTCTCCAGGAAATTCCAAAGAGTCTTCTATAGGACCACATCACAAAAGCCTCTAGTCTCCGCTTATCCCTTTCGGATAGGCACCATGTCTCGCAGCCGTACATCAAGACACTCCATACAGAGTATCCTCAGTTTTAGGTCTACGAGTATATTATTTGACTCTATTATATTATATTTGTTTTATACACCGGTATTGAAAATATTTAAAATTCTTGCTGCCACACTTTTCTTTCCTGACATATTTTCTCGCTTCCTCAACATTCATAAATCAACAACAACAACAAACCATCACGCCGTTTCCCGCAGGGGTAGACAGAGAGAACGGACCGCCACACTACTCTTTCCTGACATAACTCTCTAGCTTCCTCCACATTCGAGTCATACACGCACGTCGATTTTTCCGGCTTCTGACATGACCAACAATCAATATTTGATTAATTTGGTAATGACATGTTTTCCCCGGTCTACCTCGACTCCTTACTCCATTTACATCGTTAACGTATACTTTTAACGTTAACGTATTTTTTTTTCATAAATCAATTTGATTTATTTGATCGTGCCACGTTTTACTCCGTCTTCCTCTATTTCTAGTTATGGAACTGGCAAAAGAAGGATGGAAGTAGAATAAATGCATGAGAAATGAGTTCTCTTAAATGTATGACCTTTTCCAAAACACCCAAAACATGTAACCTGGTTATAGAAAATCAACCCATAGAACAGGTCAGAACCTTCAAGTATCTAGGCATAGACCTGATGGGAGAACCTGATATGCGGGAAGAAATACAAGCCCAAGTAAACAAGGCAGCTGCAATCTCTGGCACTCTAAAATCCACAATAGGGAAAAACAAACACATGGCCATTAAGAGTAAGATGAGAATATATAAAGCATGCGTAAGACCAATAATAACATATGACGTCGAAGCAAGAACAGACACAGTAAGGACCAAACAAGTTTTGAGGACTTCCGAAATGAAGACACTGAGGACGATAGCAGGCAAGACACTGAGAGATCGCGTGAGGAGCGCCAGAATGGAAGAGATATGTGAGGATGAGGATGTTATAAGATGGAGCAGACAGCGAAAAAGGGACTGGTGCGACATGTTCTAAGAATGGACACCGCCAGACTCCCCTATATTGCATTGCATAGTCAGCCTCATCGGACTCGTCCTCGTAGAAGACCTCCTAAAAGATGGAGGGACGGCTGGGACTCTACCTCACAGGAGGAGCAACACTCTGGAAAACAGACCACATATATCTACAACAAGGAAGAAGAAGATATATTGTACCATATGCTATCGTCCAAACAGCATAAATATCTTGTTATTTCTGATTGAGAATGATGGTGCGAGAACCGCAGAGTGGGCCACGCACTTCTCTCATGAGAGGGTAACGACCACTTCAAGTGACACGACTTTCTATATTGTGAGTGCCTGGCGTGCACGCCACACTGTCTGTACTCGCGACAGTGCGCCACCTACCCACGAAGAATTGATACCAAGGTTGACATTTACACACAAAGGAATGCCTCCATATATCAAGCTAAGCGCTTATCCCTTTAGGTCGGGGGGTCGAGGAGCTGTGACTTTCAAGTTACAAGCGACATATTGAATGCACTCAACAAAGGTTCAAAAACTCTCAATTCATTATATTAACGAGTAAAAATATTAGATAATCCATAGTTTTGGCATTAGTAGTTGTTCGAGTAACAATTTCTTTTATATTAGTTACTCAAACAACTTTCGACGTAGATGAAACCATAATTTTAATAACCTTTTTTTATTCCCTTATTATTATTATTATAAAATCTTTAAATTATTTTGTTTGTATTGGTTTTTCAATATCATTTCGTTAGTCCGCGCTATTCATTATTCTATTGTATTGAATATTCAATATTGAATTAACCGTCCGTTTTCTAAAATTGATCACTTTGCTAAGAGTCTTTTGAAAAAATTCACTAATAAACACATCACGTCATCTCTCCGAAGGGGTAGGCGGAAATAATGGACTGCCATACTTTCTTTCATGACATATTTATTTTGATTCCTCAACATTTATACAACAAGTCATGCACGCACGTCGATTTCTCCGACTCCTCATATGGCCGACATTCGATGATGATTGATGTGCCACGTTTTCCTCAGTCTTCCTCTATTTCTAGTTCCATTTGCATCGTTAACATATACTTTTTTACCATTCTTTCTTCATTCACTATTTCCATGCGTCCAAACCATCTTAATCCTTTCATTATTTTCATAATAACACTTTCATTCGCATCGCATTCACTTCTTATATTATCATTCGACACTCTTTCATACACATAATTTCCACACATTCGTCTATGAGAACTCATTTCAACTGTATTTATTATACTTTCGTCCTTCTTTTGCCAGTTCCATCCTTCGTATTCATACATTAGAATCGGTACAAGAACATCATTTTGCACTGCTATTTTAGCTTATTTTAATAATATTGAGTGTTTTAACAATATTATATTATAATTTTGATTGATGAAAACGCTAATTTTCTAGAAGTTTTATTCTGTTTTGTGTATATGGCATGTTTCGCCGTACTGGAAGCATTTTGTCAACGTACTTTTATTTTTATAGGTTGGTAAAATCCAAAAATCTTATAATTCTAGAATTTTAATTTTATAAAAATGTTCCAGAAAGCAGAGCAGAAAGCTTAATCTGAGAAAAGTGTTGTAAAATGATAATTTTTTAAATTTGAATTATTGTATCGAATTTTAAATGGGATTTTATATTAGTCTTTCATTGTTTAGTTTTTATTATAATATATTTTTACACCTGAAGATGAAGGTATTCTCCGAAACATGTTTTTTTTTTTTTTTTGAAAAAAGACTAATATCAAGGATTTACATCAATGATATTAGAATTTATTTTACAATCTTCAATATGAGCACAATAGAGCATTATTATGAAGAAGGAATCTGGTCGTGTCCAGGCTTGAACCCATGTCTATCCCCTAGACCACTACCCGTTGTTGTGTTTTTAATTTTTTTTTTAATAATTAGTGGAATAAACAAAGTTATTTTTAATTTCCTAAGTATGGAATTCCACATTGTTAATGCCTTAGCGTTCAATAAGTTTAAAGTAAAAAGAATAAAAAATATTATATTAATCTAAAATAAACATTGTGACATCGGCTTCGCCCAATCGTATTAGTGTTTCTTTAGAACTTTTTAGGTCCGCATCATGTGGGGTAAATTTTGAATAATGAAGACTCACAATAGAGAAGTATGTCACACATAAAGAACAATCTGGATGGAAAGGCGTGGACGGATAATGTATTCCGTAGAGCTTTCGCTTCAGACGTGATCATACATCGGAATACCGACATTACAGTGCGCGAGTGCACCAGACATCCTCGAAAGCGTACCCTTCAAAGCATGTAAGAAGTTAGATGCCCTATTTTGTTCGTTCGCTCAATTCAAAGATTTAAATAGCTTATATTCATTGTTAGTTGAATACTTTATAAAGTTTATTCTATATTCCCCTTCACTTTGTGAACTGGATTTACATTAAAATAAATAGAATTGAACTACATTTTTTTTTAAACACACTTTATTTTACAGACATCTTTCTGTTGTGACCCAATGTATGATAAACTAATTAATTAACTAACTAACCATCACGTCGTTTCTCCGGAGTAGTAAGCAGATAGAATGGACCGCTATATTGCTTGTTCTGACATACCACTCGAGATTCCTCTACATACACCCGATACCCGTCTTTCATTTATTTAATCCTTTGGCTCTGGTTATGCTTTCCTCAGTATTCCTTGCGTGATGATTTGTTTGTTCATATAAAAGATCCTAAAAGATCGTTTCATTTAAAACTTTTCCATCTTGTAACATAGATGCAAGTCGATTTTTACTTACTGCTCGCATAGTCAACTGTTAACGTTTGATTGATTTGATAGCGCCATGTTCTCCTAAAACTTCGTTCATAGAATAATTCTTTCGGGATTATATTATTTATTTCTTTCACATATTAAAACTATCTTAGAAATCTTTCATTATATTGTTAAAAACTATTTCGTCTTTCCCTGCATTATATTTTTATAAAGTTCAGTTACATAAAGATACTAACATTTTTATCTAAACGATTTCATTTCTACATATAAATTTTCCAATTTTTGTTTTTATTTTAATTTTAGATTCATCATCATCGGCTGTTCCTCGTATCCGAGGAAGACTGTCCTTCACGGTTGCGGGTCTGCATGTGACTGAAGATTTCTTATTCTTCTCTTTAGAAGAAGTCTTATTTTATATTAAGCCAACGATGTATTTCTTTACAAAAATACAAGTCATATAAAACTATTTAAACGAGAAAAAAATACATTTGAAATAAATTTTCTTTTGGGTTAGTGAAGAATGAAAAACGTTTAAAGTATTCTTATATAATAAAACGTAATTCTGGCAAGCCACAGAACTGACCAATTTCAAGAATGTAAAAGCTCAAAGAGTGAACTTACTCGGAGGTCACCTAACTTCGGGATAAGAATTGCTATTCAGGGTATAAGGAATGTGAAATGTGGGGAATGAATAATATAATCCCGAAGTTAGTCCCGCTTTTTGAGCGCGGAGAGAGACTTTGTTCCTTTTTATTTCGTGACGCGGGCAACCTTTCGGGGATAACATCGTCGGCAAGTTCTGGCGCCGAAAGTTAATAAAATTTTACACTGCCGAGTATCTCGCCATTTATCAAAACGAAAAAACATTTACGTAATAATTCACGATCTCGGAAAAAATATTATCCCATAGGATTACAATTGGGCTTGTGCGTATTAAAAATAATATTATTACATAAAAAATTTCACAATCATGTTACGTATAAAATATTAATTTTCTTAATAAAAATTTATTGGTAGAAGTTCTTTATATTTTATTAAAGATTCAATTCTAGGGGTTGATTTGCAGCAAAGTGTAATTTGATTATTTTGATTTAATGAAGACGTTTGTCTTCATTCATATTAATTAAAGTTTTATCTTGTTTTTTAGAGGTTTTCAATACATATTCAAAATGAAAAAAAAAACACATTAAAATAATGTTAATGTCTATAATATTGGCTTTATTGTTTAAATATGATTTCATTTGATAATGCCTTAGAAGGGCGAGACGTGTCATTCCATATAATATATAATCTTACATCATCCCGTCGACACATATGACCAGCCCAATGCCACTTCATCCTCACAATGCGTATCCCTACATCGGTGACCCTGGTGCGTCTTCTAATCTCCACGTTGGGTATATAGTCTCTAAGCGAGATACCCAACATGGATTTTTCCATGGCCCATTGTGCAACTTTGATTTTGTGCATTGCTTCTTTCGTTAACGTTTCTCGTATCCATAGGTCATCAATGTATGTTTCATGCTTCGTTATTGGATTTAAATTATAATGCTTGATACTCGCCTTGATTATAAACCTGTGCATTTTCAATTCTCATTTTCCGTAAAGACCTTCAACAATTTTCTTAAGTAATTTTTCGAGAATCCAAGTAAATACTTTTAAATGAAGGTAATCGAGAATATTGGAGATGAAATTTCAGTCGATTCACAAAGCATTCACAAAAACATTTCTACATCTAAAATGTGTATACAACGTAAAACAAGATAATTTATTCCAACCAGAAAACTTTAACCTAAACCGAAAAAACCACAAAAGCAAGAAAATCTTCTCTCTCGGAACCAAAGCTAAATATTTTATTAGATACCCATTTTCATTGTGAATAAACTCAACTTACGAATTCACGCGTTACTAAAAACTTCGTAATTAGAAATTTTCAGTTGACAATTGGGAAAAGTTCGTAATAATCGTTAATTATAATAAACATATAAATACTTTTAATGTTTAGTAACCATACACGTATACTATATAACTGATTCTGTATTTTGAAATGTATTTTTCAATGAATTATTTTAAAAAGATAAACATTATTCAGTCTTCCAAAACTTTTAAATATAAAAACTATACATTCAGTATAGTAATAATGAAAACTAATTATGAGCATTATGAAATGCACATTTTAATTCATAGCAAGATAAAACATCTAATTACCGCAAAATATAATAAAACTTAATGAGGACAAACGTTTTAATTTGTATTAATAATTTATTTTGGATTTTACATCATTCAAGAAAAAATAAATATGGTACGAATAATTAATATTTTTAATTGAATTTTCTTGGTAGAAGTTCGGTTTAAATAATGAAAAAAAAAATTATACTAAATTTCTTTATAATTATATATTTAGTGTGCTTCCACTTGTGTTTATCGTCGACCGGTTTCGGCAGTTTGCTGCCATCTTCTGGTGCAGACCCACATTAAATACGAGTTTAATAAAGAAATTTTGTGAATTTTTTTTTTTCATTATTTAAATATGGTACGGTAATGTCTAAAAAAATTATCAGATTTTTCAAATATGTTAAATTGAAAAAACGTTCTTTATTAGAATTTATGTTGTTTTTTTTTAATATTAAACAAAATTTTCAACCAAAATAAAATTTAACTGATTGAAAACAATGTTTCAAATATACTTAATATCATACAGAATTACTTAAATAACAGTAAATATTTTACCTCCTTAACATTCAAACATCGTGTCATGCATGACGTCGATTTCTCCTACTCATGTTACCGACATTAAAATTTGATTTTTGGGCACATTTATCTACCTCTATTTCGTTTTCCATTACCATAGTTAACCTTTATTTTCATTCTTCTTTCATATATTCATTCCATGTGTCCAAACCATTTTAATGAACCTTTTATTATATTGATACGAGTATAATACAAATTTAAGAACTTCCTCCTCCTTGGCATTCAACCAGTTGAGGCACACGTAATTTCTCTTCCATTCGTCCATTCATTCCATTTTAGATGCACGTTGCAGTTGTGCAGTGGGGTTTAGGAAGCTATTCCTTGATTTTAGTTTCGAGGCTGGACAATCGAGGTTGAAAAGTGATTGTTTGGTGTCATTCAGTTATTTTCCCCATTCTACGCCGTTGGCTATGCTTCTCCATGCTTTTGAAGAGACTATTTATTGATATAATAACGTTATTTGATAGTTAACATGTCTGGTAGTGAGTTTTTTAAACTCTTTAAAATAAAAAGAATTCAATGCCAAATCATAGAATTCGAAATTACAATACATTTTTACTTAGGAACTACTAAAAAATCTATATAAGGAAAAAAAATATTTTTTCATAAATAGTCAACAATTGGTCGGAACAGATAATTAACACAATTGGGATTATATCAAGATAAATGAGAAGTACATAATCTTATTTCTCTTTTCATACACAAAGTTGCCAAGCAACATGCCAGTGATGACATCACCGAACATTCAAAATGTGAATAATTTCGTCGGTATTATAGTTACATTGCTAAAAATTTCGAACATTTGTGAAAAATTGTTCACAGATCCCAGTGTCGTTAGTACTCGTATACCGGAAATTTTTTTGAAATTATACTATACCGTACCGGTACTGTCACATCAACATACAGGTTAAACAGTAAAATAATCGCAAGAACGAATCATTCGTTCCTCAAGTGTTTCGTAAACTGCTCCCGCCGGGTATTATATCCTGTAACAAAGCATTCTTACAGCGTTAGGAAAACCACCCACGCCGACCGTGTTAAAATTCTAATACGAATAAAATAACGTACTTTTTTTTTCTTTGAACTTAACTGAATTTGAATTCTCACGTAGAAGTCTTAGACCCCATTTACACTTAGTCGGCCTAAAGTTACGGCAATGTAAGTTTGACAACAATCCTAAGACTATCGTTAAATTATTATTTACTGTTTCTTAAACAATGATGTATAACTCCGTATTGAATTATTAATACGAATGAAAACCAAATGATTTTACTGAAATCTCTTGATGGAAGTTAATTTTAAATAATAATTAAATAAAATGATGTTTTTTTTTTAACTACTTCCACTTTTGTATTTATTTCGACAGCGAGCATGGCGAAACCTGTCGCTGTCGAAATAAAGACAAAAGTGGAAGAAACATCGTTTTATTTAATTATTATATTTACGAATGAAAACGTCTGTTTTCTTGAAGTTTTCTTATATTTTATGAGTATGTCATATTTTGCATTGCTAAGGCATTATCAAATGTATTGGCAAAGTGAAAAGCTTCTAGAAAACAGATGTTTTAATTCAAACATGAATCTTGAGAGAAAGCGAGAGAGAGAGAGAGATATCTAAAACTTAATAGATAAATTGTAAAATTAAATTATAAAATAACAATAAACAATCAATAATTTTGAAATATCATAGTGTTTCCGCCACAAGAATAGATAATTTGAATATTCTTCGTCAGCTTGTCTCTATCCACTGCTGGACGTAAGCCTCTCCACTCCCACGCCATCTCTCTCGGTCTCTCGCCAGTGTTCTCCACGCCCTTCCCGCCGTCCGCACAATATCATCGCTCCACCTGGTTGGCTGTCTCCCGACACTTCTCCGGCCCAACCTTGGACTCCATTCAGTAACCCTCTGGCTCACATTTGAATGCCAACGGAAAGGCAACGTTTAATCCGATCATTAGAAACAAGTGCACACAACATAACAATTCCAGTCAGAGCCAATAAAGCAAGTTTCTATGACCGTGCTTTCAGCGTTGCGGGTCCTCCCGTTAGTATTAAGTATGAGGATAGTGACATTAAATTTAAGAAACTTCTAAAGACTGCACTGTTCGGTCACTCATTTCCTATTGAGCCCTTGGAGTAATTGATGCAAGTCATCAGAATAATAATAATTGTTGAATGTTTCAAATATAATAGACGGAAAGATTCACAAACGAGGAATTACTGCAGCGAACGAAAAATTTAAATAAAATTGTCATGACCATAAAGCGCAGAAAACTTCGGGCACATTATTAGAAACGATACATATAAAGTGCTGTAACCGATTGTCCAAGGTAAAACTAACAGAATACGAAGTGTCAGGAGAAGAAGTAATTTCTGATTAGAAAACTTTCGAGAATGGTTCAGTTGCAGCACAGCATCTTGTTTAGAGCTACTGTATCAAGGTTAAAAATAGCCATGATGTTGTCCAATCGATTGATAGAAGAAGAACAAGAAAAATAAAAAAGAAGAGTGAATGTTCCAGAAATTCGTTTATAAAAAAATACTCGTTTCATTCTGAGTTATATTTGGGCGGAGTGTAGCATGCTAAGCTATCACTTGAGGATAATGTTCTCATTCCATCACGAACAATACAGATCTCTTTGATCTGTGGACCACGCCTTCTCTGAGCGTGTACCTCGCCTTTACCACAATACTTACAATGATACTGCCGCCTCGGAGACATAAAAGAGATAAGTGATCTTCAACAGAGAACGAAAAGAATAATATTTCTTTGAATAACAATGTACGGCAGACACCTCTGTTGCGTCACGGCAATACGTTATGACAGTTGTTGGTGCGTCAGGTGTTATGTGATGATATGAAAAGAAAGTGGGAGATTAGAAAGAATTGGTAAAAGCATACATAAAGTTACTTTTACAGCGGGACTGAGAGCGTGAAAGATGTTTGATTAGCATACCAAATACATGTACTCAAATTATCATCCATTTTTTGTAAAGTTCAGATAAAGAGAAAGGTATAATTGTACATATAAGCAAGTAAAAACAAAACAAAAAACTGCAATTAGCCACAATTACATTCATTGGTATAATTAATCTGTTGATGCAAATTTGAAATGCTAATTTCGTGCATAATATTAATGCACAAATCGCTTTTAATCAAAATTATAATTATAATATTGGGTATAAGTATTGTATATACAGATTCATTTAAAATATAATATTAGAATAAACATTTTTATTTGATTAATTTGATTTAAGACGAACGGTTAAAATGTTGTATACAAGCGAGTGTGAGTGGAAATAGAAGCCTTGGAAGACCAAGGAAAGCATAGCATGACCAAATTGATCTAATACAAAAAAGCGACCAAGTCGAAAAAATCGACAAGCGTTAATGTAACGATGTATCAATGTAGAGGAATCTAGAGAGGTATGTCAGGAAAGAGCAATATGGCGGTCTATCTTCTCTACCTACCCCTCGTTAGTTATTTGATTTATTATTATTATTATAAAATTTATTATAATAGACGCTTTAGCGAATGCTTTTTGGCAGAATGACAAGAGCTATGACTGCCACACCGGTCTCGGATTCGATTCCCGGCGATGCAGTATGATCATGACACTGTCTCTGGTCTGGTGTAGAATTCACGTGACAATAAAGTGGCGATAGAAATTTTACACATTGCTGTAAACCAATCCCTTGGATTGAAAATAGCGTAGCGCGTTAATACATGTATACATATTATTTACGAATGTATCATAAATCTGTGTATGATAGAGTGTCAAATGCAAATATAACAATTAAATGCACTCCGAAAGTGTAAAGAACAAAAAAATTGAAGGATGAGTGGGCGAGTGGCAAGTGCAATGACTGTCATGCAGAAGAGAGAAGGTCTCGCATTCGATTCCCGGCGATCTCACACTGTCTTTCCTCTCGTGAAGAATTTACGTGACTCCATATTATAGTGATTCATTAAAATAATAATAATAATAATAATTAAAATGGTCTGGATACATGGAAAAAAATTATTAAAGAAAAATTGTAAATACAGTATATATTAACGATGTAAACGATAAATGACTGCATCATGAATAAAATTTAAAAAAAGATCCCTGAGATAGTTTGGACATATGGAACGAATGGATGAGAGTAGAATGGTTAAAAAAATGTACACAAGCAGCGTGAGTGGAAAAAGAAGCCGAGGATGACCGAGGAAAACATGGCATGACCAAATTAATCAATTACTAAAAGCGGCCACATTTGAAGTCGGAGTAATCGACGTGCGTGCATGGTACGATGAATGAATGTAGAGGAACCCCGAGAGGTATGCCAGGTCAGAGCATTGCGGCGATCCATCCTCTCTGCCTACCCCTCCGAGGAAATGGCGTGATGGTTAGTTAGTTAGTTGTAAACGGAAAAAGAATTAGAGTAAGACCAAGGAAAACGTGATACGATCAAATCAATCAAATATTAAAACGTTGGCCACGCGAAAAGTCGGAGAAATCGACGTGCGTGCATGATACGATTATCAATGCTGAGGAAGTGATAGAAGTGTTTAAACTCCCTAATTCTGCAAGCTTATTACCAAAATAGATATAGCGTAAAATTAGTAAACTCCTTTCTCTTCATTACACTTGTTACATACACACATGTAAATTCTTCAATACCTACATAATTCAACTTGTATATTTTATTGCCAAAACCAAACGACCTTAATTATAAGTGTGTGGGTATAGCCGAGTCTGAATTTGTGCTGATTTTACTTCAAACTATCGACGTAACTAACGGTGAATGCTTAGACAGCGTTTCTCTGTGTTTATTAATATGTATTCTATTGGAGAATATGCTAATGTACTGCTCATCATCTCGCAAGATCATTACTGTGATTTTTCCCCAGCCACCCACAGCCGCTGAATCATATCACGCAAACAGGATTTAAAGCAATTCTTACTCAATAAAATTGCACACTATATTGAAACGATACGTTATAACCTAAATCGATATGAACTTAAATAAATAAATAAAAATAATGATGTTATTACACAAAAAAACATTTAATATATAATAGTTATAAGTAACAAAAATTCGAGAATACATTTATTACCCGAATATCAGATTCTTCTTCTTCTTAAAAAGCCCTGTCAGGTCCCCCCGACGTTGGCGATCACTCTGGTAAACTCTTCCCTATCCTGCGCTGTCCGGAATAGCTCCTCCGCAGTTCCGATTCCCAATATCAGATTAGGCAAATCAATTAGACTAGTTTGCAGACCATGAAATATTCACGAAAGTTGATATTTTATACCGTTTAAAACTTTGTTCATTGTACAATCGTAATAAATAATAAGTTTTAACTTTTAATATAAGCAATTTTATGATGTAGACGTTGGACAAATCTAAGTAATCATGCGCCCGCATAAACCAACAACCCACCAAATCACCTTCCAACAATGTTTCCATCAGACGTAAGAGGAATAGCCACAAGAGCTGAACCTCTGTAAGCCAGAAGAGGTTTTGATTCAAAATTTCTTACGCAAGCCTGGCTTCTGGGCTTCTATGGGGGTACCGCCACTGTTCGCAACCCATCACACCGCGTCTCCCGCGGGGGCGAAAAGAGAAGGATAGTATTCGCACCGGTTAAAGTGTGGCAGTACATACTTTCTGCCTACCCCTTCGGGGAGACGGCGTGATGGTTAGTTATAAATAATTCACAAACGTTAAAATTTCACAATTAACAATACCAAATTTCTCCTTTTGTTTTCTACATTTCTGCCTTATATATCTTTATTTAACTGTAAGTTTGTTCATTTACATCTGTATTAACAATCTCTGCATGTTACCCTACAATAAAAAAACTTATGCCATACAACAATAATCAGAACAAAATTCAAAACTAGATTCAGAATCGGAACAATATTCAAAGAAGTATTCATTTCTCGCTCGTATTCAAAATATTCTCGTACTCTTTCTTGATGACATCCTGATTTTGGTAATTTATATTATGATGCGTACGCTAATTACGTAATACTAGCAATGCAATCGTTATGCACCAATCCAAACCACTCCTTCAAATTGAAACAAGCGAAGAAGAAGATCACTATCTTTTATCTCAACGTATTTACGAAAAGATTTTTACACCCCTATGGTAGGCGCTAAAATGCCTTTTTTACGTTTATGGAAGACAGGTAGAAATGAAAGTACATAAAAATGCAAAAATATCCCTGAATCTCTCTATTCGTTCACACATATATTCTAGGGGGCGTTGATGTTTTTTTGTTCTGCCAGTAAGCGAAATGAGTTTGAGAATCTTCGTTTTGGCATATAAAATAGTGTAAATACTAGGGTGGTATGAAAAGTATCTGACTTGACCCAGAGATGGTGCCAGCAGGTTTAATTTTCTATAGTGCTGTCCCTGACTAGCTTGCTTACCAACTTATAGGTGGAATGCTCTGTTAGTATATGTTTGAAAGCTAAATGAAGAAGACGCCTAGGTTGCATATATAAAAATGGAAAAATAAGAGAAGCGTGCGGTCATTAAATAATATATTTGAAAGGCTTTAACACCACTTCAAACCAAATAGGAAATAGATTTAACACTAAAAAAATTATATCCAATTTTCAAACCACCCTCGTGCGTTAACAGAATATTAAATTATTTGTTGTTAATTTAGCGATGATGAAAACGTGTCGAGAAAGAAAAACTCAAAAATGGAAAAAACAAGACATTCATAATGGAATTCCACGGTTTTTAACGCCTTAAGTTTTATTATAAAATAAAAATATAACTCAACTGTTTATAAAAATATTAATAATTGTGACAAATTTGTTTCGGTTTGCTAGGGTATTCTCAAACTCTTATTTATATTTTTATTGTATGTAAAAAAAAATCTCTGTAAAAAAGCAAAAAACTCGCGTAGATTTTCATGGTTGGTAGCTATATGTATTTTGGAATTTCGGAAAAATTCGTGTAGCTCGTCATAACCACCCTGAAGATGGAGACTGCAACGAACTCCGAAACTTCGGTCCGGAGTAACGAGCTAATAAAGATAAAAATCTAAGATAGATTTTTATCTTTAGTGTCCTTACAAATAAAACTAACTAACTAACTAACCATCACGCCGTCTCCCCGAAGGGGTAGGCAGAAAGAATGGACTGCCACACTTTTCTTTCCTGACATATTTCTCTCGCTTCCTCAACATTCATACATCGTGTCATGCATGCGCGTCGATTACTCTGACTCCTAACATGGCCGACATTCAATATTTGATTTATTTGATCGTGCCACGTTTTCCTCGGTCTTCCTCTATTTCTGGTTCCATTTACATCATTAACATATAATTTTTTTACCATTCTTTCTTCATTCATTCTTTCCATATGTCCAAACCATCTTAATGATCCTTTCATTATTTTGTTCATGACACCATCATTCGCACCGCATTCACTTCTTATATTTTCATTCGACACTCTATCATACACAGAGTATCCACACATTCGTCTAAGAGATCTTATTTCTACTGCATTTATTCTACTTTCATCCTTCTTTTGCCAGTTCCATGCTTCGCTTTCAAATAAACAATACCTAAAATTTACTAAATAACAAAGGATATTTGAAATCTAGCTGAAAATGTGTCAATATTAGCATAAAAGCTTTTAATCATCTTGTGCGGTTACATTAAGTGAAGCGGTGTGATTGTATCTATTTCGCGAAGAATGTATATCCATTTCATTACGCCATAGTAGAGCGCGGTAGTAAAGGATTGGGAAATGGAAAAACCGTGGCCCAGTCACGGCCGTAGAAAGACTTTATTGTGTACGAACAGGACGTACGATGTGTTCTCATAATGTATCCGTACATGCATGCGTATATACAGCCAAGAAAGTAAATACGTTACGTAAATAATTCACAATACACAGTTGCTTAAAGAGCGGATTTCTGACTTGTAGTGAGTCAGAGAATTTTTATCAGCTTTTGTTTTTATATTATTAAAGAAGGTGTTGAGAGAAATCTTTGGGCCTCTCTGTGAAGGTGAAGTGTGGAGAGTGAGGTATAATCAGGAGATGGAAGGACTTTACAATGAGCCCAACATAGGGAAGTTTATAAAAATACAGCGTCGGTTGGGACACCTCCAGCGATTGGATCAGATGGAAAGCGAAGTGTAAGAAGACCAAAACTGAAGTGGATGGAAGGTGTGGAGGAGAACTTAAGGGCAATTGGTGTTACAAATTGGAGAATGCGGGCGATGGACCGGGGAAAGTGGCGAAGAATTCTGGAAGAGGCCAGAGACCATGGTGGGCAGTAGCGCCAATGTTGTTGTTGTTATTTGTTTTTATCATCATCGGCTGTCCCTCGTGTCCGAGGAAGACTGTCCTTTACGGTTGTGGGTCCGCATGTGACTGAAGAGCCCGATCCCGGACCCACATATTTTGGGACATCTGGGGCAGGGGAAGGCGCCTGTAATAGAGCCGTCACCGTCTCTCAGTGGTCTCTCCTTTCTCCCCCTCCTCCTCTCAGCGGCGTCGTCTCTGCGCTATGCTTCAGAGTCTTGTGTGCCTTTATGTACTGCTGTTCTCCACCTAGGTCTGTCCTCTGCAGTCTTTTCCCAGCAATCACAGTTGATGCCAGTCTTTTGTAGGTTTCCTTTAAGGGAGTCCCTAAAGCGCTTCCTCTGGCCACCGTGTGAGCGTTTTCCTTGGGTAAGCTGAGAGTACATAATCTTCCTTGGGAGTCTTGCCTCAGGCATTCTAACGATGTGTCCAGTTTGTTTTTATATTGTTATACTGTACATATCAAAGACTAGTATGACTGCAATGAAAGAGTGGCAACAGGTATGACTGCCATACCGAAGGTCCCGGTTCCGATTCCCGAGAATGAGAGTGTGAAAATAAATCACGTTTTCGTTGGTGTAGAATTCACGTGACAATATAAATATTTAATCACATGTATATATAATAATCAATAATTTAAAAAAATGTATACAGTAATTGGGTTCAAATATCCTGTTGTATACAAAATGTGGAATACAACGGGAAACTATCGCATAAAAGGCTCAAATGGCATCCCAAAAACCCAATCTAATCATAGAAATGTTACACTTTTTTCAAACCAATCCAACTTTTTAAAAATCAAAGATTAATTCTCACTAACTGTTTCTTAATCTTATTCCTAACATGACTTTTTGGGCCACTCGGCACTTGGATAATGCGACAGCTTCAAGGCCAAAGTGGCAACTGGCATTACGTACACTTCATATACAATACTTTTTTCATAAGGTTTATTAGTTTTTTTCGTTTTTTTTTTAAGTAAATCATTTTTCTAAAAGATGCCAAGCTATTTGTTCACTTCTCTATTTGAGCTCATCAGTCTGGTTTCCTCGACATATTCGAATATTGTGTCCCAGGTATGTGTATTCATTGTCATGTAGCCAAAGGCTCTGACAAAAAAATACAAGGTAAAAAGGAAAATCTTAAATATTATTAATGTAATCTGATCTTGAATCCATACTTATAGGTAAGAACTCGAACTTTCAATTTACACGTTTTAATATGAAACGATGGAATGATTTGAAATTCTTATCGCGAATGTAATTGAGCCTGCAAACACTTCTAGAATTTTCTGTCTTGTACTAGCAGAACGTGTGCATTACACACTCGTGAACACAATATTTAGAACCCGAGGCGTTGACTTGTGATCGCCGGTTAAGTAGTCCACTTTCCAATACTAAAAAACGTATTGGAGGTTCGCTGACCGGCGACCGCCTCGACTTCGTTTATGATTAATCAAGTTGTGTTTCGTATTACGATATCCATTGCTTGCGTAGCTGTAAAATTAATCACCCATGTGAGTGCATTATGGCTAATATCCAGAGTGTTAATTTATTAATAGTATACACTTTTTAAATCCCCGTGTAAATGGAAGCTACTGTCTTATATCGTCAGCCTAAAAGTTTCCCAGTAGGTCCGTTGTCCACCACGTCAACGGGTGCAGCCCTGGTAATTGCAGGTCTGGTGCGAATTGATCTACTGGCAGAGGAGCGAAACAGGCTTTATAGAACCAACGGACCTATCGATGAAGACACGAAAAAGATAGAAAGAGAGAGGACCCTACAGGTCTGGCAAGGGTCGTGGGATTCATCCACAAGGGGCAGATGGACCCACAGAGTCATAAAGAACACTAGAAACTGGATCGAAAGGCCGCATGAAGAGGTGACCTTTCATATGGCCCAGTTTCTCACAGGACCCGGTGTTTTCAAATCAAATCAGTTTATTAACTCAAAAGACATTACAAACCGCAACATGTTTAAGTCATCTATTGAGTATAGGTAAAATATTATAAAAATACAAAATAATACCAGGAACGCATTAGAGATGGTTCGACATTAGGAAGACAAGATACTTTCTAAAGTCAAGAGTATTTGTCCCCTGAACGTACCTTCACTAATATGAAAGACGTCGATCTCCGAGGAGACCGCGTTCAGCAGACTAATTGCTCTCCCCACCGGTGTCACCAGAGGCAGATTGGTTCTGGTGGCCGTTTTCTACTCGTACCTAAAAAATATCGGAAAGGCAAGTTCAGAAGAGTGCATATACTGCAGGGAGGGTACAGACGACGCAGAACACACCATCTTAAATGCTCCATATGGCAACAAGAAAGATTAAATTTGGAGAGCAGGATCTGCCCAACAGGACTGTCACTAAACAACATCATGCCGATCATGATATGCTCGAAAGAAAATTGGAGGTTGATACAGGACCTCCTTGTTAATATAATGAAGACAAAAGAACGTGACGAAAACCAGGAAGGAAGAGCGCCATAGGACAAGATCATATCTCTGGGTAGGCCGAAAGGCAGGAACCGAGATGTGACAGAAGATGAGGGGTAATAGCCGATCGGAGTCCGAAACGATGAATACCACTTTTTTTTAATGATATCATTTTTTTATCTCTTTGATTATTTCCCTAAATATGTTTTGAAGATACTTTCGATAATGTTAATTATTTATATATACTGTGATTATATATTCGTAGCGTGTGTAGATAAGTAAATTATTAATATGAAAAAAAAATCTATCAAAAAATAATGAAAGTGATCTATGGAAGCGAAGCATGGAACTGGCAACAGATGGATGAGTAGAATAAATGCAGTAGAAATTAGATCTCTTAGACGAATGTGTGGATACTCTGTGTATGATAGAGTGCCGAATGAAAATATAAGAAGTGAATGCGATGCGAATGATGGTGTTATGAACAAAATAATGAAAGGATCAAAAATATGGTTTGGACATATGGAAAGAATGAATGAAGAAAGAATGGTAAAAAAATTATATGTTAACGATGTAAATGGAACCAGAAATAGAGGAAGACCGAGGAAAACGTGGCACGATCAAATAAATCAAATATTGAAAGTCGGCCATGTGAGGAGTGAGAGAAATCGACGCGCGTACATGACACGATGTATGAATGTTGAGGAAGCGAGAGAAATATGTCAGGAAAGAAAAGTGTGGCAGTCTATTCATTCTGCCTACCCCTTAGGGGAGACGGCGTGATGGTTAGTTAGTTAGTTGTGAAAGTGATTGTATTTTTAATGTAAAATCATTCTAAAAAAAATTTGATTTCTTTTTAAACTCTTTATACACGATTTTCAGTATCTTTGATTAAAAAAATTGTCGTCATATGTAAATAGCGATGGAATAAGACGAAAGAATCGCTCCAGTATCCTGGAAACTTTACTCATATTTGAAACCGTCGACCTTCGTGGCTGAGTGGTAAGAGCTCCGACTTCCATTTTCAAGGTCCCGGGTTCGATTCCCGGCGATGGCAGTGTGATTGTCACACTGTCATTGGTCTGGTGTAGAATTCACGTGAAAATAAAATGGCGATAGATTGGCTACTTATCGCATGTCATGAGAATCAATATAATAGCTAAAATAAATTGTATACAGTAATTGGGTTCAAGCGACCTGTTGTATACAAGGAGAAAAAAAAACTGGCTTATTGTTGAGGTGATATAAGAGCATTATGCAAATGTAGTCGGTGCTTGTCTACAATAGTCAGAAATGATGTGTTGTTTGCTCGGAGTTGGAATAATTATACATACGGAAGCGCTTAGCATCGGGAAATGTGGAAACGTCTATTGCTCTGGTCACACACAGCGTGTAAATACACACTTCCTTTGGTTGGACATGCAATTGAGACATGAAATACGGTTTACCATAATTATACGACAAATGAAGCATATCAACTATTTTACAATGTCTGTATAATTGATAAACCAATTTGTATTTAACGAAAAAATTAACAAAAATATTTATTCCCCAAAATGGAGTTATTAGACTCAGTTGTCGTCAAGTTATTTCCAATTAACCATCTCTCCGAAGAGCAGAGGAGGGGCAGAAATCGTGAATTTGTCGCGTCTTAAAAAAACACGCGATTTTATTTTATTCTATTACTATATAAAATAATGTGCCCAAAATATTGTATTCAAAATAATGTGTCCCATATACCGTAATCTGTCCAAAATACTGTATCTAACATGTGTCCCATATACGATACTATGATGTGTCCAAAATACTGTATCTAAAATAATCAGTCCCATTTACTGTAATCTGTCCAAAATACTGTATCCAAAAGAATGTTCCCAAAATAATGTGCCTAAAATACTGCATCCAACATAATGTGTACCGTATATGATACTGTGATGTGTCCAAAATACTGTTTCCAAAATAATGTGTCCCATATATGGTACTATAAATAATGTGCCCAAAATACTGTATCCAAAATAATGCGCCCAAAATACTGTATCCAACATAATGTGTCCCGTATATGGTACAGTAATGTGTCCAAAATACTGTGTCCAAAATAATGTGCCCAAAATACTGTATCCAAAATAATGTGTCCAAAACACTGTATCCAAAATAATGTGTCCCATTAACTGTAATCTGTCCAAAATACTATATACAAAATAATGTACCCAAAATACTGTATCCAAAATAATGTGCCCAAAATACTGCATCCAACATAATGTGTCCCATATACGAGTATGGTACGGTAATGTGTCCAAAATATTGTATCTAAAATAATGTGTCCAAAATAATGTTCCCAAAATACTGAATCCAAAATAATAGGTATATCTAAAATACTGTATTCAAAATAATGTATCTAAAATACTGTATCTAAAATATTGTGTCTAAAACACTGTATCCAAAATAAAGTGCCCTAAATATGTTATTATTCTCACTGTTGCTTTGAAGAGAAATTCTCTATTTTCACTAATTACTGCAGATATTTCTTATTTATTTTCGACAAAATCTCCAAATTATAATAAATATTTGTGTCCACAATTCAGACTTTAAATAGCCCAATCAAATCGCCTGGAACCAACGACCTACCATTATTATGTCGAGTGTTATGAGTGCGAAATAAATTATGAAACAATTAATTAGGGTTAATGATTTTTTGCCGCCCAGCGAGGGCCCCGCAAACTTGGAGGTCCATAATTCAAAGGTAAAAAAACCGAAACGTTTCGTCTCGTTTTATTAAATACGCTGACGTAATTCACCCACAACCCGCCACACGACAATAACAAGTATTTTCACAGTCACCTCTTGGAATGGGAGGCACTCTGTACTCCATAGTGGGCAGAGGTGGTCCGTCACTTTATATTTTAAATATTATTACATTATTGTTTTACTGAGAATACTCCTTATCAAGACCTATGTATGGAGTGTCTTGATGTACGGCTGCGAGACATGGTGCCTATCCGAAAGGGATAAGCGGAGACTAGAGGCTTTTGAGATGTGGTCCTATAGAAGACTCTTTGGAATTTCCTGGAGAGACCACATCACGAATGAGGAAGTTCTTCAAGGAATCGAAGGAGGAAGGCACCTGCTCAGGACCTTGTCTGAAAGACGTGCAAGATGGATCGGCCATGTAATACGTCAAGAAGGTCTTTTGCATGCCATAATGGAGGGTATGATCGAGGGGACAAACTCTAGGGGACGCCCACGCCGAGAGTACCTGGAGGACCTGTTGGTGGACGTACGCTGCTCATCATATGCAGATTTCAAAAGAGCCGCACAAGACAGGGAAAAATGAAAGAGAATAATAGAGGAAATTGTTGCAAACCAATCCCAGGATTGAAACCAGAGAAGGATTGTTTTACTCTCTGTTTCCCTTTGTCTTTTTTCTATTATTTGGGGTCGACCCTTCTTATACGAAGACGCCAAACTTTTCTGTCGTAGATCATCTCCTCCATCAGGTTCTCTTTTTAGATGTTGGAACACCATGTTGCTATTGAGCGGCCTCTACCTCGTGCTTTTGTTGGAATGATAAGGGCTGTTAAAAAAACATCGTTTAATTTAATTATTATTTAAAATGAGCTTCCATCAAGAGATTTCTGTAAAATCATTTGATCATTTCTTTTATATTCATCATCACTTTGTGTTGTGGATTCACATTTGAATAACTTTTTGATAACATTGTATATTTTTTTTATAGTATTACTCCCTTCTTCAGTGTATTTATTTTAACCTTAAATTCATACACTGAAGATAGGAAGTTTTATGTGGTTTGTGGTTAAAATTCATACACTGAAGAAGGGAAGTTTATGTCCCAAAATATTTATGTTTGTTAAAAGTGCAAAAAAGTGTTACAAAAAAGTTATTAATTTGATTATCTTATAAACGCTTGGGTATTTAGGCTTATATATTATTATAGAATAGTCCTGGTGAATTGTATGTATGAGGTATGCATGCGAAATGATCTGATGATGAATGTTAATAATAAGTCCAAGGTAATGATTTTTGAAAAGGAAGAAAACACGACAGTCTGCAACATTAGCGTGAATGGTGAAAACTTGGAGCAAGTAGTTGAGTTTGTGTATTTAGGTAGTATGTTTACAAGAGATGGGAGAGTGGAGAGGGATATTGAAAGAAGGGTTAGGGCAGGCAACAAAGTGAATGGTGCACTTAAAGTTGTCATCGCAAACAAAAACCTATCCAAAAAAGCTAGAATGGCAGTGCACAATGGTGTTCTTCTACCGACCCTTATGTATGGAAGCGAAGCATGGAACTGGCAAAGGAAGGATTAAATTAGAATAAATGCAGTAGAAATGAGATCTCTTAGACGAATATGTGGATATTCTGTGTATGATAGAGTGTCGAATGAAAATATAAGAAGTGAATGCGGTGCGAATGATGGTGTCATGAACAAAATAATGAAAGTATCATTAAGATGGTTTGGACATATGGAAAGTATGAATGAAGAAAGAATGGTAAAAAAATTATATGTTAATGATGTAAATGGTACCAGAAATAGAGGAAGACCAAGGAAAACGTGGCACGATCAAATAAATCAAATATTGAATGTCGGCCATGTGAGGAGTCAGAGAAATCGACGCGTGCATGACACGATGTATGAATGTTGAGGAAGCGAGAGAAATATGTCAGGAAAGAAAGGTGTGGCAGTCCATTCTTTCTGCCTACCCCTTCGGGGAGACGGCGTGATGGTTAGTTAGTTAGTTAGTTAGTTATTATTATAGATGGCGTAAATGCTTATATATTAGATGGCGAAATGAAAATATGGGGATAAATATGAGGATGGAAGTGACTTCCGAAACACGTGTAAAACATTTAATAAAATGTGGATATTAAGAGTGTTATAATATTCTCCTTCCAAATTAACAACGGTATTCCAGTGATAACGCTTTAATCTTCGATAAAGTAATAAGTGAATATTTTTATACGTACACAATCAATAAATCTACTTCTTCTTGTTCCTCTCCTATTAGAGGTTGGACAACATCACGATTTACTTTACTTTTGATACAGCAACTCAAAATAGAGATGTTGTGGTGCAACTGTATAATCATAAAGGTTTCATATCATTCTTAAAAGTTTTCTATTTAGGATTTTCTTCCTCTCCCGACACTTCATTGTCCGTTAATTTTACCTTAGATTTGTATTTATCGTTTCTCATTATGTCCCGAAGTATTACAGCTTCCTGCGCTTTATGGTCTTGATATTTAATTTATATATAGATTAGATAGAAAAATAATAACTATTATATAATAGAAATGTTATATTTATTTTACTAAGCGCCACTGTTTATTAATCCCTACACAGGTACATAGGTACGGTAGGTAGATATATAACAAATTATTGTAAAGAACAGGATATGATCCAAGGCGTCTCGCTTGGCAGAACACAGCGTTACCGAAACCAACTCACGTCTGGGGAAATTTGTATAATTTAAAGTCTAAATATTTTATACACACGTTTCACAAATAAAGGTAAACAAAGTCTACCGTACGGCGGGTAATTGGATACTTTATATGAAGCTCGCCTATTGCCGGTACAACGTAGCTAAGTTGATTTTTACTTTGCGAAGGGAAAGAGAAATTGAATTCTTACGTATTTATTATTTTTACTGTACACTTTATTTTATATTATAAATATTTAAAGTTAAGACAAAAACTTATTATTCTTATTTTTCTTTTAATAGATGTGAAGTCCTAATGAAAGAAAGGGTATAAACCAATACAACCTTCGTAGCAGAGTGGTCATAGCTCTGACTTCCATACCGAAGGTCTCGGGTTCGATTCCCGGCGATGGCAGTGTGATTGTCACACTGTGTTTGGTCTGGTGTAGAATTCACGTGACAATAAAATGGTGATAGATTAGCTACCTATCACATGTCATAAAAATCAATATAATAGCTAAATAGGTTGTATACAAGTAATTGGGTTCAAGCGACCTGTTGGTATACAAGGAAAAAAAAGTATAAACCCAAGTTCTCTGGATCACAAGTCAATCATCCTGTGGCATAGACCACTACATTAATTTGTATGATTACTCCAATTATCACTGTTATTTTCTACTTATACCTGTATAAATCTTCGTCTTCTTTTTCTTTCAATAGATCTGTGAAAGAAATCACGTCTCCTGAGATGATGAGGTCCAACTGTGCCTCCTTCACTTAGGTGATCTTCCAGGTGGACGGTGTCTGAAGGGGATTTCGTAAGCGGCTGTTACGCATATATCACAAATCACAAAATATGTCAAACTCCGAGGTAATATGATTAAGCAAAGATATTGCTTTACCTACCGGCATAACCATTGGCAGGTTGGTTGTGGATCGTGGGAGATAAAACAATCTATGGCCCCTTTGTCGAAGATAATTATCAGGGACGAACAGACCTACATCACTCAGGATATCTGAGTTGTGTATACAACCGCCTATCAGTCGAAAGAAATGGACACCCAAGTGAATGTCTCGTCTCCTCTCGAGTGACTGGTAGCCTAGCATCCCTAGCAAGAAATCAGTTGGAAAGAGCCACGGGTAATATCCATACTTCCTAAGATAGAGGTATCGCAGACAATTTTTGCACCCTTTCCACCATCAGGGAATATCGAACCTCATGCGGCACCCAGATAATGGAACTAAATTCCAACCGACTTCTCACCAGAGAGTTATACAGCAGCTTCAGCACCTGAATATTACGAAAGATCTTGGCGTTTCTAATGACAAAACCAAACATTTTGAGGGAGCTATTACATAGTGAAGTTATGTGAAGACTAAACGACAACCTAGCATTGAACAACACCCCTAGATCCATGGACGTCGACGCTCTTTCGAGCTGGGCTTCATACATTAGATATCTGAAGTTGTAGTTGTAGTATTGTAGTATTTATTATCAGATAAGATGCTTTATACCTGATGGACTTCCATTCTCAAGGCGAGGAGATGTCAGATGTAATAAACAACCCTATACGTAAATAAAATCAGATAGCCATGTGAAGATACGAACAGGTGATAATATAAATTGTATTTCGAAATCTTTCAAACAAAGAACAGAGTGTTCTCCCCTCGACAGTTGCATGGAGCGATGACACAACGCCTATGAATATATTCCGGAACTCGGCGAGCGTGTTCCGTAGAAAGCCGCTATGGCCGCAATGAAGAAAGTCGACACCGCTGACCAACTCATTAAAAGATTCTTCTGGAAACTTCATACGTACATAATAAAAATATTTCATCTTGTGTGCAATTTATCAAGACGCTACTGAGCAAAATGAATCTAATCTATAATCGATTTCTCGATCAAATTAATCAACTCAAACGAAGTAAAAGTATATTTAATCTATTGTTTCTTGAACAATGATGTAAAACTTCATATTTAAATAATTAATACGAATGAAAAGTTTTGTTTTCAGAAAGTTTTATTTTATTTTGTGGGAATGGCATGTTACGCTTGGGAATTTAATAATTTAAAATGCACAAAAATTGTCATTCCCAAATGAAACAAAATAAAACTTCTAGAAGTTTTATTCGTATTAAATATCTATAAACGTTGTTAAAATGTCGCGTTGATTATTTCTGCTTACACAGTGATGTTAAACTTAATATTTATCGTATTTTACGGACTATAAGACGCACTTTTGCCTCAAAAAATTGCATCCAAAATTCAGGTGCGTCTTACACTCCAAATTATTATAAAAAAGTCCAGTTATTGATTTAAAATTCTCGCTAGCCTTAAAAATGCCCATATATTTGATGCCGCAGAAAACCTATCTATATCTGGCAATATTGGATTCAACTGGTAGCGGCAGTGCACCGATGCAACGAACATGCTCCCTCCCGCCTACCATCACAAACCCAGAACACTCTCTAACCCAGAGTCTCCCAGACTTTTTTGTCCTGTAGACACCTTGCCGATTTCTTCTCTTTTGTGTAGACCCCCTGCTTTCAATCAATTGTTTTTTACTCGGGCCAAAAAAAAATCCGGAATTCGTTGTCGACCTTTAGGGAAAACGTTTGGGAAAATTGAATGTCCGATTTTTGCCGAATGCGCTAAAAAAAAGGGCGCCAACGATTTCGATATTCCTTTTGCGTTTCAATATTCTGCTTCAATTGTCTAGTTCTTCATATCGTGGACCCTCATTTATATTGCATGGACCCCCAGTTTTTTTACAATTGCCGTAGACCCCTTGCAAGTTGTCGTAGACCCCTGGGGTTTATAATACGTTATCTCCTCTACTTTTGGCCATTTGGCATTCAGTCCTCTATTTGCACTTTTAGTCTTCTTAATTTTTTTCAGTTCTTCTTTGCTAGTCCGCCAATTGCGGTGGGTTTTCTTCTATTTGTGGAGGGCCGAAATACGTCATTGTAGTCTACAGAGTCAGTTAACTTGAATCGAAATTGAAAAAAAATTATGTGTTATCGGTAACAGTACAATATTTTTGTTAGTAGCTAGTTTTTCAATGGAAAAAAATAAAAGGTATTCATATGATTCAAACTATAAATTGAAAGTAATAGCATATGCAGAAGAACATGGAAACATAGCAGCTGAACGGCATTTCGGCACTCCACAAACAGAAAACCCCTATCGCAATTGGTGGGCTAGTAAAGTAAAACTGAAAAAATGAGGAAGACTAAATGCGCAAATAGAGAACTGAATGCCAAATGGCCAAAACTAGAAGATGACGTTTTATAAAGTGAGAATTTTTTTAGTCTGGCTTTGCAATCTAATAATAACAATAGTAAAAATGTTATTTGAAAAAAAAATGACCAAAAATTATAGTCCGTAGCGTGTTTTAGTCCGTAAAATATGGTAATAAAAATGTTTTAGAAAACGTACAAGTTTTACGATATAATATGAAAGTGTGATGTTTAATATGACTAGAATACATTTGATAACGCCCCATTAAGCCTTAAAATATCACAGTCATACGAGTAATGTCAAAATATATGTTTGACATTCAAATGTCGCAATATCACATCAGAGTCGTTATAAATGCTACGTGTTTTTTTATGAACATTGTGAAAAAAAATTATTTTCAACATTTTTTGATTTCTGGTTTATAGCAGTGTTTTTGCAATAACTAAACTAACTAACTAACGGATGGATCGCCACAATGCTCTGTCCTGACATACTTCTCTCGCTTCCTCTACAATCATGCATCGTACCATGCACGCACGTCGATTATTCCGACTTCGAATGTGACCGCCTTTTAGTAATTGATTAATTTGATCATGCCATGTTTTCCTCGGTCGTCGGCTTCTTTTTCCACTCACGCTGCTTGTGTACAACATTTTAACCATTCTACTCTCATTCATTCGTTCCATATGTCCAAACAATCTCAGGTGATGATGCAGTCATCTGCCTTACAAAGTAACCGTACAAAGTTTTTATTTATAATAAAAATAAGTGTAAGAATATATCAAGGAGCAAAATTTCGGCGTCGATGAAACCATAATGCCACGTAATATTTTAATATATAACTTTTTCTATTCATTTCTACAACTATTATTCTTATTAACTCTTAAATATTTTGTTTAGCCTCATATTGTCTAAGTGGAACTTCAATCTCGTTTCATAATATCGTCTTTTAACTGTTAACTAACAACAACAACAACAGACCATCACGCGGTTTCTCCAAAGGGGAGGCAGAGAGAATGGACTACCACACTACACTATCCTGACACACCTCTCTAGCTTCCTCCACATTCATACAACGAGTAATACACGCACGTCGATTTTTCAAACTTCTAACACGATCAACCTTTAACGCATGGATGGAGAAAGAATGGTTCAGAAAGTATACGTTAATGATGTAAATGGGGTACGAAGTCGAGGCAGACCGAGGAAAACATGGCATGACCAAATTAATCAAATTTTAAAGGTTGGTCATGTTAGAAGTCGGAGAAATCGACGTGCGTGTATGGCTCGTTGTATGAATGTGGAGGATGCTAGAGAGGTTTGCCAGGATAGAGTAGCGTGGCGGTCCATTCTCTCTGCCTACCCCCAATATTTTCCTCGGTTTGCCTCGACTCCGTACCCCATTTACATCATTAACGTATACTTTATTGGCCATTCTTTCTCCATCCATGCGCTCCATATGTCCGAACCAACGCAGCGATCCTTTCACAATTTTGTTCATAATACCTTCTTCCGCTCTACATTCCTTTTTTATATCAGCATTTGAGATTCTGTCGTATATTGTTCTACACACATACGACTTAGGTATCTCTTCTCTACCTCATTTATTCTACTCTCATCCTTCTTCATCCAGTACCATGCTTCGCTTCCATACATTGTGGTTGGGATCAGAACTCCACTGTGAACGGCCGTTTTCGCTTTCATTGATAAATTCTTGTTTCCAATAACTATTATTTTTTATTTGTAGCATGTAATTGGCCTTACTAAGAGGTTTTTTTCTTTCTAATAAATGTCTTGAATATTACTGTATGTTACCCGTAATAAACAAAAAAAAATATAACTTATTATAGTTCCGTTTTTTCATGAATAATAAGTTTAATTCTACCTATATTAAAAGAGACTTATTCTATAATATATAAAAATTAGACCATCTGAAAATCGATAACCCATTTTTCGGTTCTTAAGTTTGCGAAGTGTGTTTATAAATAGGTGCCTTCGCTCAATATTCAAAATCTACTGGCCCCAAACAGTCTCAAATGCCGTTCTCTGGACTATGGCAGGCGAAAAGCCAATTAGAGAACAAGTCGCTGGACGCAAATGGCAGTGGATCGGTCACACTCTGAGACGGAACCCAGCCTGCATCGCTCAGAGTGCACTAGACTGGCCCCCTATGGGGGGAAAGAGAAAGCGAGGCAGACCTTGAGCCACCTGGAGAAGAACCCTGCAGGACGAGGTTAAGGCGGCAGGCCTCACTTGGGATGATGTTAGGCATCAGGCATGCGATAGAGTCGGGTGGAGAAAGTTCCTTGAGGCCCTATGCACCACGGAGGTGTGACAGGACAGAAAGAAGAGAAGAAGAATAAGTTTGCGAAGACTGGTTGTAGAACTTACGGTACAAAATACTAATTATAAGATATGTTTGCATTTCACTTCATATTATCAACTTTGGTCACGTTTTAAATGCGATTTGTTTGATTGTATATTGCCACAAAATACTTAAACTCTTATTGTTTTATTATTAGTACGTAACAATGTTGTTCATCATAATATGTTATGAGTTGTGACATCAAAGTATCTGACCTTCCCTATAATTACTCACTGAACAATGCGTCAAAAACGAACACATAAAGCATGCAAAATATAAAATAAGAAACAATTGATATATTCAATATTAATAAAGCTTTTAACCACTTAATGCTTTTGAACGAGCAGTGTTCGCGCGCGGCGCATGTATCGTATCGCGCCAACCCGAGCACTGCTCGCGCGTTTCCACTTGTTTGTGTTACATAAGGTAAACTAACAAACAGAGTTCGCCTCTTTTTGGAACTGGACTATTTTTAAATTATATAAATTCTTTAATTAAAAAATAAAATCACCTGATATTTCTGATTCTATTGTCGTAAAAAAAACGAGCATTAAGTGGTTAAGTTGAAAAATTTTACATGAATCTTATTTTTTTCGATTTTTTTAAAAAATAACAGTAAACATGTTATTAACTATTAGGGTGAATAATTAAAATGTGTTTTTTCTACCCGAAATAGACATTACAAATATAAAATCAAATGAGACTGAATACTTTCCAATATTTGTATTTAGTGTTTTCCTTTTGAACATTGTTTCATCAATATGAAAAATGTCTATCTCCGAAACGATCGTGTTCAGTAGTTTGATCTCTCCCCACCGGAAAAACCAGAGGCAAATGGTTTGTTTGTCAATCTCGACGTGTTTCTAAAATATTGTGCTATCATCATCAAGAGAACGATATAAGCATAATAAAATTTAATTCAACCAACACTATTCTTATTTAAATCAATAATGTTTTGCAATTGTATCTATGGTATTAAACCAGATTTGGATAATCTACGTGAAATATATATGAACTTTCTATGAAAAATAAATGTTGCATAATAATTTCTGCAATTTGTTCAATTGTACTATTATACATTATAATAAGAACAACCAAAGTAAACGGAAATAATGATACGTTATGTTTTTGTATATTACTTTCATAACTTATTTTGAGGTAAAAAAAATCATATTTGGAGAAAATAAACTCAAGTGGAATAGAAAAGGCAATCTTTTGATTTATAAAAAAATCTGAATAATTGATTTCCGGAGTGTAAATCCCTTGAGTTTATAAAAAAATAAGTATACTTATATTAACAACACTCACATTTATTTAAGAAATAAATAAAAAAATTAATAGTTTCGGATTAACCAGTGATATTATTTAATATATTATAAAATTGTTTACAAATATGGTCGGTTTTGACAGATGTTATTATGATTTATTTTGGAACGTTTATGCTTTTGTTATAACAAATATTATGAATAAATTTAAAAATATAAATAATAATGTTACGTTCTAATTATATGTACTTATATTACTTTAAAGTCCGAAAAATGGACGTGCATGTATGATTGTGGAAGAATCTAGAGAGGTGTGTCAGAATAGAGTAGTGTGGCGTTCCGTTCTCTCTTTTTACTTCATCGGATAATGTTTTGTTGTTGCGTAAAATAAAATTTTATTTCTATTTATATTTTATTGTTTATTGAACAATGGCGTATAACTATTAAATATTTAATATCGAATAAAATGTCAGTTATCTAGAAGTTTGTTTATATTTATGGATGACATATTAATTTCAATGGCATCATTAATTGACATTTAACAATGCCCCACTATGGCGATACATGTCACTCCTATAAAATATATATAATCCTCTAGAAAACTGACGTTATCGTTTGATAAAAAATAGTGGAATAAATGTAATAAAAAAAGGTGTATTAAGATTAAGACGAGATACATATCTGTCTGCTGTTTAATTCAATTAAAAACGAAAATGTATATGGTTATATATTTAGGTGTGATTATAATTCTCGTTTGGATTTAATAATGGAGCGGAATGTCGAGGGCCTTGATGAAGGTTGCTGTAAAAATAATATTTACAGCGGGGTCACAATACGTTCACCGCCATTTTGTGTACTTAATGTTATCCAGCGTAATTCACATTCAATTATGTACATACAATTACATATGTAAAGAGACTGCCAAGTACCTACGCATAAATTTATTTATTCTGGAGTTATGGTACTTACAGAGAGGCGGCGGAGAAAACAACACTAGTTGTTTGTTCAAATTAGGAATGTCTTATAAATTCGATAAACTTTTGTTATTCTTATATTTATAGGTGTATTTTCTATACGTGGTGAAAGTGTGCTTTAATATAAGGAATGTGCCTCTATGTGTGGTATTACTATAACACCCGGTGCCCCTGAAAACGACACAAAGTCGGCCAAACTTTCCACCACAATGACAAGAGTAATATATAGCTTTCTTGCCATTTTTTTCAAAACCTTGTAAATCGTTTTGCTTAACTAATGCTCATTTTAAATGCCGACCGGTTTCGATATTATACATATATTAGGTCCTTACATATGAAATTGGCGTTTTGCCGTACTGGCAACTTTGATCTCAAATATCTTCTCTTTGGTTAGGAATTCCAAATTCAAATTTATACAGCTATTTACTCAAGTATTTGTGTTTCGAAAATTATAATTCATTTGTTTTTTCCTCAATTGTTTTTTTTCTTTGCGTCACTCAGTTTACAAAATGGAAAACTTGAAATATCGCGTTATTTACGAGTACGAGTTCCACCGTGGCACCAGTGCTGCAGAAACGGCTCGAAGGATTAATGATGTATATGGCGACGGTACCGCAAAAGAAAACACAGTGCGTTTTTGGTTCCAACGTTTTCGTTCTGGAAATTTCGACCTGCAGAACAAGCCCCGTGGACGGCCGGAGACCAAAGTTGATAATGAAGAATTGAAGGCTATTGTGGAAGCGGATCCATCGCAAACCACGTCCGAGCTAGCTGCAGGCTGCGGTGTTAGTGATAAAACTGTTTTAATCCACTTGAAGCAAATTGGGAAGGTGAAAAAGCTTGAAAGGTGGGTACCTCACGAATTGAGTGAAGCAAATCAACAAACGCGCGTTGACTGCTGCGTTGCATTACTCAACCGGCACAATAATGAAGGGATTTTGAATCGAATCATTACCTGTGATGAAAAGTGGATCCTGTATGATAATCGGAAGCGCTCATCGCAATGGCTGAACCCTGCCGAACCAGCCAAACCATGCCCCAAGCGAAAATTGACTCCAAAAAAGTTACTTGTGAGCGTTTGGTGGACTAGTGCTGGTGTCGTTCACTACAGCTTTCTTAAATCTGGCCAGACGATTACGGCAGATGTCTATTGTCAGCAACTGCAAACCATGATGGAAAAGCTAGCTGCTAAACAACCGAGGCTGGTTAATCGCTCTAGGCCACTGCTGCTTCATGATAACGCCAGACCACACACTGCACAACAGACGGCTACCAAATTAGAAGAGCTTCAATTGGAATGTCTAAGACATCCACCGTACTCTCCGGACCTTGCCCCAACAGATTACTATGTTTTTCGAAATTTGGATAACTTCTTGCAAGGGAAAAAATTCAACTCCGATGGGGCAGTCCAAACCGACTTCAAAGATTTTATTGATTCCCGTCCGAATGGTTTTTTAGTAAAGGGATCGATGAACTACCTATGAGATGGCAAAAGTGCATAGATAGCAATGGTACATACTTTGATTAAATAAATATATTATATTTAAAAAAAAATCAACTTTATGTTCCTCCCATACAAAACGCCAATTTCATATGTAAGGACCTTATATTAGAATGTAATAAATGAATTTAAGTAAAAATACTAAAATGAAATATATATATTAAAGACAAGCAATATTAAAATAAATTATCAGTAAAAGTAATAAAGGAGTAAATTAAGAAATAATAATCCAGTAATTATTTAAATTATTTTCAAATTAATGCAATTATTAATATATGATTCGTCGACTATATGAACCACTGGTTCGTAGTAACTTGGAGTACTGCTCTATCATTTGGGACCCCAGAGAAAGAACAGTCATCTTGGAACTAGAAAGGATCCAGAAACGATTTTTGAGATATTCATACCTCAGAGAGTATAACTATTATCCTTTTTTGTACCCCTCACTATTTCTCTCAGGAATGTTGGATTTCAACACTCTTGAAACTCGTCGAATGATCTTTCTAGGAAAGCATTTTTTCAACTATTATCCGGAGGTATTTACAATCCAGGAATACTGAGAGAACTAAATCTATACGTTCCCCATAGTTATAGCAGAGCAAGGGGGCATATATTATTTTATGCCCCAAATTGCCGCACAGAGGCCCTTCGAAGTTCTCCTGTATTGAAAGCGATTCGTCTTTTGAATGAGGTTGCAAAAGAGATAGACCTCTTTGGATGCAATTATGGCGAATTCGTGAATATCTTACAATAAAGGCAGCAAGGAAATAACTGGCTTATTCCTTTTTATAAGGTTCTATGTAGATTTCCTTTAATTTTCTTTTTTTTTCACCCTTTACATCGATTTGGCTCGCGCTGTAATGATGTAAGGAGTTTTTTCAACAAAATAATAATAATAATAATAATAATAAAATCGTTCCGTCAAAATAAAATATTTCACTATTTATTCGTGTTATATTTCTAAATAAGAAATATGCATAATATGCATATGCATTTTTTTAACACATTTCATACGCAATATTATAATTTGATAAAAACTAAAATTATGCAAGTAAGTACTTAAAAATGTTTCTAAAATATTCTAATGCAACAGTACCAAAGAGAAAACAAATATAATATATGATAATGTAAAAAATATTTAATGGTGTATACTATTTATTTGTGTCATAATTTGCATGAATGTCGCGGATGCCAGAACCTTGTTAGAATACAGCAAAATTAGAATAACAAATTTGAATTCGTTTTAACAAGATTTGAACCGATGACCTTTGTATTCAATTGACAAATGTCTCATATGAAACACGACTAGTCAATAAAAGATAGCGACATATTTTATTCGTCTAACCTATTTGAAACTTTCAATTTTCATTTATAATTACTACTTCAACATTTTTTTATTTAAGCTCTTTAATTTATAACCTAACTAACTAACCATCACGCTGTCTCTGCTGTAGGCAGAAAGAAATGACTGCCACACTTTACTTTCCTGACATATTTCTCTCGCTTCCTCAACATTCATACATCGTGTCATGCACGCGCGTCGATTTCTCTGACTCCTCACATGGCCGACATTCAATATTTGATTTATTTGAACGTGCCACGTTTTCCTCGGTCTTCCTCTATTTCTAGTTCCATTTACATCGTTAACATATAATTTTTTTTACCATTCTTTCTTCATTCATTCTTTCCATATGTCCAAACCATCTTAATGATCCTTTCATTATTTTGTTCATAACACCATCATTCGCACCGCATTCACCTCTTATATATTTATTCGACACTCTTTCATACACAGAGTATCCACACATTTATTACCTTATTGTTAAAATAACGTTTAATGCTGACCGGTTTCGTTTCTTAACGTAACTTTAATTGGGTAACAATTGAAAAAATTACATGTTGGCAACACACTGATATTGTTTAAATGTATCTATTGTAAGTGGTAAAAAAAAACATTGTTAAGAATTATAGATTGTTTAGTTGCGTAAAAATATTGGAAGTAGTTCCAAAATTGGTTCTGAAACCGGTCATTAGGAAAGTAAACACTAGTTTATGCTGAACACATTTTTGTTATAACATTTAAAACGAAATATGATCGGAATAGTAACACGTTCCGAACCTCTGTATGCTAAAAGATCGAAATAAAATTACATTATTTATATTTTATGCAACTTCAACGTGATACGTCAACTTGAAAATAGAAATTTTCTTACCGTATAAATATTTCCTTTGGTTTAAAGTTTGAACAAAATCACAAAAAAAACCAGAAATACACAGATCCACAAATTAACTCACAAAGTATCACAAAAGTTTTAAAGCCATTTAAACTAGATTAAACTAGTTTAAAAACATCACAATATCACTGGTTTTATCTGAGTAAACACTTTCACATGAAACGAGTATAAATTTAAATATTTCTAAGTATGTGAAGGAATAATTAATTCAAATTCGTATTAGATCGGGGATATTTCTCCCGTTCACTTCGTGGGACGTCTTTCTCTATACAACCTTCCTGTTCGCTGTCGCGTTACAGACTGGTCTCACCTCGCGAGTCTGCGGTGGAAATTGTAGACTTCGAGTTGAATCTCCCTCCAAAATGGACAAAATATCCGCGTTGCGCGCGCCATGATTCACCTTACAAAAAGTTACATATCTCTTCAAACGAATCGCGAATTCGCAGAAAGAAACTTGAAATTTCTTATAAGTTATTCCAGGGAGTTTGGTCACAATAACCACCTCTATAAGCACGCATCTGTTTGTACTAAAACAAAATGGCTGACATCGAAGATGGAAAGTAAGTCAATCATTAATATAATTAATTTATTCATTTTTCCTCGGTCTGCCTCGACTTCGTACCCCATTTACATCATTAACGTATACTTTCTTAACCATTCTTTCTCCATCCATGCATTCCTTATGTCCGAACCAACACAGCGATCATTTCATAATTTTGTTCATAATACCTTCTTCCGCTCTACATTCCTTTCTTATATCAGCATTTGAGATTCTGTCGTATATCGTTCTACCACACATACGTCTTAGGGACCTCTTCTCTACCGCATTTATTCTGCTCTCATCCTTCTGACGAAACATGGCATGACCAAATTAATCAAATTTTAAAGGTTGGTCGTGTTAGAAGTCGGAGGAATCGACGTGCGTGTATGACTCGTTGTATGAATGTGGAGGAAGCTGGAGAGGTTTGCCAGGATAGAGTAGTGTGGCGGTTCATTCTCTCTGCCTACCCCTGCGGGGAAACGGCGTGCTGGTTTGTTTGTTTGTTTGTTTTGATTCATTTTTGTTCAAATTTACCAATCAAAATATTTCATGTTTTCTAGACTTTTATTATTTTTAGTATATTCAATGTTTCTTCTTTTTCTTCTTAGCATAGGCCTTGTGGCATGTTTCTTAAGAGAAATTGGCCTCCTGCGAGGTCGACTTCCAGCTGTCGATCCATCTCTTTGGTAGTCTGCCCAGATGTCGTCTACCTTGGGGTTGGTCGTGCAACACAATGAAGGGGAGTCTGGATGGATCTATTCTTCAATCATCCAATTAGCGAACTTATTAATTATATTTATATTACGTTAATAAATAATAAGAAATTGAGGAAGACCGAGGAAAACGTGGCACGATCAAATAAATCAAATATTGAATGTCGGCCATGTGAGGAGTCAGAGAAATCGACGCGCGTGCATGACACGATGTATTAATGTTGAGGAAGCGAGAGAAATATTTCAGAAAAGAAAAGTGTGGCAGTCCTTTCTTTCTGCCTACCCCTTCGGGGAGACGGCGTGATGGTTATAAGTTTTTTAGTTAGTTTAATATAATATAATATTTCTTCTTCTTCCTCAGCCTATTCCCGTCCAATCCTGGACAAAGGCCTACTCCATTCGCTTCCATGTCACTCTGTCTTGAACAGACTGCATCTAGGTAAAATAATGTTTCACCCTGAAACAGATACGGATAGTATCTAAACCAGTCGGAAGTGAAAATATTTGTGTCTAAAATTAAATAATTTATATAAAAGTATAGATATTATATTGTATAATAAAAATCTTAATTTTAATAATATTGAAAATATTTTTAAATTTCATGTTAGCTTTTATTTTATATCCGTATCCTACCATATTCTCTTATGGTAAGCTATCAATTATGATTACTAAGAAAATCTCTATTCTAAGATACTCGGAAACTGTTTCTCGGTAGTTCTCAAGCCGGTCCATTCTAAATATTTTGGAACCAAAACACGCACCATGGCTGTACCATATATAACAAAAATGAGTATTTAATAAAGTAAAACATATATAGAACAACGTAACTGAACTTTTGTTTCAAATTATGTATTGTATATTGTATGCACTGTCGTTTTGTGTAGTTATTGTTTTGATTATACACATAAAACATCAACTCTATAAATAGTTTGCAATATGAAAGACTTTATAAAATGGCAGTACGAAATTCTTTAACGAGTTTTATATTTAACAATCTTAAGTTATAAATATGAGCACGCCAATAAACAATACACAAAAATTAAATCACAAAATCGCGCTTATCCGTCAAATTTTATGCCTAACTTCCCGCGTATCAAAAGAAAAACAATCGACCTCAGTGACAGTTCAGTTTTCAAACGTCGAACTAAATCTCTCCGCTGCCGCTACTGTGCGGGTAGGTACCTAAGTACGGGCAAGTACCGTCTGAGTGGAAGATCCGGCTTGTATGCCGATGGATGCCGGTTTTAACACAGTTTCCTGAGCCATACTGACCGACTTTCGCGCTGGGTGAGTGGTTAGGTAGGTACGTACCGCGCCGGAGAGCTACACGCCACACGGCTGGTGATATTACAAGAAGAAAAGAAAGCGGCCGGCTGCTACTAAATGCATCATTTCCCGTTAAATTATTTATCAATATCTAGCCATTTTATTAACTCATTCAAATCATACGGAGAAATTTAATGATGTTCTGTGTAACTAAAAAGGTTTTAATCGTATTAATAATTTCTGCAGTGAATCCATTTGGATTCCAAATTGAAAATCATTTTTATTATAATAATATTAGCGATAATAATATTATACAATAATATGAATGCATTTTTATAAATACTATATATATTTCCGATTTGAAAAAATAGCAGGATACAGAATACATTATGAACCAAGTAATAAACGTAATTTAACACAAATCGTAGTTTGTTTGAATATATATTAGGGACGAAAATGTGACAATAAAATGGTGATAGATTAGTTAACGACTACATGTCATGAGGATCAAAATAATAGCTAAAAACAAACTGTATACAATTATTCGTTATACAGCGTACAAAAAAAAACGGAAAATTTATATTATACGTAGAAATGAAATCGTAGAGACAAAAATGTAAGTATCTTCATGTAACTGAACTGTATAGAAATATAACGCAGGAAAAGACGAAATCGTTATTTACAATATAATGAAAGTTTTCTTAGATGGTTTGAATATATGAAAGAAATAAATTATATAATAAAAAGTTAATCCCGAAAGAATTATTGTATGAACGAAGACTATGGAAAACATGGCGCTATCATATCAATCAAACGTTAACTGTCGACTATGCGAACAGTAAGTAAAAATCGACTTGCATGTATGTAATACGATTGAAATGTTTTAAACGAAACAATCTTTTATATGAACAAACAAACCATCACGCCGTTTCACCATAGGAGTAGGCAGAGAGAATGGACCGTCACACTACTCAATCCTGACACCTCTCTAGCTTCCTCCACATTCATACAACGAACCATGCACGCACGTGGATTCTTACGACTTTTAACATGACCGACCTTTAAAATTTGATTAATTTGGTCATGATATGCTTTTCTTGGTCTACCTCGACTCCGTACTCCATTTACATCGTTAATCTATATGTAAAACATTGCAGAAGAGTTATTTCATTTCATTAAACATAGCTCTTGATGCCTCAATTCTGCATTTTATCTCTACATCGATATGGTAAGAAAAAAAAACAAAAAAACACCGGGTGGCGACTCTAAAGTGGCAATGAGCAGGTCACGTAGCCAGAAGCTCGGACGATAATGGACATGAAGACTGCTGACTTGGAGACCGTGGACGGCAAAGAGAAGTGCAGTGCAACCGCAACTACGGCGGAAGGATGACCTAAACAGACATGCCGGAATAACCTGGATGCAGTCTGCACAAGACAGAGTGACGTGGAAGCAAATGGAGGAGGCCTTTGTCCAGAAGTAGACGAGAATAGGCTGAAGAAGAAGAAGAAGAAGAAGAGTGACCTTATCATTTAATTTATAAAACATGTCAATGCTAGATGTCAAAACAGTCGACGTAAGTGAACGAACGAATAGATAAGTGTATCCGTCCACCTTTCCTACGTAACACTCTATCGATAGTACATGACTACATAGGTAGTAACTATTCTTCTTCTTTCCGTGTCCTGTCAGGTCTCCCTAACGTTGACTATCACCCTTGAGTAGGCCTCCCTGTCCTGGGCCGCCCGGAACAGCTCCTCCACGGTCCTTAGCCCTGTCCACTCTCGGATGTTCCTCAGCCAGGAAACCTGCCTTCTCCCAACACCTCGTCGACCCTCAATCTTACCCTCTAAGATCCGACGTAACAGTGCGTACTTTTCGCCTCTCAGAACATGGCCCAAGTAGGACACCTTACGGACTTTGATGTTGGTCAGCAACTCTCTGTCAACTCTGGCTCTATGGAGAACGTTTGTGTTGCTGACCATGTCAGTCCAGGAGATGCCTAACATCCTTCGGTGTATCCACATCGCAAAGGCCTCTAATCGGTTCATAATATTGACTTTAAGGGTCCATGACTTCACCCGTATAACAGCACTGACCAAACATAGCATCTGACCATTCTTTATCGTAATTTTTACAATTTAAGTAACTTTTACAATTTAAAAACTACTTTTTAATATAACCATAAAGCTTGTACATTGATATGGAGTTAATAAAATAATTTTATTCGTAACAAAAATGTATATATTAACCCAAAGGGCTATTATTTTCTCCCATTTGTGCTGACTTGCAACATCATTACAGTATTCCCGTTTCAAGAAGTAAAGTACCTCTCATGAAATAAGTACCGGTGGTTGAGTGGAGGGGGAGGTTAGGGAGCTGGGATGAATTGGGGGCTGCAGGGGTGGTTATTTACGGGTCAAGAGATACCCTCCCCCTTTGAGTGGAAACGGCACAGTGAGTCTTAAACTTAATTTTTCAGTTGATTCACTCCTATGGGTAAAAATCTTTGAAAAAAAACAGTAGATTGCGTTTATTGTTTCTTGAACAATGATGTAAAATTGCATATAAATTATTTATAACAATTATTATTCTCGGCGCTACATCCCGGTGTGGAATTTGGTTCCTCCACAACAGTCCTCCACTGGCTCCTGTCCCTGGCCATCCCTCTCTATTCTCCAAGTCTTTCCAGTTCTCCCAGTCCTCCTCCACGCAGTCTGCCCATTTTCATTTTCATTTTCGTATTTATTTTAATTTATTTTGATAAAAACACAAACATTCCAGACATATAATACCAGATTGATTGCAATTACATTATAAGAATTTATAAGAGAAGCATTAAAAAAAATGAAGCTTAAGAATTAGAAAGAATCATAGCATTGATATTGCATTCCTGAGGTAGCTCACACTACGAAATATGTCGACCTCCGAGGCGAACCGATAAAGCAATAAGATTGCCCTACCCACAGGCATAACCATTGGCAGGTTTGTTCTGCAGTCTTTGACGAAGGTAATTATCAGGGACAAATAGACCTACATCACTCAGGACATCCGAGTTTTGTATACGGCTGCCAATCAGCTGAAATGTTTTTCTTGGCCTGTCAGCCGTGTCCCTTTTATATATTTTGTTAGGAATATTTTAAGTATTTTTAAGTGTAATCTGCGCATACAGCGGGACATGGAGGAAAATATGATTAGATTAAATGTGGCCTGGGTCCCTCTTGATTTCTTACATATAATCTTTCTATCGTTAGTCCCGCATGGACGGGCCTAGGGATTGAATGAGTGAAGTTCACGAAAGGCGCCGTTCTCCTATAACAGCTTCATGTAAGCAGTGGGAATCTTCTATGCCCTATGTTCTATGGCCTGCCTCTTGGTCTCTTTTAGCGCGGCACCCAACTGGACATAAGTTTCGGTGCTCTGTCAATTTGGTCGTTTGGTCATGTGCTACGCATGAACGATGACAGGCTTCCCAAAAACATATTATATAGTGAACTATTAAAAGGGAAAAGGAAGCACGCAGGACAGCACAAGAGATATAAGGTGCCGACCCTTCTGTATGGAAGTGAAGCATGGAACTGGCAAAAGAAGGATGAAGGTAGAATAAATGCAGTAGAAATGAGATCTCTAAAACGAATGTGTGGTAAATCCGTGTATAATAGTCAACGAGTGTCAAATATAATTGTAAGAAGTGAATGTGGTGTGAATGAAGGTGCTATGGATAAAATAACGAAAGGGTCGTTAAGATGGTTTGGACACGTCGCAGGAACAAAAAGACCTATTTGCTCTAGAACATAGGGGTTCTCAATAGAGCCCCGAAGATAGGATGATATAAAAAATCACACTTATAATCATTCTCTTAATTTTTTAATGTGTCGAAATTGATAAATTCGTACCACTGAATAATACAATAAATACCTACAATAAAAATATTATTTCTTTCAACTTGTGCCCCACAGTGCACCGAGAGAGTTGCAATCCACATAAAAGGAATTTATAATGCCCGCCATAGGGGGGTGATTTTCGATTCTAGAGTCAAACGAAAAATTTCAGATAAAGTGGTTTTGAACTATTCCTGTTTAAAGCTAACTTTTTAAAACTCCCACCCGTTTTCCCCCTATTACCATTACCCCCACCCTATTCGTTTTGCTGGCTTTCCAAACGGTTTCAATTTTCATCTCTGGGTGCATATCATATTTCAATTTTAATTTATTTCAAAATTGGGCCATGAAACCTTGCGACATTGATTGAGCTTAATATATTTTTTTTATTTAACATGAAATAGAAGTCCATCTTCCTCTATTTCGTGTTTCATTTACATCGTTAATATATACTTTCAATATCATTCTTATTTCCATGTGTCCTTCTTCAAGTGCCCTTTCGGGTCCCCCCAACGTTTGCGATCACCTCGGCGAACCTGTCCCTGTCCTGCGCCGCTCGGAACAGCTCCACCACACTTCGGATGCTGGTGTCCATGTGGCCAAAGCATTTTTTTTTAAATAAAAGACTAACATCAAAGATTTATATCAATGATATAAGAATTCATTTTACAATCTTCAATGTGAGCAGAAAATAGCTCATTATTATGAAGAAGGAATCTGGTCGTGTCCAGGCTTGAACCCATGTCCCCTGGATTAGGAGCCAAGCGTTCTATCCCCTAGACTACCACCAGATAATGATATAATAATACAAGAAAGAAAAAACAAAGGTCTATGAGATAAAAAACAGAGTATACTAACATCATCCACTGTGTAGCGACTCTAAAATGCCAATGAGCAGGTCACGTAGCCAGAAGCTCAGACGAAAAATGGACAAGAAGACTGCTGACTTGGAGACCGTGCGTGATAAGTGCAAGGCGACCGCAACTATGGTGGAAGGATGATCTGAACTGATGTCGGAAAGCCTGGATACAGTCTGCAAAAGACAGAGTGATGTGGAAGCGAATGAAGGAGGCCATTGTCCAGGAGTGGACGGGAATAGGCTGAAAAATAATAATACAAACCCCACTACTAAAATACTTTAAAGCAGTCAGATAATCGAATGATCTAAACATAGCAAAGAGATCCTAAGCAACCATAAAAGAAGTATTTGTTCCCTTAGACACAACCGCCAAAGTCGGACTGGAAATTAATGAAAAAAGATAAAAAACATAAAACAAAGTAGGAAATAATTCAATAATTCACACAGGTTGAAATTAAGAAAGGAATATCAACGGGGAACAAAACATTATTCTCCCTGCTACCGGGGTTTAAATCCAAGTGTTCACAGAATAACGAAAATTACCATAAACAAAACAATTATAATAACAGTGATGACATGTGGATGCGAAGCATGGATGTTGACAGCTAAATCCGCAGAGATTCTGGATACCTTCAAAAAGAAGAGTGCTGCGCAGGATCCTGGGTCCTGTGATGGGTGGCGAAACCTGGAGAATTCGATACAACGAGCTATAAAATATCTTCAAGTTCTTAGCGTATCTGTGCATGTCAAACTGAGCAGGGTGAGGTTAGCCGAACATATTCAGAGTATACCATCATCGCGGGGACCCAACAACATCCTGGAAGAACAACCAGGTGGAAGAAGGAAGGTAGATAGGCCAAGGCCATGATGGAACGGACGCAACTGAATTTGAGGATCACATTAAAGGACGAGAGGAGTTGGAGGCGAGTATTGATGGAAATCGAAATTCGATATGGACTTTAGAGCCATCGAGGAAGAAGAATTATATACGAGATTTGATTAATAAATGAGAAGAACGATATTTAATACGAATGAAAACTCAGTTTTCTAGAAGTTTTATTATATTTTATGGGAATGACATATTTCGCTCTTCTAAGGCATTATCAAATGTCTAGAAATCTGACGTTTTCATTCGTATTAATTATTTAATATGGAGTTTTGCATGATTGTTCAAGAAACAATAAATAAGAACGATCTTTGTTTACAAGGGCAAAGCGTGGAAAATATTTGGCGTGAGAGACCAGAATTGTAAGTTATCAACTCTTGAATCACAGTAATGCTCACGCTTCACTGCTTATTCGTTTGTTTTTGGCCAAGAACTTGACCTGCAGCAACCTCCTTATTTACTGGTTAGCTTCATTGGGACTTTTTTTCCTTTTTGAAAATCAAAATTAAATTGAAAGAAAAATGTTTGGACACCATTGTTAAGATAAAACAAAAATCAAAGGAACAGATGAACGGCATCTCAAAAAGCGAGTCCGTGAGACGATTAAAACAATGGAAAAACTGCCACATTAGTGCATCAATCCAACGGAAACACGTTTGATGAAGATAAATTTCTTACACGTGATATGATGTTCGGTGTTTGTTTTCTGAAAAATAGTTTTTGTTATTTCTGAAATCATAGTTGTCAACGCTTTTCCACAATGTTACCATAGATAAAAATTGTATGCATAGAATACATATATCTATGGATCTCGTATATTGACATTTTTAATAGTCATCAACGATGTCCGAAAGCTAAAACGGATACCACGAAACACGCAAAAATCCCATTAAATATTTATTAAATGTCACGAATCATTACCGAAACCACTAATATATTTCACGTATTAAAGACACATAAAATAAATAAATAAAAATTGTATTGACCCACGGTAGGGTTATGATATTTGAAGCCAACTTGTTTCGCTTGGACCCAAGCTTCATCATGGCAGCATAACAGCAGTTGTTATACTGCCCTGGTGAAGCTTGGGTCCAAGCGAGACTAGTCGGTATCAAATATTATAACCATACCGTGGTTAAATACAAAGTTTTTTTTTTAATGTCTAACCACAAAGTGAGTACTTCATATAAAAATTTATTAAAAACTCTTTTTTTGAGTTTATGTTTCTCGACGCCTTACAAAGATATTAAAGTATTATCATAGGGAGATATGTATTCACCGTATATCATTCTCCCGATGATTATCGTATAATATCTTCAGGCGCGCAAGATAGATTGGTCATGTGTTGCGACACGAATGTTTCCTGCATGATGTGATGGTCGAGGGATAGATTGGCAGAGGACGACCTCGCCAGGAGTACCTAGACCAGATTTGCCGAGATATGGGCTGCACCTTTTATGCGGAGTTGAAGAGAATTGCCAGGGACCGAGCGAAGTGAAAGAGAAGATGCGTCGCCTTGCTGCAGACCAACCATTAGATTGAGATCGGAGAAGAGAAGATCTTCAATAAATGTCGAGAAAAATGAACCCAAAAGTGCGGGAAAAATGTTTTTCTAAATAAGTGATCTTGATAGGTGAGTACTTACATAAAATAATAGATATTCACCTAATTATTACAATCCAATACCATATCCCATCGAAAACGCCTGTGTTGCAAGTAGTTAAGGATAGTCAATTCATGAATATTTGATTATACATAGCAATAATTAAATTACGTCTACATTTTGATCCATGCTCAACTTCACTGCCATCTTAGCTATTTTTATATGATATTAATAAATAAGGAATATATTTTGTCCAAGAGAGAATATGAAATTCTGTTTACAGAATAGTGTCTTTAAGATTTATGAACGTATCGCTTTTCTTTGATGTGTGCCTTTATAAAGATGCCATATGAATTATAAATATTCCCCGTATATTCAAAATTCATAAGTTTTCTCAGTGCTTACATTGATAAAATAGTGAACATCGCGATCTGCTTATTATATATTTAATTCGAGTATCTGTGTACGTGCTGGTTATGTGGTTCGATTTTCAGAGGCGGTTCATTTCGTGAAATATTGAACTTAATAAAATATATAATGCCTTCATCACTCAGGGCGCACTAGACCGGTCCCCTATGGAAAGAGAAAGCGAGGCAGACCTAGAGACACCTGGAGAAGAGCCCTACAGGACGAGGTCAAAGTAGCAGGTCTCACTTGGGATGATGTTAGGCATCAGGCATGCGATAGAGTCGGTGGAAATGGCTCCTTGAGGCCCTATGCACCACGGAAGTGTGACAAGACAAGAAGAAGATAATATATAATATTGTTATATTTTTAATATTTTTAATGAAATTGTTAAGAGTGTCAGATTGGAGGGTCGAAGCGGAGGAGAAGAGGATTTGGAGGCGAAGAATAATGGAAGCTAAGGCTCGATATGGGCTGTAGGGCCATCGAAGAAGAAGAATATTTTAAATCTTCATATAGCAATTCATATCGCATTTTCTTTTAAGTTAGCGATTCAAACACTGTAAATTGAGCCATAGTTAAATATTTTAATTTGTAGATATTTTATCTCCAATTTTGTCTCCGATAAATTATGAAAAAAAAATGTATACAACAGGTCGTTTGAACCTAATGCTCATGATTTTCATGACATGTGATAATCTATCGCCATTTTATTGGCACGTAAATTCTACAGCACACTAAAGACAGTGTGACAATCACACTGCCATCGCTGGGAATCGAACCCGGGACTTTCGATGTGGCAGTCGTAACTCTTGCCACTCTGCCACGAACTTCGGCACTCGGCGGTGCGTAACCGACATCGACTTTTCTAAAACTGTTTCAACGTAAGCAAAGTTTGTTTTTACCACTTTCAACCTTAATATTTTTAACGTCGTTAATAATCTAATAATGTTTATTCTGGACCCGATTTTTACTACCTTCAGAAATACCAAAATGCTTTCTGGTAATCATATTGGTGTTGAGATCATTGCGCCAGTAAAATAAAACATTTAGTTCATAGGGGCGATGGAGTAATACTTTATTCAAAACAGCCCTCGTTCTGTCATTAATAATATCTTTAAACTAGTATTTCATAATCTATCTTATTTATGACACACTATGTAATATCATAAAATTCCTCAATAATAAATGCTGACTTTAATTAATATTTTATAAACTTATTGAGCGCTAAGGCATTAACGCTGTGGAATTCCATAGTAATATATTTAGGAAATTGAAAAACTTTGTTTAATCCAGTATTTAATAAAAAATATTTAAAAAAACACGACATGTTTCGGAGGATACCTCCATTTTCAGCTGTAAAAATGTAATTAAAACTAAACAAAGAAAGACTAATAAAAAACGAATTTAAAATTCGATACAATAATTCAAATTTAAAAATTAACCTGTGCTATTTGTTATAAGTAGGTACTAACAATTATTTTTTAATAGTAAGAACTAATAAATAATATTAAATAATAAAAATACGTGATGATAATATAAAAAAAAAATTAATTTAGAAAAAAACATACATTAGTAGGTAAAGACATAATTTATATAGAAATTAATAAATTATTAATTTGCATTTCAATTGGGAATGGGAGCTTGGGAGATTAAATGTAGACAAAGTATTTAAGTAGAAAGGAGGAATAAATAAATAACCACGTACGTTTATCAAAGATGAATATTTATTAATCTCAAATCTGTTTTTAACAATGTATTATAATTAATAATGATCTGATGATGAATGTGAATAAGTCCAAGGTTATTTATTTAAGAATTTTAAAAAAAAGAAGAAATTACGACAGTCTGCAACATTAGCGTGAATGGATCTCTGGATCTCTGGAAAATCTCTTTTTACAAGAAAGAAATAAAGTCTATTTTTACACGTTGGATACGTTCATCCCCTTCTGCATACTTCTCTTGGCATAATTCTGAATAAGTAAGTATATTCACGGGATTTAGCACCGTGTCACTTCGATACCGTACAAAAAAGAGTCCAGTATATGTATTTTTATTATTATTATTCTTCTTCTTCAAGTGCCCTGTCGGGTCCCCCCAACGTTGGCGATCACCCCGGCGAACCTGTCCCTGTCCTGGGCCGCTCGGAACAGCTCCTCCACACTTCAGATGCCGGTCCACTCCCTCACGTTTCGCAGCCAGGACATCTGTCTCCTACCGGGCCCTCGGCGTCCCTCAATTTCCCCTCCAATATCATTTGTAGAAGGCGGTACTTTTTTTCACGCAGTATATGACCCAGATGTGAAATCTTCCGAGCCTTGATAGTTGATCAAATCAAATCAAGTCAGTTTATTTTCTCAAAAGATATTACAAACATTTTTTATAGTTAAGACATCTATTGAAAAGAGGTAAAATATAATAAGTATATAATACCAGGAACGCATGAGAGATGGTTCGACATTAGGAATACAAGATACTCTCCAAAGTCAAGAGTAGGTATTTGTCTTCTGAACTTACTTCCACGAATATGAAAGGCATCGATCTCCGAAGCGATCATGTTCAGCAGTTTGATTGCTTTCCCCACCGGCATCACCAGAGGCAGGTTGGTTCTGCATGCTGGAAGATAAAACAGTCGCTTGATAACAGCTCCCTGTCACCTTTATCTCGCCTTAGGACTTCGGTATTGGTAACCATGTCTGTCCAGGGAATTCTGAGCATTCGGCATTATTCTGAGCATTATTTTTTATTAATACGAGTATAACTTATTTTTTAAAAACCGTTTTTCACCGTTTCCGATTTATCCTCATTACTTAGTTCCGTTTGGATCAACACAATATCCTGCTAGCACCAAAACGGCGTTTGCACGTAATACATATGTTTGGGAATACGAGACGAATAATTTATGATCAAAACTGTAACATTAGTGCAAAATCAAATCAATTCTGTTTCTGCCAAAAGTAAGTTGAAAGACGATTAAATGCAGTAGAAATGAAATCAATCAAATATAGATCGGCCACGTGAGGAGTCGACGTACATGCATCACACGATGTATGAATGTTGAGGAACGAGAGTTCAAAAAATAACAGTGAGGGGGTCCATTCTTTCTGCTCACCCATTCAGAGAGGCGGCGTGTTGGTTAGATAGTTGGTTATAAACAATATTTCATTGCGGAAGATCTCAAGCACTTGATTTAATATATTAAATAGAATATGAATATAATGAAATAGAATACAATAAACATGTATATTAACTTACTTTTGAAATAAATATCAAATAAAAAATATGTTTAAGTGTGTTTGACTAAATTCAATGATAGAATATCAATTTTGTAAGTTAACAAAATAATATCATTGTAATTCTTGAAATGATTTTATAATAATAATTCAATAAAACTTTGTTTTTTAATAACTGCTTCCACATTTGTCTTTATTGTGATATTTCTAACAATGTTGTTTTTTTATTTAAACAGTTAATAATGTTGAAATATTGAAGTTCATTGTTTTGGCCGAAACACTACGATACTTGAAAAAAAAAATTATATATTATTGTAACACCTGATGATGTCAACGTAGGTTGACGAAACAGCTGTCGCGAAGATAAAAAATGCAATTGTGATACATAAAACAAAGAATTTTAATGTAACAGTTCAAAATATTGAAGTGTTTCCGCCAACCAATGGATTATCTAGATATTAAAATGATTTTTCTCGAACGTTTATGCATTTCTTATAACAAATATTTTGAATAAATCTAAACTAATATGATATAGTTATTTTTGGGGTCCAGGATCTTGGGACAAAGGAAATAAATTAATGAATCAATTAAGTCACTTTATTTGATTATATTCCTGGTTATAAATAAGTGGAGGACGATTCATTTGTGACCAAATGTAAACCGGACTAGCGTACAAGGTGAGTGCGAACCCGGTGTTAGGTATTAGGCTGAATTGTTATTTGGCAAACGGAATACGGCGAAGGAGGTCACGGAAGTGTTATGCGAAGATAAGGTGCCACCTCGGCAGTCCCGTCTAGCGGTGCGGCGTGCCGGCAACACTCCGGCTGTCAGAGTGGTGGCGTGCTCGCCCAGCCGTTACCATAATCAAATCAAATCAAATCAAATCAGCTTAATATCTCAACAGACATAACAAACAATATCATATTTTAAGGCATCTATTGAATACAGGTAAAATATAGCTAACTTACCATCACGCCGTCTCCCCGAAGGGGTAGGCAGAAAGAATGGACTGCCACACTTTTCTTTCCTGACAAATTTCTCCCGTTTCCTCAACATTTATACATCGCGTCATGCACGCGCGTCGATTTCTCTGACTCCTCACATGGCCGACATTCAATATTTGATTTATTTAATCGTGCCACGTTTTTCTCGATCTTCCTCTATTTCTGGTTCCATTTACATCATTAACATATAATTTTTTACCATTATTTCTTCATTCATTCTTTCCATATGTCCAAACCATCTTAATGATCCTTTCATTTTTTTTACATTAATACTCGTATATATTATTGTAACACCTGATGATGTCAACATAGGTTGACGAAACAGCTGTCGCGTAAAATAAAAATACAATTGTGATACATTTAAAGTATCATAGTGTTTCGGCCAAAACAATGAACTTTATATAATATAATATGTACAATATACTACCAGGAACGCATGAGAGACGGTCGACGAAGACCTTTAGGATATGACACAGACTACTTATAACGAAAAATGATCATTCATTATTATTTCACTTTAAGATGTTTTATTCCGCAGTACATTCTAATCCACGCTTCACTTTCTTGCATAACAGTATGCCAAAAAAAAATACAATTTTTCATGAAGATATCCTAACCAAAAACAAAACTAAGTTTATTTATAAACCTGAAATTATCATAATTTATCATTCGAAGAAACGTCGCCCTGTTATTAATGATTACTCTATATTAGGCGAGATTTATGATCCTTTGTGATCCAAGAGTCCCGAGAAAAATAATCAATCACACGCAAAATTAGTGGTGCCTATTTAGTTTTTCAAATAATCGATTAGATTGCGATATTTCTAATCGAGTTATCTAATGAGTGAGCCATGGAAAGAGCCATGCTAGGAATAAGCTTAAGAGAATAATACTATTCAAAATAATACCTTTTTTTTAATGTGCGAATTAATAAGCTTTCTTCTTCTTCTTTCGGTGCCGTGTCAGGTCCCCCCAACGTTAGCGATCACTACAGCAAAGACATGTGCATTTCGAACAGGTTTTGAACTCTTGTTATTCCTGTCCACTCTTTTTCGCCATAGTGATTCCTAGGAAAAGGTGACCAGATTGGTTTCCCGCTGCCTTCTCTGGTGGATTTTTCTGTCAGGGTTACCTTCCCTTAGCTGGTTGGATCTGATTTGGAGGCGCCAGAAACTCGCCTTTCATCCCCTCGTTATCTGCTGTGATCGCTGTTATGAGTGTGACCCCATTGCCCGGGGTTAGCGACAGGGACGCTAACGAGTTGGACTAGTCAGTAGTGTTGCCGGTGGAATGCAACTGGGCGTTTCGCAGCATTTTATAGAATCACACCCTCCAGCAAGATGTGACTCACCGCGACCCTACTGACAATTCGAACCCCTAGCTTTAATGGAATTAAAAGAAGAATTGTACTAAGCTGGGCAGCTTTCGGAAACATGAATTACATCCTTAAAAACCGAAAAATACCGATCAACATGAAACGAAAAGTCTATGAAGCCTGCGTTCTGCCAGTTGGTACTTATGGTCTTGAAACTGTTACATTGTCCAAATAAAGTGCCGAAAAACTACGAGTGACCCAAAGAACCATGGAAAGAGCATGTTAGGAATAAGCCTAAGAAACAGAGTCAAAAACAATACGGTGAGATAAAAAACAAAGGTCACCGACATCATTCACCGGGTAGCGACTCTAAAATGGCAATGGACAGGTCACGTAGCCAGAAGCTCAAATGAAAAATGGACAAGGCTTGGACTGACTTGGAGACCGTGGACGGTAAAGAGAAGTGTAGGGCGACCGCAACTTCAGTGGAAGGATGATCTGAACAGACATGTTGGAATTTGGTCATGACAAGTTTTCCTCGGTCTCCTACTACTCCGTGCTTCATTAAAATAGTTAACGTATAATTTCTAAACCATTATTTATTCACCCATGTGTTCTATTTGTCCAAACCAACGCAATGATACTTTTATTATTTTGTTCGTAATCAGCATTTGAAATTCTATCATACTCGTACATCGTTTCACTACACATACGTCTAAGGGATTTTATTTATATTCTGCTCTCATCCTTGTTCCGCTAGTTTCAGGCTAAGAGAAAAAAAAAGAAGAGGAGAATATTATTATTATTATTATTATTATTATTACTATTGTATTATTATATTATTATAATTATGTTGAATCGCTCTTTACATCATTGCAGCGCGAGCCAAATCGATGTAAAGGGTATATCTATCATATTGATTCTCGTGACATGTGATAGGTAGCTGATCTATCACCAATTTATTGTCACGTGAATTCTATACCAGACCAATGAGAGTGTGACAATCACACTGCCATTACCGGAAATCGAACCCGGGACTATCGGTGTGGCAGTCAAAGCACTATCCACTCATATCTCGGGGGTGCAGCCCATATCTCTGCAAATTTGGTCTAGGTACTCCTGGCGAGGTCATCTGCCAATCGATCCCTCGACCATTCCCTCCAATACATCATGCAGGAAACATTCGTGTCGCAACACATGACCAATCCATCTCGCGCGCCTCTCCGCTATGGTGTTCAACATGTGCCTATTCTCTTCAACTCTGCTGAGAACCTCCTCATTTATAACGTGGTCCCTTCATGAAACATGGTCAATTCGTCGGTAGGTCCATATTTCAAATGCCTCCAGCCTTTTGCGCTCTTTTTCGCCCAGGTACCATATATTCGCACCTTCAGGACGAAAACGACTAAACTCGAAAAATCATATTGTTGGGAAATCGCAAAAGAAGAATGTAAATTGTGACCCTTTCGTATTATTTCTTCGTTTGTTTCGATTTCTTTAAAGTAAGTACACTGCGATTACTTAAAAGAAATCGAAACAAGCGAAGAAATAATACGAAAGTGTCACAATTTACATTCTTCTTTTGCGATTTCCCAACAATATGATTTTTCGAGTTGAGTCGTTTTCGTCCTGAAGGTGCGAATGTACGGTATTGCATCAATAAAAAAAATCGATTTAATTAATCGAATATCTTATTCGGTTATTTGATTAGCTAAATTTTGCGACAGCCCATCACTATTGTGCGGCATAATAAATGATTTCTTCTCGTATTCCTATGGCAGGAGGGACCGCCTGGAGACGTATTAGCAGCACTTATCTGGGAATTGCGCGGCCGGAGAGATTCCCCCTTTATTCTGCTAATCAATTTACCCGCCTCCTCTTTTGCCAATATGTACCGCATTATTGTGATGTATGATGTATCACAGAACACGACCCGCCGATTATCTCGCCCGGAAATCCTAAATTGCCAATTATTCCGTCTGATTAGAAATGCGATACTGGAGGCAAGGGTGTTATTACAAAATTAATTGATTTATACACTACAAATATATCGGAACTTCGTTGGATTTTGTATACTTATTAATATGCACCATAATAACGTGATTCTTCTAGCATCGTGGATCGTACAGCTTAATTGAAGTGGCAATATGTTGGACATATAGACAGACATGGCGGTACCAGATGGACACCCAGCATACTCAAATGGAGACCGTGGATAATGAAAAGGGGTATAAGGACGCGACTTAAAGATCGGCTGGTGGCGTTGGTTGAATAGCTGGGACGACCTGGATGCACAAGGGATACGACAGGGACGAATGGAGATAAATGAAAATAGCCTATATCCAGGGGTGGAAGGAAGAAGGCTGACGAAGAGGACGATTAAGGGAATATTGAAAATTGTAAATATAAATTTTTCTTTTTTTACATATTTTTAAAGTTTTGACCTTTAAAAATATCACCCTTACAGAATTTTCTGAAATTCTGCGTATTTTCAAAGTTACAGCTATTTTCTTGGCGCAACGACGAAATCAGTCCGGCCGGACTAATTAACGATTGACGGCAGGCAAACTCTGCTAACCTGGGAAGAGTCCACATTATGAAAACTCTTTTGTACCCAATAAATCCCAAAGAAAAAGTTTTCCAAACTTTTTCTTTGATGGAGTATATTAAGGGTTTTTGATTTTTGACAGAGCGTCTTGTATAATTTGAAGGGAAGGTACTGGCACATAATCGATAAATGTTGTTTCATGTACTATTTTTTTAAGCCATTATAACTTTAAAAATTAAATATTACAAATTTAAAATATGATTACTTGTTCGTTATATTGGAAAAAAAGAAGCATCGGAAGACCCCACAAAAGATGGGCTGACGAAATAATTAGTCAGGTGAAGTAATTGATAAGAGTCGCGCAACATAAAATAAAGTGGAAACTGTTTGAAAAGGCCTACATCCAGCAATGGAGAGATGGTTGGGGAGAAATAAGAAGAACTTATAAATAGATCAGGAAGAATTGATCTATTTTAGTATTAAGTATAATAATTAAATATTCCTAATGATAACAAACATGAAAATTTTGCATTTTAAAGCTAAAATTAAAAAAAGTTAAACAAATTTATACTCTTTTATTTTTTAATATTGGGCTTCTTCTTCTGATTGTAGATCTTGCGATCTGTTTATGCAGGATATCAACTTTCTTCCTGTGATGAAGACGACCAGCCTTCTCTCCATCTCTTGGGTGGTCGTCCTGGTGGTCGACGGCCCTCTGGAGTCTCGTGCATCACGATATTAAGAATTCTTGCTGGATCCATTCTCTCGATGTGGTCCCTCCAGAATCGTCTTCTCTACCTACTCCGTCTCACTATGTCTTCAATTTTGCAGGATTTGCGATTTTTTTTCACTGGGTATCCTATCTCTAAGGGTTCTCCCCACAATAGGTCGCAATGTTCTCATTTCTGCTACTCTTAAGAGATGTTTGGTTCGACAGTGTCTGCTCTTGCTTCGATTCCGTATGTCATTATGGGCCTGATGTATGTTTTATAAATTCAAACTTTTTTCTCCACTAGCATATGCTTATTGTCCCAGATAGTATCTCTTAGACATCCGGAGATAACTGCAGCAGTCTGTTTTGGTCACAAAATAAAAATAAATGTTACGTCCACATGAATGTCATATATGCAAAATGCAGAATTTTTTATTAATTAATAATATGCTTTTGCGGAGCACTTGGTCAATATGTCAAAAATTGGGAAATGCAGCATTATACATCAATATGTAATTTTAATATGGAGTTTTACTCTATTGTAATATATATAATTATCATGATTGTTGTCATTAAGCTCAGAACACCATGAACTCTGAAAAGGTTTTCTTTTTCATTGTAATCCATTTATAGATCACATCACGTGCTGATTGGTATTAACACATTGTGTACCTAGAACGCAAACAGTATTTTATTTCATTATTATAGAGATAAACATTAAAAAATAGACTCAGTAAAAATATGTGTCAAAGTTTTGTGGTACATATAAAATAAATTATAAATAGTGTAAAGAAAGGTGTGGCACTCCATTCTTTATGCCTACCCCTTCGGGGAGACGGCGTGATGGTTAGTTAGTAAGTTAGTTAAATAATGTATCAATAAGGTGCCTTATTCTACTCCATCAGTTTAACATATAAACGACTAATGAGTAAAGTGGAGGAACGTCGAGGAGTTGGTAGAAGGCAGCTGTCCTGGCTGCGGAACATTAAAGAGTGGATAGGAATTACATGTTCAGAACCTGTTCCAAGTGGCGTAGGACAAGCATGCCTTTGCTGCAGTGATCACTAACGTTGGGGGGACCTGACACGGCACCGAAAGAAGAAGAAGAAGAATAATATAATAATATAGAATAATATAATAATATAATAATATAATAATATATTAATGACCTTCGTCAAAGACAGCACAGATTGTTTTATTTGCCACGCTGCAGAACCAATCTGCCAATGGTTATGCCTGTGAGTAGGGCAATCTTATTGCTTAATCGGATCGCCTCGGAGGTCGACATATTTCGTGATAGTGTGAGTTGCCTCAGGGATGCAATATCAATGTTATGATTATTTATAATTCTTAAACTTTTTTATTTATTTATATGTTTTTATGCTTCTCTTTTAAATTGCAAACGATCTGGAAATATTTCTGTAATGTTTGTAATTTTTTATAAATTAAATGAAAATGAAAATGAAACAGGTAAAATAATATATTATATATAGTATACTACCAGAAACGCATAAGAGATAGTTCAACATTACGAAGACAGGATACTCTCCAGAATTAAGAGTATTTGCCTTCTGAACGTACTTTCACTAACATGAAAGACGTCGATCTCCGAGGAGACCGCAATCAGCAGACTAATTGCTCTTCCCACCGGTGTCACCAGAGGCAGATTGGTTCTGGGTTTCTTTAGCCCACTAGCACCGGGAAGCACCCGCATGCAATGTGTTAATATCCCCTTGTGATATTAATTCTAAACTGGTTTAGCTGCATCACATTGTAGCTTATTAGCGGAGCCTATTTTCATAAATGAATATCATTGTATCAGATATTAGCACGTCGGCAGAAAACCCGTGGAAATTCCGGTAGATCGACCTTAAGCTAAAACAAATCATCGTAATCATTTAGTGCCAGCGGCCTCCGCTGCACTCAGACAATACCTTCATCTACATATATACAATTACTCGACATCAGAATCCGGTCTACTTTTGATGCTTTAACGCTTCTGAATATGACGTCACAAGCACATCAATAGATCAATGCATGTGCGGAAAAATAAATATTTTTTCGTCAGTTTTCTAGAAGTTTTATTATATTTTATGGGAATGACATGTTTCACCCTTCTAAGGCATTATCAAATGTGACGAAACTTCAACTCGTTGCAGTTTATAGACACATTTGTAATGCCTTAGAAGGGCGAAACATGCCATTCCCATAAAATATAATAAAACTTCTAGAAAACTGACGTTTTCATTCGTATTAATTATTTAATATGGAGTTTTTACTAATATAATTATCTTTTAAGTTTTATTATTATTTAAATAATTGGTCAATTCCAACAACAACAACCACAGCAAACCATCGCGCTGTTTCTCCGCAGGGGTAGGCAGAGGGATTGGACCGCCACACTACTCTATCCTGATACACTTCTCTAGCTTCCTTCACATTCATACATCGAGTCATACACGCACGTCGATTCTTCCGACTTCTAACATGGCCAACCCTTAAAATTTGATTAATTTGGTCATGCCATGTTTTCCTCGGTCTACCTCGTCTCCGTACTCCATTTACATTGTTAACGTATATTTTCTTAACCATTCTTTCTCCATCCATGCGCTCCATATGTCCGAACCAACGCAGCGATCCTTTCATAATTTTGTTTATAATACTTTCTTCCGCTCTACATTCCTTCCTTATATTTTGAAATTCTGTCTTACATCGTTTTACCACACATGCGTCTTAGGGATTTCATCTCTACCGCATTCATTCTGCTTTCATCCTTCTTCTGCCAATCCATGCTTTACTTCCATTCATCAGGATTGGTACTTTAATTCCATTGTGAACGGCCATTTTTGCTATATTTTATATTGATTACTATTATAAATCTTAAGTCGACGAAAACCTCCGTTTTATCATATTTTTATTTAACGGTAGATACGTGTAACATAAATTAAATAAACACAAAAGTCCGGATCGTCCATGTCAACAAGTGCAACATCGAAAAAAACATTATGTGTTATTACATTATGCGCTAAATTAAAAAAAACGGTGGATTCGTGGAACATAAATTTAATAGTCAATATGTGCACCATCTAAAAAGAACATTTTGTGTTAAATTATTTTTATTTTGTTATTCTATTTTATATCATTGTATTTTTTATTATTTGTTTTAGATTTATTTTGTGGGTGTTGGACGATCGAAGTGTGCGCGGGAGATGCCTATTGGTGGCGATGAGGTTCGCAACCCATCACACCGCGTCTCCCGCGAAGCGAAAAGAGAAGGATGGAGTGCCGCATCAGTAAAAGTGTGACAGTCCATTATTTCTGCCTACCCTTTAGGGGAGACGGCGTGATGGTTAGTTAGTTAGTTAGTTTTATTTTATATGACTAAAATAGTTTTCATGATCGAGTGAATCGTTAAATTGAATTATTATATTATATTGTGAAGTCTTTTTTATTTTTACTTGTTACTTTTTACTAAACACTGATGTACAGTTGTTTGAAATCCTAACTAAGGTTAATATTTATATTTGTAATTTCTTGGTAGAAGTTCATTTTAAATAATGAAAATAATAAAAAATTGATACAATATTGACCAGAAGACGGCAGCAAGCTGTTGAAACTGGTCGAAGGTAAACACAAGTGGAATCCCACTTAACATATAATAGGTAATAAAGAAATTTTGTATCAATTTTTAATTATTTTAATTTTACCTAACTAAAGTATTTTCAAATGGTAAATGCAAAATATCTATGACCGCAAAAAACTATAATAAACCTCTTTTACACCAAGAATAAAAATAACTGACATGAAATAATTTATGCAAGTATAAGAAGTGAATGTGGTGCGAATGAAAGTGTTATGAACAAAATAAGGAAAGGGTCATTAAGATGGTTTGGACACATGGAATGAATGAGTGAAGACAGAATGGTAAAAAAATATATTTTAACGATGTTAATGGAACTAAAAATAGAGGAAGACCGGGAAAAATAAAATAGAGAATAAATAGAAGAAGGTATATGTAAACGGCGTGAACGGAGCTAGAAATAGAAGAAGGCCGAGGAAAACGTGGCACGATCAAATCAATCGAATATTGAATGTCGGTCACGTGAGAAGTCGGAGAAACCGACGTGCGTGCATGACAAGATGTATGAATGTAGAGAAAGCGAGAGAAGTATGTCAGGAGAGATCAGGGTGGCGTTCCATTCTTTCTGCCTACCCCTCCGGGGAGACGGCGTGATGGTTAGTTAGTTAGTGAGTTAGAAATAATTTATATTACAATACATACAAATTTGCAAGCAAAATTGTTACACTTTGTTGCAAACCAATCCGTTTGAAATGGGTAGTGATAACACAGCACCGTAATGCGAGGGCATTTTGACACAGAAATCTTTCGTCTTTCTTCAAGGCGTCTTCCAGTGGGGTGCACGCCACTGTTTTGATAAACCCCACGAAATTTAAGTTTTTCTTGTTGATTGTTCAATGCCTTCGATGTACACCTGTAGATGATTGAGTTAGAAAATGAACCTTGAATGTGTTCGGCGTATTGTAGAATACGGAGCCTAATTTTCTCGAACAAAGGCTGGCGAGGAGGATATACGCAGTGTTAGCATGGCGAGCGGTTGCCAAATTTCACAGAACAACAGTCATCGGCTATTTGTTAAAAGGCGTCAAGTTGCATAATGTAATTACGTAGGAAAGTGGATAAACCATTCTTGCAAGCAAGCTGGTGTGCTCATGTTAGTGAAAGTCATTTGCCGCCGCTAAAATTAGATTCGACGTCTAATCACTCAATCTTTTGAGTGCATACATTAAGTTATGTAATAATGTATGAGTATTAATTGTCAGTTGGCACTATGGCTTCGAAGCTGTCACATTACTCAAACAAATAATCAAATGATAATAATGTAAATCTAGTTTTATCACGCTTGTTTTTTTAATTTTCGAACGGGTTCGGCAGACTAGTGACATCTTCTGGCCTAAAAGATGACAACGAGCTGCCGAAACCAGTAGAAACTATTATAATATATATAAAAAAAACAGTAGAAACAAATATGCATGTACGAGGCGTGCTATTTAAGTAAGTACTTTTTGTAACAATTGTATTTTTATTAGTGTTAAAATTTCAAAACACTGTTATAATATCAAAATTTCTTTTTTTATTTACTGAGAGTGTCTTTAAGTGAAGTTTATTGTAACACCTGATGATGCCAACATCGGTTGGCAAACAGCTGTCGTGACACTCTCAGTAAATAAAAAGAAATTGTGATATTAAAACAGTGTTTTAAAGTTTAACAGTAATAATGTATCATATTGTTTTAGCAAAAACAATGGACTATTTGATTGTATTTTTACATGAAAGACCACAGTTTTATTTACTTTGCACATAATTATCTCCAATATTAAGACACTTGTCATATTTAATTACAACCTTTTATATTCCGTTATGATAGAAGTTTGCCGCCTAATTTGACAGCCACTGTAACACGTCCATTTTTAGACTATCGTTATCATCGTGGCGTTGGCCTCTGAGATGCTTCTTCAAATGCAGAAGCACGTGGTCATCACTGGGTGCTAGATCTAGGCTGTATTGTTGGTGATCAAATGGTTCCCAGCCAAATGATGCGATGAGATGAAATGAATGAAGTTCGATTGGCCACATGAATACGGGCGTTGTCATTGTCATAATGCCTTGGACGGTCAAAACATGTCATTCCCATAAAATATAATACAACTTGTATGAAACAGGCATTTTCATTCATATTCATTATTTAATATGGAGATTTACACAATTGTTCAAGAAACAATAAATAAAGAACTCACATTACATATTTCTCCAGGATTTGAGGATGGCTCGTGATCAGGTGGAGTAGCTCAGCTATTTTCTTTAACATCATCTGTAGCCGAATATTGGCTGGCAACGGCAACAAATTTTGCTTGATTTGATGCCCTGATGAACTATTGCTTGAAGCGAAACCGGTGGGTACCTACTGTAAAACAAAGTGTTTTAACTTTTTTCAACTGTTGGATTCGTTATTAAAGCAAAATGTAGTTGCGACCCGTGAAATATTCATGAAAGTAAAGTTTTTCTACCCTTTAAAAACTTGGTTCACTCTACAATCGTAATCAGTAATAACTTTTAACTTTTAACGTACATCTTTTTTTTCACACACGTTAAAAATTTCACAATTAACACCACCAAATTGTTCTTCTTTTGTTTTCTGCACTACTGTCATACAACAATAATAAGAACAATATTTACAATAATCAAGAAACGTCATGCGCATCTTACGCATTTCGAATTACTTTCGGAGAGGATCGAAGTATTCCTACACTTGGACTTGGACTTGGATCTTCTGGCTTACAGAGGTTCAGCTCTAATGGCTATTCCTCTTACGTCTGTAGGAAACATTGTTGGAATGTGATTTGGTAGTTGTTTTATGATGGGGCTAAATGTATGGCCCGGAGTGTCCCTCCGAAAGAGGGCGAGGGAAGATTTAAGGTTTATGATAAAGTCTTACATTATTGTCAAGGAATGGAAGACCAGTTAGGATTGGGATTGTATTTATAAAAAAGTCTGTTCCTGAGGGGAAGATAAGAGGAGCAGTGCTTGGATGGAGTTGTGGTAGGAGATAGCATCCTGCGTGAGACTATTCTGTTTGGCGGAGTACCTACGTAGTGGGCTATCGGAGAGGATTTTTTTTTTATCCGCATTGATTGCGGAAGGGGCAAAGGACTGAATGATGGAGGATAACTTGGTGGTAAAGGGTCATTATTAACAAGGAAGATGGTAATAATTAAGGTCGTGGTCTGGAAATGAAAGAGATGAAGTTGGAGTAGTGCAAGGAATAATAGAGCTGGAGTCGCAGTATTCTGATGTACCAAAGGAGTGTGGTAACGGTGGGCTGTCATCGGGCAAGGACGCTAACATTACTCATCAAATGATATGGGCCTGTCTTTCCTCAATTCGCTCTTTTATATATTCAAAATATTCTCGTACTCTTTCTTGATGATATGCAGGTTTTTGCCTGTTTATATTATGATACATAATAACGAAAGTACTAATACATGTTAAAGATCGAAACCATTTTCCCTAGTTAGGAGAACAAACGACCCACCACCACCAACTTGTTATGTGCAAGATAATAATTGTTTTATACGTATATAAAATAAAACACAAGTTTAAAGGAAAAGGATTAATATATATTTATTTACATAATTGCACACATATGTATCCATTTCTAAGATAAATTTACAAGATGGAATAATATTTAAGCTATATAATTACGAATATAAGGTGAGCAGTTAATACTTATTCAATATTGTCTACATACAATAATGTAAGAAATGACTTGAAAACCAATCAATACATTAGTTATTATATTTTTTACAGCATGCAATAATCTATTTACAATTCTTAATAAAAACTTTATATACAGCAGACCCTGATTACTGCGGAATAGCATATTTTAAACTAATTCTATTTTCAATACTCTATAATACATTTAAAATTGTCATCTCCTTCAAAAACTGCGGAACACTCATCGTGTATTGTTTGGGGTACTTTGGCTTTGTTTGGATAGAAGTATTTACACACATAAAATACCAAATAATACTTAATATTATGGATCAACGTCTAATTCTTGGAAGGTTTTGGTTTTTTACTATAAAATGTACAATATTTAATGAAAATCAAATCTCAACTTTACTTGACTTTACTCAAAACGTTGGAATGAATTACGATATAAAAAGAGAAAAAAAAACAATTAATTAAATTGTATTATTTCATCCATGATAATCTATTTTATGAACATAACATAATGTAATATTGTTTAAAATGTCAGTTTTTAAAAAGTTTTTATATATTTAAAAAATACAAATTTCGCCATGCTAGGTTATCAAATAATCTAGCGAGGCGAAACATGTTACTGCCTTAAAAACATAATAATAAAACATTAATACGGAATTTTGCACCTTTGTCCAAGAAAAAGTAATATTTTTTTTTAAATGTGTCTTGATTACGACTCGACAATAACCACAGAGAGCTTAAAAAATCTAATACATTACACAAACCAAATTTTTCAGTTCCTTATTTAATAGAACCACCTTCAATCAAAAAGTCTGTCAAAACCTATCAAGTTTTTATTAGCTTATGATTTTATTTAATCTTTGTATAAATTATTTTTCAACAAATTTCCTTCAGATTTCGATAAAAGTATATTAAAATGGCAACTGATAAAAATAAAAGATTTAATAAGAAGTAAAACGTCTGTTTTCTAGAACTTCAATACATTTAACGAAAATTACATATTTCATCTTGCTAGGGCATAATCAAATTTCATTTCATAATGCCTTAGCAAGGCGAAACATGTCATTCCTATAAAATGTAATAAACCTTCTACAAACTAGACGATTTCATTAGTATTAATTATTTAATATGGAGTTACGCAACATTTATCGAGAAGATATTAGAATAATTATTTTATAAAATTATACACATGAATTTTAATAAACATGTTATATTTTTTTTTTTATTTAAACAATATAATTTTAAGATTGACACATATTATAAAATATTTGTGAAATTATTATTATTTAACTATTATATTTTTTTACCAGGATAACAAATATAATAATAAATAAATAAAAACATTAATTGAAACAATTTCAAGAATGGAAGGAATCAAATGTTGGTATGGTAAATTTACGTATTTTATATTTAATTAATATTAATAATAACGTAAAGGACTTCAAACGTGTATTCGTAGTACGTACAAACTAATGCATATTTTACTAAACTCTACTCATTTGGCACATTGAAGATTTCACAATTAATTTTCATCTTAAATTACTATTCACTACTACTTGAGACAGTTACATTGAGAATTGTTTCGGCATCTATATGTACAAGAACCGTGTATACTAGTCTAGTTATTAACTAATTAATCAAAATAGCGGATCGGCATATTTATATAAATACACTTAATTCATTTTGGCCAGAAGCTGTATTGCACTATATACTTTTCCTTATTTTTGTACAATCATTTATTTATGTTTTACATAAACTTTTTTTTTTATATTATAATCAAACACTACACCACTACATTACAATGCAAAATAATTGCAATAAAATATGTAAGAATATATTATGGTTGAAATATGAATTTAAGAATATTCTGTATATATATCTGTACATGATAACCATAAAATCTTAAGTGATTTCTTGGCCGAAATGCGTTATGATGGTCATGTTAGAATTTCATGTTTTGAACTCATCCAGGGCAATTGTCTGTCTTTAAGGTTACACTATACTATATACCGGATACTTCTTATGTATTATAATCTATAGTGAATATAGAGGGTCCTAAAAATGACCAAATAAAGTTGAGAGATATTAAAACGTACGTGGCAAATGATCATTTGGCCAAAAAATCACTTAAGACATTATTGCTCTCGGGAACATTAAATCTGTGTTGATGATAACATAAATATCCGATTCATTTATGAGGTTTTGGCTCATGTATACGGATAAGTATGAAGGTCAAATCCCGTTTTAACGAAAAACGATGGACCGAAAGTGTAATTTCGTTAAACAGTGGATTATCTATTATCTCCAGATAATATTGTATAAAAAGAAAATACGATTTTACAAATTTAATATCAGGCTCGCTCGTGAATTTTTCACCGCAGATAGCGCTTTCGTCCCGGTAATCGGCACACAAACCAAAACAAATTATCAAAAATATAGTAACGAAAAAAAAAACACTTTCCAAGCAAATCACGAAAGTGACACGAAAACTAAAATTTCGGACGATGTAAATAACAAATCGAAATAATAAAAATGTCAAATTCTAAAAGTTTGAGATATTAGTAAAAATATATATACGCAATTGTTTAACGTAGTATTTCGAATTGTTTAAAATTATATTGGATTATTGCCAAAATTATGCCGCAAACCGATTCATCTGAAACTAGTTAATGAAAGTCTTCTATACATTAATGTATCAATTTAATTATCAGTATATTTTTGGTATTAAAATTATTCCTGTGTCTACTATATTTTTTTTTTTCTACACATTAAATATTTTTTATCAAGACTGCCCGTAAAAAATATATATTTTAACGAGATTTGACCAGTCACAAACATTTAAAATCATAAATTAAGTTAATACATAATAGTTAACAGGGAAAGATCGAACACGCGAACTTCGACTGGGAATCAAGCGTTATATCCCCTAATCCACCACTTCTGTAGCGTGAGATTTCATTTAGAAATCGTAAGTTAAAAAAAAAACAATTTAATTGTCAAAATAAGCAATTCTTAAAAATCTAAAAAATCTACTATTTTGCAGAAAAACGCACATTATCTATACAATCCAATTTTCTGGAAATACGAGTATATTCACATAAATGCTATTGAGCTCCACACATAACATATTTTAGAACTACCCTATATACAACTTACTCGATTGGGACCTTTGCATTTTGTTTCGTCAAATATATATACACTTATGCCTTACTTAAAAAATAATAATAAACAAAACTATAATTTTATACAATACGAGTACATGCCAGTCGCGCGTTCACCAGGGATTTCAAAATAAGTACAATATAAATAATTAAAAAAATTAACCGATTGCTTTTGTTCTAATATGAAATATTGTATTCTATTTTTTTTTAACTATTGGATTGATGACTTTTTTAAACTGTAATTTTAAATATTTTTGTTTTCACTTTTTCCCAATACGAAAGGAATTTATTTTTTGATAACATAATAATTAGATTGTTTCTGAAAGAAGCCATTTTAAATCAAAGTGCTTGCTTTACAGAATTATTTATTTATTTATTGAGAGAATCGTTAAAAAATATATTTCTGATAGTTAATTATTATCATAATTAATACTAAAATAATAGCATTAATAAAAACGTTTTCTATAAGATTTATTATATTATATGGAAAGAAATATTTCGCATCACTAACGTATTATTATGATGATCAAATGTATAGTGCGATGATCAAACACATGTTAATGCTTTAGCAAGACGAAACATATTTTTCCCATAATATAAAATGAAACTTCTGAAAAACAAATGTTTTTTATTCGTATTCAATATTTTATATGGAGTTTTACATCATTGTCCAAGAAATGTTATTAAAAAATATATATAATACTCTCACAAACAGATATAATTGCAGATTTTACTGTGTATAATGACAAGAAATTTGGGATTTTAAAAATCGTTAATGACATTGTCAAAATTATTTATTTATTTAGTATTTTATTTAGCGCGTTTTCATGTTTTTTTTTTATTAAATTTGTTTTTTGAATGTATACAAATAATCTTAATACATGGCGCTAGTATAGATTGACCTAAAAAATGTGAAGTTATTTAACATAGTAGCATATATACAAGTTCCAAAAATTTGTCAGACGTGGTGGTCGTAAGAAGGGAGGAATGGGGAATGTTGTTAACATAAAGTGATCGCTTAACCCAACCAAGGACAGGTCATAAGTCTTGTAAACGCCTCGACAACCATATTCTGTTTCCAAAAAAATATGTACATCTTCGTCTCTATTGAGATACAATTAATCCTTATTTTTTTACTTTCACAAAGACGATTTGTTACAACGTGTTTTTTTTAAAACAATTAACGACGTCGCCAATGTTTTTAATTTAATGTTGTCTTACCAATCAGACGCTCATTTAATTAATCAATTAACGTGAATGTGTCTAGTTCCGAGAGTATGGCCGCATATGACACGACGAGTTGGTTGAATGGTTTCCAGTTGGATTAGCCAGTGAAAGGTCCGCGGTTGGTTTCTTCGCTGAAATTTCTTACTTCTTTAATTAGATGCGGAGAAAACATCGGAGAAATTGCACACGGCCAAAGACGGCATTTGAATGAAGCTGTTATCTCTCGGATACACGTTTGATTAATTAATGATTTAACATTCGTACTATTCCCAAGTAAAAGGCGAAAAACAAAACAAAAATTATAAACGTTGAAATAATATGTTTATCGGCACTTTCACAAACAATAAAATAAATTACAAATTAAAAAAATGTTATTCTATCATTAAGATTAACTTTATTTATTTTTATTCGATTTAATTAGAGAGAATAGTGGAGATGGAAGTGAAATGTTTTTTTTTTATAAATTTATTACGATTAGTACTCGGAAATAAAAACATAATAATTTAAAAGCCATTAGACAAAATGTAAATTTATAGATAAAGTTTTTAATTCACTATGCTGGGTTTTAAAAAATATTGCATTTGCTATTAAAAAATCTTGCAATTTTCAAAAGCTCATAGTCATGTTTAAACATTTTTATGGGCATAGATACTCGTACACGAAAAACCAATATATTAATCAAACAATTTTCAAATATGTTTAATGAATATTATTTTTACGATTTATATTTTTAGCTTTGCTTTTGCGCAATCCAATTTTCATTTTAAAGAATTAATAGTGCATAAATAATAAATTTAAGTTTTTACTGTCCTCGAATATAATTATAACTGAATTGTGGAATTTAATTTTGACAAAATTGATAATTTTAACTAAATTGCCAATTTAACTAAATTGTATATTTAAACTAAATTGTTAATAACCATTTTTTAATATTATCTAAATTGTTAATTTTAACAAAATTAGTTAACATCAACAATTTTATTAAAATTAACAATTTAGTTCAAATTAACAATTTAGTTCAAATTTACAATTTAGTTAAAATTAACAATTTAGTTCAAATTAACAATTTAGTTAATAATTTAGAGCGAAAAGAGAAGGATGGAGTGCCGCATCAGTTAGTGTGACACTCCATTGTTTCTGCCTACCCTTTCGGGGAGACGGCGTGATGGTTAGTTAGTTAGTTAGTTAACTAAATTGTTAATTTTAACTATATTGTTAATTTTAACTAAATTGTTAATTTTAACTTAATTGTTAATTTTAACTAAATTGTTTATTTTAACTAAATTGTTAATGTTAACTAAATTGGGAATTTTAACTAAAGTTATGACTAAGTATAACTCAAGCCAGCAACAACATAATGTTTTGTTTGCAATATTAATATTATCTATGCCTATATAAATGCAAACATTTTATGTAATTAATTGTCGAAATGCAATACAAAGCATCTTAGAAAAAACGGCTTTAATATATAATTTTAAATGAACTTTGGTATACCAACATATCAAAAATACATTTAACAATTATTTGTGAACATTAGAATATTAACTGTGATTTTATAACAAGAATAATTTTGTAGATAGTCAAAATTGAAAAATTTCCAAAAATATTATTAATTGACGCTATAATCAGTTTTTTTTTTTTTCAACAATTTAAAAAATAATTTTAGGAAAAGATTTATAGACAGTTGTTGCGGTAAAATATTTTCTTTTTACAAAATTTTACAAACACACCATACGTATACTTTTTCAAAGGTCAGAACCGTAAATTCTAGATTTTATATTATAATACAATAATTTTTATAAAATCTCTTTTCACGCATTCTTATATTATTTATATTGAATCCCTTCCACACAAAACTACAGTAATGTCATAAATCACAAAATGAAATACTGTTATATTACAGATTTATAATTTAAAAAACTATTAATGATACGTTAAATTAATTCAAATATGTTTATATATTAACTATTACTATACTACTATCATTTGAACAAATATGTATATATGATTTAAATATTTTTTACATTAGAAGTTAAGCAACTTAGAAATTAAATTTCAGATTTTTTTTATAATAATTTATACAATGTTGCCGGAGCGAGGCAAACGAAAGATAATGGGGCTTCTTAAATAGTGAGATTTACTAATATTATATATGGGCATCGGTTGTCCTATTTTATTATGTTATTTAAAAACAATCCCAAATCTATTTAAATATAAATAGCATTGCATAACAAATAAAGATGAAATCGAAAAAAATATGTGTTAATGGATCTTAAATTATTTTAATGTATTTTAATTTTATATACATGATTTATTTAATAAATGACATCTTTATAATTGCCGAATTATATCGGAGAGGGTAAAATGTACAGTTTGCCTCCAATTCACTTATTTCCTAAATAAAGTTAAGATTACAACACCAATACAATACAATTCAAGTGTATAATATATATATGGTACACACGTATATATATTTTTGTTACATATTTACGTCATACGTACTAATCAGATTTTAAACATCGAAAGCAAAATTAATAAAATACTCATTAGACAGATAACATTTAGTTTTACATAATTTTGAGCTAAAATGAATCAATTTATACTGTGGAATACCAAAATGACGATTTTTTTCTAAATCAAAACACTGTTTTTTCCACTTTTTAATTTATATTTCTCGCGTTTCGAATTTTTTACACCTTCATCATCGGCAGATCGATATAAGTATTTTATATCGTTATCCCGAGTGTAAAACCTTTGAAAAATATCAACAAAAATAATCTCGAAAGTGGAAATAAAATCGAACTAACTAACCATCACACCGTCGCTCTGAAGGGGTAGGCAGAACGAATAGACCGTGACAATGTTATTTCCTGACATATTTCTCTCATTCCTCAACATTCATATATCGTGTCATGCACGTACGTCGATTTCTCTGACTCCTCACGTGACCGACATTTAACATTTAATTGATTAAATACTGCCACGTTTTCATCTGTCTTCTTATTTTTGTAGTTCCATTTACGTATGTTACATACATTTTCTTTATTCATTCTTACCATGTGTCCAAACCATCCTTAAAATTGTGTCATTATTTTGTTCATAACATTTTCATTCACACTCCGTTCACTTCTTATATTTGCATTTGATACTCTTTCTATTACCGTTTACATATACAATCCTTTAACATTATTTCTTCATTCATTCTTTCCATGCGTCCAAACCATCTTAACGAACATTCTATTGTTTTGTTAAGAGCGCTTTTGTTTGTTAAAAACAGTGTTTTAATTCATAAAAAAATCGTAATTTTTTTTATCTATTTTCGCTATTAATGAGAAGTGTAAAATCGACAACCAACTAGTCTGCCCATCTATATAAAGCGCGAGAGTGTAATCGTGTTATTGTTCAAAACACAAAGAGGGAGTGTGTCTTCTAATTCGGCGAGCGCGTTCAATTTAAATATTACATTTCCCACGAATTTCCCGAAATAACTAATCTATCACAGCCAACTCTGAGATTTTTTGACGCCTGAGACCGGCGGTGTACGTCACAAAGTTTAACAGCCATTGTTTGATTTTAAAAATTAGTTCCTACCCACAACTCTCCCGAGAGGCGACCCCACTCACTCACAAATATTCACCATTCCATTATTTAAATTTAGAAAATTGTGTTCTTTTTTTTTACTTACAAATTCAAACTTGTTAAAGAGTAATGTTTACATTCTGTCTTAATTAAAAATATATATTTTGTATTCAAATAATTGGGTAGATTTTCAACGGTTGGATGCAAAATGTATTTTGGGATCTTGGGAAAACCCGTGTAGCTCGTCTTTCAGGACTGGCGTTTCGGAGATCGTTGCAGTCTCCATCTTCATGGTGGTTATTACATAACTTATTAAAAGGTTATTATTACATAACCACGTTGGGAAAACCGAGGAATAAAAACCGATGGTACACGCTTGACTCATCTCCGCTTTGCAGACTACATCGTACTTCTTAGCAACGACTTGACGCTTCCTTGAGGTTTGGGTTGGAAATGAACCACAGCAAAACCAAAATCATGAGTCCGTCCAACAGAAATATAAAAATTTATGACAAAATAATCGAAACTGTTGAAGAGTACATCTACCTCGGACATAAGTTAAAAATGGGAAAAGAAAACCAGGTGGCAGAAATACCCAGAAGAATTGGACTTGGTAGGGCAGCCTTCGGAAAGCTCAGTCATATAATGAGAAACAAGGATATCCCCATTAATTTAAAAAGGAAAACCTACGAAGCATGCATCTTGCCTGTGATGACATATGGTTTGGAAACAATGTCCCTGACCATAAATACTGTCCACAAATTGAAATGCGCGCAACGATCCATGGAGCGGCAAATGTTGGGCATAAGTCTGAGTGATAGAATTACAAATACAGAAATCAGACGCCGAACAAAAGTCGCCGATATCATGGATCGGATCGCAAAATTGAAATGGCAATGGGCAGGACACGTAGCCAGACAGCCAAGTTCAAGATGGACTCCCAAAGTTTTAAAATGGAGGCCATGGGAAAACAAAAGGCGTGTCGGTCGGCCATAGAAGAGATGGGCGACCATATTGTTGTGGTCGCCGGGAAAAAATGGATTGAAGCGGCACAGGATAGAGAAAAATGGAGACAGATGGAAGAGGCCTACATCCAGCAGTGGAGGGAAGGCTAGGAAGAAGAACCACCCTGAAGATGGAGACTGCAACGATCTCCAAAACGTCGGTCCAGAAAGACGAGCTACACGGATATTACCAAGATCCCAAAATACATATATTATGTATCAATATGTTCACATTTTAATAAGTTTACTAAAAAAAAAACTACGATTACTAGGTACCTACTGCTTTTGTAAACTGCCCGGTTTTTTTTCATCATCAAATATTTACAGTTAAAATTAATTATTTATTATTATTTTTGCAATTTGCAGTAAAAATAATTTAAGCTCTCGAAATTTTTTAAATAATAACTTTTTTAATTTCTAGAAGAAAATACTTTAAATATGCAAAATTATCACACCTCAAGCATACATAGATAATTTGATACGAATCATGTGAGCAATCCTTCACAATCATATTTTTCAAACGAAAAATCAGTACAATAAATTCTACAGGGGGTATCACAGAGAACGCTTTTTTTCATGTTTCAATCTACAAGTTTGTTTAATTTAGGTTAATGTGGTAAATAAATGTTTTTGGGTCGTTACTGTAAAAACCCGTTGAATCAATATTATACAAAAAAAATATGGTAATAAAAATTACCAAAACGACAATCTTACTATTTACTATAATAAATATACAATGAATTTTACAACAAATCCAGTACACGTTCACTGGTTAGATACGTATCTCTGCCTATTGTAACAACAATATCTGATTATTCAACAGATTCTAAATGTTAATTGAAATTACTTGGTAGAAGTTCAGTGTAAATAATGAAAAAAATCCATTATAATATATATTTAGCTTAATTCCGATTGATTTTACTGATTCGACCGGTTTCGGCAGCTCATTGTGGAACCAAAAGATGGCAGCGAGCTGATGAAGGCATAAATTCAAGTGGAATTGAACTGAACACATCTTCTTCTACTTCTTGCCCTGCTATACATCCGTGGGCCACGAGGATTCTTCTCCACCTGACTCTATCGCGCGCCTGATGCCTAACACCATTCCAAACGAGTCCTGCCGCCTTAACCTCGTCCTGCAGGCTGCTGCTCTACGTATGTTTCGCTTCCTCTTTCTACCCACAAGAGCGATGCAGGCCTGGTTCCATCTCAAAGTGTGATCGATCCATAGCCATTTGCGCCTAGCGACTTGTTCAAAACTATATATATGTTATAAAGGATTTTGTATTTATATATAATTATTTTCATTATTTAAATTCTAAATGCGTAAACTCCGTCCATCCTGCTTCCTCTTGATCTACCAAACAACAAACATTTTGTATTTTATATTTATTGTGTTTGAATTCCCGTTCGCCGTGATACACCCTGTATGTGAGTAGAGTGTCGATATTTCACTTGACCTTGCTGCCATGGAAGAAGCGGCGGAAGCGGTCCTTGAGAGCGAAGCAGCCCATCTCGAGGTGGTGGAAGCCCCCGCTGAGCGGGCTTAGCAGCACGAAAAGCGCGCACCAGGCGAGGGCCGCGAGGCGCGCGGGGGCGCACAGCACCAGCAGAGTGGGTGTGCCGATCACCAGCAGCGTCCAGAAGACCAGCCCCGCCACCAGCTCCGCGCGCCCCTGGTGCTCCAGCCGGTTGGACGCGTCCACGAACCGCCCTGCACCACATAAATTATTATAACTAACTAGCCATCATTGGACACCATGGACCGCAGAGAGCGACCGAAACCACGGTGGAAGGATGATCTGAACCGACACGTCGGCATAACCTGGATGCAGTGTGCAAGACACAGAGTGGCGTGGAAGTGAATGAAAGAGGCCTTTGTCCTGGAGTGAAAGGGAATAGGCCGTAGAAGAAGAAGAACTAACTATCACGCCATCTCCCCTAAGGAGTAGGCAGCAAGAATGGCCCACCACACTGTTCATTCCAGGCATATCTCGGGCAGCTCTCGCTTCCTCAACATGCATGCACGTCGATTTCTCCGACTCCTCACGTGACAGATATTTAATATTTGATTGGTTTGTGTCAGGCTTTCATAGATCTTCCTCTTCGAGATATCTAAGGTGAGAATATTTTAAGATGGAATAGACAGAGGAGGGACTGGTATGGTCATGTCCAAAGAATGGACACCATCAGACTCCCCTTCCTATATTGCACTCATCCAATCATCCTCGCGGGACTACTTCCTCGTGGAAGACCTCCTAAAAAATAAAAGAACAGCTGGGAATCCAGCTCACAGGAGGAGCAACTCTCTGTAGAACAGACCACATAGGTCCACAACAATAAAGTAGAAGAAGATATTACATATTATAGATTACACATTTTTTATTAGATAGACATTTCTTATGAAATCCACCTCAAAGGAGGAGCAACTTTTATTTAATTAGAATTGTAGGAAAATGGAAACATATCAAGTATTGGACTTTAAGAAAATTTACGTTGTTTATAATATTTCTTTTATGTTTTTGTTTTTTAATGTATAACATGATTATTTCCTGTAAAATTTCAACACCTTTTTTTTAACATGTTTTCATTTAGGTGGTTGACGAATTTCGGAAAGTTTTATCAAAAATGGGACGTCTAATAAGGATGTATTCTTAAATTAAAGCTACGCCTTATTTTACCTATATAAAATGATATCTATATAAAGCAATCATTACATGTCGGTTTATAAATTATCGAATGAATCAATGGGGGTAATATTTCATATGATTTTCATTAAATAAATTATGATGAAAATAAAAAGATAATGAAAAGAATAGGGTGAGGCAGTGAAAGGAAAATTAGAGTTATTTTGTCAATATTTATAAATGACTTGTTGTTACCGTGTTTATTGAAATTTTTGAGCTGTTCTTCTTTGCTCCTCCACCTATCGTTGAGCCACTCCCCCAGAGAAGGCTCGTCGTATGGCAAGGACATGGCCGGGTAGCTGCAACGGAAAGTATCAACAAATATTACAGATGTATAGTATTCAATACTATAGCGAATATTTGGGGTTAGTAAAATAAGAAAGGTTGCGTAAATCATTAATAATTCAAAATAAAATTCACTTCATCACAAATTATTCAAACTTATAGCAAACGTATATCTGAAAATTTGACGTTATTTTTAATACAAAAGTGATGGTTACGAAAAGAATTCACGTAATGTATATTATACAATTTATAATTTTTGTAATCTCATAGGCAAACGGAAACAATATATCTACCCGTATACAAATGGAATAGGTCTATCTACTCATAGGCAAACGGAAACAATCTATCTACTCGTAGACAAACGGAAACAATATATCTATCTACTCGTAGACAAGCGGAAACAATCTTTCTACTCGTAGACAAACGGAAACAATCTATCTACTCGTAGACAAACGGAAACAATATATCTACTCGTAGACAAATGTAGATAATACATCTACTCGTAGACAAACGGAAACAATCTATCTACTCGTAGACAAACGGAAACAGTCTATCCACTCATAGGACGGAAACAATATATCTACTCGTAGACAAACGAAAACAGTATATCTATTCGTAGACAAATGGAAACAATCTATCTACTCGTAGACAAACGAAAATAATCTACCTACTCGTAGACAAACGGAAACAATCTATGGTAGCGGGTTGGTGGTGGTACTAACCGCTTGATGGAGAAGTGCACCTCGGGCGGGAAGCGGCCAAACAGCATGTCCCGGAGGCAGCAGCCGCCCTGGCCCCCGTAGGCCACCGTGACGTCATACACGGCCGCTAGCCCGGGCCCCATGGCGCGCGTCAGGTGGGAGAAGCCCCGCACGCGCGGGTGCAGCACGTGCCGGTACAGCTGGTGGGTGGACATCTTTATATAATACTAGCTGACCCATAATTTATAAAGTTAATTAGAGCTCGATTAGTAACAAAAATATGCCTATAACCACCACCGTATTCCACTTAATCAATTCTATAAGTTTCCCGAGGATCTGTTCAGGAATATCCGAGGAAATGGTCTTCACACAAACCACAGATTGAGTTTTATTTATATGTAGATTGTATGTACATTTCTTGGCCTTTACTTTACCAGAAATTAATTTAGAAGAGTAATCGAAATGCCTGGTGGATACGACTATAGGATATACGTGGATAGTCGTATCCACCAGGTTAAACTTGTCTTCAACAAAAAATCTAAAATATTCGAGTCCAACAACATAGACCAAAACCTCCGAAAACAACTTATAAAAACATTGGTGTGGAATGTTTTACTGTACGGCTGCGAGACTTGGTGCCTGGGTGAAAGAGAACGCAAAAGGATGGAAGCATTTGAGATGTGGACCTACCGACAAATTGCTCGTATTTTGTGGAGGGACCACGTTACAAAAGAGGAGGTTCTCAGCAGAGTTGAAGAGAATAGGCACACGTTGAACACCATAGCGGAGAGGCGCGTGAGATGGATTGGACATGTGTTGCGACACGAATGTTTCCTGCATGATGTGTTGGGGGGAATGATCGAGCGATCGATTGGCAGAGGACGACCTCGCCAGGAGTACCTAGACCAGATTTGCAGAGATATGGGCTGCACCTCTTATGCGGAGTTGAAGAGAGTTGTCAAGGACCGAGCGGAGTGGAAGAGGAGAACCGTCGCCTTGCTGCAGATCAATCATTAGATTGAGACCGGAGAAGAAGAATCGAAATGGCATCTCTGGCCTCGCAGAGAGTAGGTACACTGTTCTAACCTGTCATGTCTTTCTAGATTTCCTATATTCGTAAATCAAACACACATATCATTTAATTTAAAAATGTTGAATATCAGCTTAGGTATTGTATTTCACTCTGATCTCGGTTTTATTAAGATGGGGAGGGCACGACATAGGAACTAGACATCGGAATGGGATTTTGCAGAATCGCTGTACCTCCTAAGAGTCGTCCATTGTCGAAGTGTGAAAGCGCAATAGTCAGTCAATTTTTAGAAAAATGTCTTTTAACTTTTCACCGCTGTTCATATATTAGAAATTTAGCCACTAGTTTTAATAGCTAGGTGGCTGAGCGGATAACTTGTATTTTCTATTTGCTTTCCAAATCCCGCGTCAAGCGTTTATTTTTTAACATTTTTATTCAATATATATTAATAACGGTAAAAAAAATCTAGAATTTGGCTATATACTCGTATTGCGCTTTTTTACTTTGACTATGAATGACTATTTTTTTATTGTATACAACAGGTCTTTAGAACCCAATTACTGTATACATTTTACAAAAATAACACAGACATACATGTTAAAATAATACACATATATCAGCGATTGTGGTATGCACCTATAGTATCCTTAAAGGACGCATAGGTCATTTGGAGAATGTCCACATCGACTGACACCTCATTTAAGAGCACCATAGCCTGGGACATTGTATGCTGCGCCATGACATTTGTTCTGCTATGCGGTATGCACAACAGATCGTGTCTTCTAGCGCGAGCATACCTGTCCAGTGCATTGAAGCCATAACACTCCAAGGGGTATGGTATATATACTTAGAGGGGGTACTACAATCCTACAAAATCTAATCCCGAAGTCAATTCCCTACGTCATGCCTTCCTCTTGTAAGTGTATCTAGTTTTAATCGATTTCTTATAATAATTCTTTGGGGAAACGGCGTGATGATTAGTAAGTTAGTTTCTTATAATAAAAACAAAATTATTGTGAAAAAAATGGCTCTTGAAATAAATCAAAGCTGTTTTGACTAACATGTTAGCCAATCACTGCTCTAATAGATATCATTTCTACCGCAACTACTTTCATCCTTATTTTGCTAGTCTCACGTGGATCGGTCCAGTTCAAAATAAATATGTATTATAGATATTATTATATAGGATGGAGGTGTCGTCTTACGGGCAGGTTGTTTTTCTTGGCAAACTCGTCGCTGGCCTTGATGGTGGAATCGCTGAGGTCCGTTCCCTCGGGGAAGATGAGCAGCTGGTAGCGGCAGGCCAGCCGCTCCAGGTACTGTGCCACGGCCAGCATCTCCTTCTCGTCCCGCTCCCAGTTGCGCTTGATGTAGATGAAGCAGTTCAACTGCATCACCCAACCTGCAAGCCAGATGTCGGTTCCGTTTACTTTTCATTTAAACAAATTCTTTTTATAAAAAACAACAACTTCTTTTTATAGACACGTTTCAGATGTTTCCCATTCTTTTTCTGTTTAATTTTTCTATTATTTATACATCTAAACAAAGTTAAAATTGAAAATTAATATATAAAAAAGAGCAAGGAATTAAGAGAAGAAGACATTTTGACAATTGATAGTGTAATTCTAAAATAACTATATATTTAACTAATATAATCTTATACATGTAGTCCCTACTGCTGACATCAAAGCATCATTCTTTTTTTCTATAATAATTTTTGGGTTTTTTGTAAACTTATAAAATGAGGCTAAAAATCGAGTTTTAAACCTTTTTTATCTTGTTTAAAAAATATCCTACTCAAGTCCATAATAATTGTAAACTTTGTCAATAAACTGTATGTCATCATGTATTCTATATTCGTCATCACTTCGCGTTGTTGATTCACATTAAAATTTCTACACTGAGGAAGGGCATCTGTGTCCCGAAACATGTGAAAAGTGCAAAAAATTGTTGTGAAATACAATGTTTTTAAAAAGTTATTCAAATATATATCATTGCGCCGTCTCCGACAGCAAACAGGTTTATATAATTATAATACTATCACATATTTCTAGTTATCACTTTCGCCAGAATCAATAATTTATTATATTCAAATACAAAACGACCAACCGTGTTTTTAGTGATTATTCGAATGCAACAGATCATTATTTAAAAAAATGTGTTAAACAATTCTACCATATCAATAAAGTAATAATGTTTGTACAATCCCCGATGCGAGCTTCTTCTTCTTTGTATCAATGGCAAGAAAACTTTATATATATCATAGAATTGGCAAAAAAATGGCCTATTTTTCCTCTTTCTCTTGGCATTTATAGTTTTAATATAATAACACCTAAAGGCACCTTCCTTGACTCCAATGTGAGCTTATAATTATGGATAATGCTACAATCAAACTCTGTATAGCGGGCTTGGAGATGTTGAATCTATGGTAGACACGCTCGTGTTCATTTTTATCAGCACACGGGATTTGCTTAGTTTCTAATTGGAAATTTACGATTCTATTTTATTTTTACCTGGTCCCGGCACGTGTCTGATCTCATCCTTCAGGACATACTTCAGCCTGAGCTTCTGATTGAAAGCGGCTAGCACGTTCCAGGGGCTCTTCTTCTCCGCGACCTTGACCTTCCCGTTGCACGCGGCCTTGTTGATGTTGTAGCCGCCGTTCTGGTACGAGAGCCCCCCGTTGTGTATGGAGTCGTAGGTGCTCTTGGGCGCCTCCTGGCCGGGGGCGCGCGCCCTCCTGGTGGCGTGGAACATGCACAGCCACACGTAGTTCCAGTCCACGCGCGTCCGGTGGTTCATGATTATCAGTGCCGTCTCTCCGGGGTCTACATAATCTCCATGAACGTAAATTTTGGTTCCGAACAGAAGTTGCAGCAAGCCCTAAAATCAATGAACACTTAAAAATACTAAAACTATTCCCAACAATGACAGACTAATTGGAAAGTGTTTTGTTTTTTTCAATGTTTTTTGAAAATCTGTAATGATCTGCAGAGATCTGCAATGTAGAAGATGTCGTGCGATGGGAAGACTGAGAAGACGCTACTGGAGAGATCATGTGGAAAGAGCATGTTCTGAAAGAGTGATCAATATAGCCGCAAATAAAGTACCAACAGGAAATCGACCGGCAGGAAGACCACCTAAAAGATGGCGAGACAGTTGGACATCTGTATCCCAGGAACAGGCTCCGAGAAATAACAGGACACAGTCCTAAATAAAGCAGAAGAAGAAGAATATTTTTCAGCCTTCTTCCCGCTAATGCTGGATATAGGCCTCTTCAATTTTTTCCCTTCTGCATCCAGATCCCAGCTTTTCGGGCAATGTCAATACGTTTCAGAAAATGATATAAATATAAACACTCAACACAAATGTTTCATTCAAGAATTTGTTTCATTCAAGAATTTGTTTCATTCTTCCAATATATATTGTCTACATGGTCCCTAAAGTAAAATGATTTTTTAAAATGAAAATTTTTGGTGCCAAGCTGGAAGATGGGACTTCATTAAAAATTAACCTTGAGCTAGAAATACTGATTAACTAGGAAACATTAGTGAGGTTCTATAAGCTTCAGCGCCTACGGTGGGCAGGCCATGTAGAAAGAAAGCCAGAGTACAGATCACAGAAGGTAATGTCCAGATGGGTGCCACGCACAAAAGAGACCAAGATGTAGATCAAAATACAAATGGGCGGATTGTACGGGAGAGAACTGGAAGAATCTAGAAAGACCTGGAGAATTGAGAGGGATGATCAAGCACATGAACCAGTGAATAAATGTTGTGGAGGGGGCCAAATTCCAAACCTGGATGTAGCACCGAGAATAAAAAGAATTAAAGTTCCACAATTCCATGATTTGGTTGTATGATGTTAAGTTGGGTTAGAATTTAGTTTATCTAAGGTTAGGCCTATTAAACATATGGTACAAATGTTGACTTACCGTTGGATAAAGTTCCCAAAATGCAAATATTTTATCGGTGATGCTTCTGAAGGCATTGTTACTAATAAACAGCAGCGGCAGCAGGGGGCAGTAGAGTAACATAAACCCTGGAAGAGAGACAGTACATCATAATATTATTTAAATTGGTAAAAACCCAGATGACATAAAAAAGAAAACAATAATATTTTGAATACAAGAGAGTGCGAGTGGAATTCTTCGATTCTCTCCGAAAGTAATTCGAAGTGCGCTCGATGAGCATGCTCGAAAACGTTCTGGGTTATTTTTAATTTTGTTCTATGACAGTAGTTTAGAAAACAATAGGAGAACAATTTGGTATTGTTAATATTGATTTTTTTAATGTGTGTGAAAACAAACCATTTACATTAAAATTTAAAATTCATCACTAATTACGATTGTACAGTGAACCAAGGTAAAGGGGTAGAAAATCTTGACTTCCGGGAATATTTCACGGGTTGCAACTAGTTAACCATTAGTATGCAAAGATACATAATATGTCAAAACGGGTTAAATTTTACCAACAAAATGACACGAAAAACTAATAATTAATATTTTTAAATGAAATTTCTTGGTAGAAGTTCATTTTAAATAATGAAAACAAAAAAATGTATACATTTCTTTATTATAAAATTGATACAACATTTCATTATATTTAGTGCGCTTCCACTTGTGTTTATCGTCGACCGATTTCGGCAACTTGCTGCCATCTTCTGGGACCAGAAGAGAGAATGAGACCAGAAGATGGCAGCAAGCTGCCGAAACCGGTCGCCGATACACACAACTGAAAGCACACTAAATATATAATAATAAAGAAATTTTGTGTGTATATTTTTTTGTTTTCATTAGCGATAAAACTAGACTAGTATTCTTTACGGTATAACAATAATATAACAATAATGTCATAATAATGTAATCAGATATATCAATAATGTAGCAATAATGTAATAATAATGTTAACAATAATGTAATCAGATATTTAAGAATTGATTACGAATGGAGTTAATATTGTAAACTTTATACTTATTTGTGAATATTTGATAATAATAAAATGAAGTGCATTATTATAATTATAAACTTACCAAATAATACACTAAAGTACCACAAGCTACAAAATAAAATCCCCTTGCACACGTCCAGCGCTCCCATCTTTAACAGTCTACTGGAAAATCATTCCCCCGACAGCCAAAATAACTCGGGCGAAAAAACTGCAACAAAGATTTGGACAAAATGTAATTGTTAAAAGATCTGCTCAGTTCCGAACTGTATAATGTTGCCTCGCATCTAGCGGAGAGACACTGAAAATCATTATACAATTTTCCACTAACGTAATACGGGATAACCGGGGAAGCCATTCAGTAGAGAATGCGACGCGGAATCGGGGTATTAGCTCCAGACTAAGGAAGCAATTCTTATTAATGTTCCGCTCGTGGGGTTTCCTATCTGAATAGCGCACATGAAAGGTTAATTGAAGGCTGGTTATTACAAAGGTGCCAAGTGGTTTAAAAATAAAGCAGAGAAAAAAGCAAAATCTGTTTTTGTACCATATGTCATGTATAATGGCATCTTTAGGGTGACGTTTGAACTACATTTAATTATTCAATCACTTGCACCTTCGCACAATTATTGGCCTTTATGTTTAACAGCAATTGGGAACGAAAACTCATTTTTGTCATTATTGATACTTGGCACTTGTAACATCCAGCCCTCACTAATTGTCCTATGTCAAAATATTTCATTTCCAATTTTTTAAAATTCTACATTCTACACGTATATGAAAAGCCATAAGTGGTAAAACTTTGCAAACTTCTGTAGGTCCTTTATGAAAAATAAAATATTCTTTATTCGATTCGATAACATAAATAAATAAAAATTAATCAAATGATCTAGACACCAGATAAAAAGGGCATATTGTATCATTTCCCGAGATAAGTGTTGTTTGTTTTCAGTATGAATTACTCAAATTTGGTATTCATTTAAAATCATTATTTCGTTACAATTGGGTTAGAAGTATATCGAATTTGGTGGTGTCTAGGAGATAGAATGCTTGGCTTCTGATCCAGGGGACTTGAGTCCAAGCTGGACACGACCAGATTCCTTCTTCATAATAATGAGCTTTTTTCTACTCATATTGGAGATTGTATTATATTATAAATTCTAATACCATTTTTTCCTTTATTGGTTTCAAATAATATGATCCTTACTGGCGATTATCTCAAGGATACTACAAACGTGTTTTAAATGTTTTATTTGTAAAATCCCATAACTACACACCCGAATGGTATGACCGGTATGACTATGGGGAGAACACCATTGATTTAAATCCACTGTGTAAATCTTTTTTAAAATAATAAACATAATAATTTTGAATAAAAAAAATACATTCAAACCTCAATTTTCAATCTAATTCAATAAATCGTAATACATCACAGGAACTGTGAATGTATTTAAAAATAATATTTATATTATTATTGAGGAGTCAGAGAAATCGACGTGCGTGCATGACACGATGTATGAATGTTGAGGAATCGAGAGAAATATGTCGGGAAAGAAAAGTATGGCAGTCCATTCTTTCTGCCTACCCCTTCGGGGAGACGGCGTGGTGGTTAATTAATTAGTTTTTTTTTTTATATTAAATCAACTTAATTAAACCTGTGATAACTATCTATAATATTAGAGATTAAATAAATTCTGTACGTGAAATCCTAGCAAAATGTGAATTTGAAAATATCGACAAAAACATAGCATACAGGTAGGTGATACTATTTCCGTTTCATCTCCGAGTAAGGGCGAATTGGAAGTAGGCCACCGCTCTAGATTCTGGTTATTAGCCCTGCAATGTACTCCGCTAAGGTAACACATACATAGGTACATGTCTACACCAATATACAGGTACACAGAATTGCACGGGCAAGCGCATACACAAAGCAAACACCTCTGAATTAAACTACTCATCAGTATGTAAACCTAAGAAAGAAATCAACATAATCATCGTCTTAAATTAAGAGTAAATATTTTTCTAGAGAACTATACACTATATAACAATGAACAAAATCAATATTTTATAATACTTATGCGTAGCTACTTTCAAAATTATAATTATTTATTCGCAATTTCATTCACTTTAGTCTTTTGTCGAACGAACGTATTTTTTTGTTTTTCAATAATCAAACACAATATTCTCATTAAAAATACTACTTTAATAATTTCACATATTAGAATCAAGTTCGAAAAAAACGCGTCAATTTTTTTAAAGCAAGTTACAGTATTTGTCATAATATTTTAATATACCGCTTTATACACTTTTCCGTTAGATTTTCATTATAACAAATTGTTATTACTGAGATTCAGATGTATGTATAATAATTTTACCCAACAACCACAGATTAATACGAAAGATAAAGTAAAAAAAAATAGTATCAAAAAAGCGCTGTAATTATTTCACGGTTTTCATTTTTTTATTTATTTAACATACGTTTAAAAACCTTAATAAACTTAACATCAATCGTTTTTATGTTGAATTTATAACTGAATATTGACTTTTGCACACGCTTTAATATAACGAAGCACGTAACATTTGGTACAGCGGACTCGGAAGCAACAAGCGGCGAATTTATTAATCAGAACCAAGGGATGCGTGACTCTGGCAAAATTTGCATTCCGAAGTCAACAATAAACACAGAAGCTCTCCGCTCACGCGGCTATAAATACTCGAAAATACTCACCAGCGTTGAAACGAATGCACCGAAAACCGGGAACGCTTTGTCAAGTGTAATATTCACTTGATTCCCGGGGCCAGAGATGTCCTGGCAAAAAGGACGACATCTCTACTCACCATGGTTACTAGGTATGAATCCTGTGCGTTTGAAAATCTACGAAATAGCTTGTCTGTATTTTTCAGCAAGCGAAAATGAATCTTATCCGCTGTAAATACTAATACTAATATCCTGCGCGTTTTTGAAACACTTGAGATGTTATGGATCCAGAAGAGGTGAAAAATCAATACAGCTTCCCCGGCGGTCCAGTTCTCTCCCCTATTTTAGCTCGGTCCCAAAGCTGCGCAGCATGCGACAGCGTCATAGTACAATTTACATAAAAGCAAGTAACTCTTATTGCGAGATGTAATTTAAAAATTATTATTCATATGTTATGCAGGGTTTCGGCTAAATGCACTGTTGGCTATACGGTTTCACATATTTCGAGAAACTGCATAACCTCCCTCTTTCGTGTAAAAGAGAGGAAAATTTGAATATATCTCTTATTCGCTCCACAATGTTGCCAAAATGAATTAAATAATTTCATCGGTTCCTACTTTAAAAGTGAAGTTAAAAATTATGGGCTAGTATATCAGAGCAATATTTTAAAAATATAATAAAAATAAAAAATACATATTGATAAAAACGTCGGTTTTCATTATATTTCACGAGAGTGACATATTTTCCCTTGCTAAGGCATTATCAAATGTTAATGTCTTAGCAAAACATGCCACCCCCATAAAATATAATAAAACTTCTGTAAAACAGACTTTCTCAAGAATATATAATATTAAATTTTACATAATTGATCAAGTAAAAGTAAATATGAACTTTGTTATCTTGGTAAAAACCGTGTAGCTCGTCTTTCTGGACCGACGTTTCGGAAATCGTTGCAGTCTCCATCTTCAGGGTGACCCTGAATATGGAGGCTGCAACAATCTCCGAAACATCGGTCCAGAAAGACGAGCTACACGGATTTTACCAAGATACCAAAGTACATATTGCAAACCAACCGTGAAAATACGTGCAATTATTTAAAAATAAATATATTCTAATAGTAATGCCAAACATTATGACGGTCCATTCTACCTATTCTGCCTAGCCCTTTCGGTATGCCGGCGTGATGGTTAGTTAATTAGATAGTTGGTAATAATAACTTATAATAGAAAAAAAGGAATTTAAAAAATATAATTTTATCATTTAACGTTAGTTATTACAAACAAAAAGACAGTCATCGCAAAAATCATAACATGCATCTTTTTCCGACCCTTATGTATGAAAGTAATGCAAGGAACTGCCAAAAAAGATGAAAGAACAATAAATGCGATGGAAATGAGATCTACATATAGAGCGCATAGTCGATGTTTATATGATAGAGTGCCAAATGCATATACAAAAAATGAAGTCAATACAAACTAAAGCATTATGAACAAAATAATTAAAGGTTCACTAAGATGGTTTGGACGCATGGAATTTGATTTGACAAATTGGACACAATAAATGAAAATGTAAACAATTGGAATGAAGGGCGAAATAAAGATAAACCGAGAATGAAGTGAAGGAATCAAATCAATTAATTTTAGAATATCGAGTCGGAATAGTCGACGTGCGTGCATTACATGATGTATGAAGAAATAAATATATCGGAACAGAACCTAACATAGTGCATCTTTTCTGACGACGACGTCATTATTAAGTTAACTAATAAATTAACATATTCAATAAACCACATGTTTGTTTTTTATAAATAACTACATACCTACATTTAGATGTTTTAATTAAACAACCGTGTTATATTAGGTCCTTACATATGAAATTGGCGTTTTGCCGTACTGGCAACTTTGATCTCAAATATCTTCTCTTTAGTTAGGAATTCCAAATTCAAATTTATACAGCTATTTACTCAAGATTTGTGTTTCGAAAATTATAATTCATTTGTTTTTTCCTCAATTGTTTTTTTTCTTTGCGTCACTCAGTTTACAAAATGGAAAACTTGAAATATCGCGTTATTTACGAGTACGAGTTCCACCGTGGCACCAGTGCTGCAGAAACGGCTCGAAGGATTAATGATGTGTATGGCGACGGTGCCGCAAAAGAAAACACAGTGCGTTTTTGGTTCCAACGTTATCGTTCTGGAAATTTCGACCTGCAGAACAAGCCCCGTGGACGGCCGGAGACCAAAATTGATAATGAAGAATTGAAGGCTATTGTGGAAGCGGATCCATCGCAAACCACGTCCGAGTTAGCTGCAGGCTGCGGTGTTAGTGATAAAACTGTTTTAATCCACTTGAAGCAAATTGGGAAGGTGAAAAAGCTTGAAAGGTGGGTACCTCACGAATTGAGTGAAGCAAATCAACAAACGCGCGTTGACTGCTGCGTTGCATTACTCAACCGGCACAATAATGAAGGGATTTTGAATCGAATCATTACCTGTGATGAAAAGTGGATCCTGTATGATAATCGGAAGCGCTCATCGCAATGGCTGAACCCTGCCGAACCAGCCAAACCATGCCCCAAGCGAAAATTGACTTCAAAAAAGTTACTTGTGAGCGTTTGGTGGACTAGTGCTGGTGTCGTTCATTACAGCTTTCTTAAATCTGGCCAGACGATTACGGCAGATGTCTATTGTCAGCAACTGCAAACCATGATGGAAAAGCTAGCTGCTAAACAACCGAGGCTGGTTAATCGCTCTAGGCCACTGCTGCTTCATGATAACGTTAAACCACACACTGCACAACATAAGGCTACCAAATTAGAAGAGCTTCAATTGGAATGTCTAAGACATCCACCGTACTCTCCGGACCTTGCCCCAACAGATTACTATTTTTTTCGAAATTTGGATAACTTCTTGCAAGGGAAAAAATTCAACTCCGATGGGGCAGTCCAAACCGACTTCAAAGATTTTATTGATTCCCGTCCGAATGTTTTTTTTAGTAAAGGGATCGATGAACTACCTATGAGATGGCAAAAGTGCATAGATAGCAATGGTACATACTTTGATTAAATAAATATATTATATTTAAAAAAAATCAACTTTATGTTCCTCCCATACAAAACGCCAATTTCATATGTAAGGACCTAATATTAGTTATTGCAAGAGATTTGTTTTATCTTTATATATATAATATTATTATTTCTTACACACATCATTTTTTTAATCTTATAGGAATCCAACAGGAAAGACATTATTATTCACGTGGGTAAAAGTCTGAATCTTAAAATACGTATTTATGAATTTTAACAATATAAATAATTGACATGACGTTTAAAAATATAAACAAACAAAAAAATTACGCTGTCTTTGGTCTGGTCGAGTTCACGTGACAATAAAAATGGCAATAGACTAGCTACTAGAACCTATAGCTAAAATAATGGTATATGTATATAATGGAATATGCAGTAATTGGGTTCAAATAACCTGTTGCTTTTCAATTTTTGTATACAGAAATATGGAAACTACTAAATTAAAAAGGTCCTAGTGGCATCCCAAGAACCAGCAAAGAAATTTATAGACTTTTCTGCAAACCAATCCTAAGGATTTAAATTTAATGATAATAATAATAACTTACCACCACATTGGTTAGTGAAAATAATTTACTTTTAACAGTATATAATAAAAATAAATATTATTATTTGTTGTATTTAATATTTTTTCTCAATGAAACTGCAAATTCACCTATGACATCTCTTGCCGATTGTTATTTTGTAAAATTTTTGTTTTGGAATTATTCAAAATTTGCTCTTAAAATTGTTTTTGGTGTCTAAACGTTTCGTAAATTATGGGTAGGTACTCGGGTAGGTACCTAGTACTTATATTTAATTCAAGCTCTTTTATAAATTTCTTTTATGAATATAAAAATATTTTTGTTTTAATGATTCAACATTTATGTAAATAAATTAATAATCAGTCACAACACAAAAGTCCAGATCATCCAGCTGACAACATGTGCACCATCTAAAAGAACATTGTGTTATATTATATTTATTTTGTTATTTTATTTTATATCATTGTATTTTATATTATTTGTTTTAGATTTATTTTGTGGACATTGGAAAATCGAAGTTTGTAAATGTGTAAATGTCAGATTTGATTTTAAATGTGGTAATCTAAAGTGTTGATAATATTGTAATTTGAACTATTTGCTTACTTAGTTTTTATGATCAAATTATCAAATTGGTTGGTGGTCTAGGGGACAGAACGCTTGGCTCCTAATCCAGGGTACTTGAGTTAAAGCCTGTACACTATGATGAGCTATTTTCTGCTCATATTGAAGATTGTAAAATAAATTCTAACATCATTGATTCAAATCCTTGGAGTTTGCGTTTTTTATTTAAAAAAGGTTAAAAAAAATAACACAAAAATTATATTTAAATAAAAAAAATTAAAAAATATGTGCGTGCTTGTAATAAGGTAAAAAAAACATGTTTATTTCTTCTTCTTCTTCTTCTTCCTCAGCCTATTCCCGTCCACTCCTGGACAAAGGCCTCCTCCATTCGCTTCCATGTCACTCTGTCTTGTGCAGACTGCATCCAGTTATTCCGACATGACTGTTCAGATCATCCTTCCACCGTAGTTGCGGTGGCCCTGCACTTCTCTTTGCCATCCACGGTCTCCAAGTCAGCAGTCTTCTTGTTCATTTTTCTTCTGAGCTTCTGGCTACATGACCTGCCCATTGCCATTTTAAAGTCGCTACCCGGTGGATGATGTCAATGACCTTTGTTTTTTCTCTCACTGTATCGTTTCTGACTCTGTCTCTTAGGCTTATTCCTAACATGGCTATTTCCATGGCTATTTGGGTATATTTATCTTTGTTAAAAATTAAATACTCGTACTAGTTGATTGCACTGGTTTATTTTCACGTAAATCTAAAAACTTGTAAATAAAACTTGTTAGCAGAACTCGTAGAACATTCTCATATGGGGGGAAAGAGAAAGCGAGGCAGACCTAGAGCCATCTGGAGAAGAGCCCTGCAGGACGAGGTTAAGGCAGCAGGCCTCACTTGGAATGATGTTAGGCATCAGGCATGCAATAGAATCGGGTGGAGAAGGTTCCTTGAGGCCCTATGCACCACGGAGGTGACAGGAAAAAAAGAAAAAGTAGAACAGAACTCGTAAACACAACTCAATTTATTCCAGTCTACTTTTTGCTTAAGTTAATTTGGCGCTGCACTTCGTAAGTACGCTGTGACACATGTTGGCGCCATCTATGACAACCTTTGGAACTAATTCTGCTCTATGTTTTGCACAATCTTACTTATTCTAAGGGAAAGGGAAAAAATAAAAAAAATCAACACAATATTATGTACAAATTATTCATATTTACTGATACATTTCTTATAGTGATTTATACATTAAAATATGCAATTAATGTCCACGTGTTAGTAGATACACATATCATTAAATACATTTATCAACAGTATCTTCTACTCTTCCTATAATTGTACTTTATATCGAGGTCAACAAAAGCCGTGGGCTTCAAGAAAAGGTTAGTTTGCCCGCTCTTAAAACTGGTTAACAGAATAAAAATTAAATGCAAACCCCAACACAATCTATCACAAGACCCTAAACATTATTATTCGTTCCTTTCTTGCCGCTGGGCAGAGGTATTCTTCACCTCAGCAGCCTGCTACTCTACGCTATACACATACATATTGCCTTCCTTTTAGATAAACATCTTACAACGAAAAAATTATATATTTAAAACAATAGGTACAAACATTCTTTAGTACTTTAGTTTGTAGGTTATGAATCAATCCATTAGGTAACTTGTTTTATATATACAAACTAATATTTGTATCTATGATTTTAAATATTATATAATGGGCAGATATAAAGCAAATACCACGTCAATCGATTATAGAAAAGAAAAACACTAAACTTATATGATTCAATATCAAAAATAATTTTCTGTTTATTGTTTCTTAAACAATGGTATAAAACTTCATATTATATATAGATAAAATCATTTTTTTCTAGATGTTTTATTAAATTATATGAGAGTGATATGTTTCAAAACAAGTCAAATTCATAAAATTTAATATAATTTCTTAAGACCGGACTTTTCATCGATATTAATTAAATAATTGTTGAGGAAGCGAGAGAAATATGTCAGGAAAGAAAAGTGTGGCAGTCCATTCTTTTTCCCTACCCCTTCAGGGAGACGGCGTGATGGTTAGTTAGTTAGTTAGTTAATCAAATAAAACTTTTTTATATTTCATAAATCGTCCAATGCAAATATGTAATTATTTTTGCAGATTAACTAACTAACTAACTAACCATCACGCCATTTCTCCGGAGGGGTAGGCAGAGAGGATGGATTGCCACAATGCTCTGTCCTGGCATACCTCTCGGGCTTCCTCTACATTCATACATCGTACCATGCACGCACGTCGATTATTCCGGCTTCGAATGTGGCCGCCTTTTAGTAATTGATTAATTTGGTCATGCCATGTTTTCCTCGGTCGTCCTCGGCTTCTTTTTCCACTCACGCTGCTTGTGTAAAACTTTTTAACCATTCTTCTCTCATCCATTAGTTCCATGTGTCCAAACCATTTCAAGGATCCTTTTTTAATTTTATCCATGATGCAGTCATCTACCTTACATTTCTCTCTTATTTCATCGTTCGGTATTCTATCATACAACGTTTTCCCGCACATTCTTCTTAGTGATCTTATTTCTACGGCGTTTATCCTGCTTTCATCCTTCTTTTGCAGATTAAAGGTTAAAAATTTATTAAATGAATACATTGACAAGGCGAAACATGTCATTCCTAAAAAATACAATAAAACTTATACGAAACAGATATTTTCACTTGTATTAATTATTGAATATGAAGTTTTACATCATTATTCAAGAAACAATTAATATGAATCTGATAACATTTATAAAAAACTATTTCCAATTATGTTATTGCTTTTTTATAACAACACAAACATTGTAATACAATCAACAGATCTGGTGATAGAATTGCGACCAAAACATTCTAAGTAAACTGCTTAAAATATTCAAGACTATAACTGATTTAGAACAATATTATCAACCTTTGAATAGCCGCCATTAATAAAATGTACATAATTTGGTAAATGTTGGCTTATTATATATTTTAATCAATTTTATAAAGTATTATTCATCAAATAAATACATCTCCCCTCCGATTGGCAAAAGACTAAATGACAAATGAAAATTGTCTATGGTTTCCATTTACATAAATATTATAAAATCACTTCATGTTTGTATAGGGTTTTTCATTAAGAGCGCTCGAACTTTGAAATGAAATAAAACAACTTGTCTAAGTGATATTGCCACAATTTTTCTTAAATTTTAAAAGACATTCAATGACATTATATATGGAATATAATTTTAGCCGAATACCCTCCGTGGCTTCACTGCATGGTAAATCCTGTTGGTCAAAGGGTTTTTCAATAGAGACGCTCAAACTTTGACAGCGTATAGCGGCCATTTTGATAAAGCAATAGCTCTCAAATTTGATAAGAATACCTTTTTAGTCTTGACATTTGACCATGGAACGCTACACACTTCAACAACGCGTTGAAACTGTTAAAATTTATTATCAAAATCAGTGCTTTGTTTGCCAATTTATGGCATTCGTGGCCATTCACAATACGTCGTTTAATGCATAAATTTGAGACTCTTGTGGCTTAAACTGGATGACATGGATACCGACAATATATGATTCCAACAGGACTGTGCTACGTAGCACACAGCGCAAGCCACGATAGACATTCTGCATGAGCGATTGAAAATGGATCGTCCTTATTGAAAGACCTTGTATAATTTAATTAAAGAGGGGAGACCCAAACAAGATTTTTTTAAATATATTATAATAACCCAACAAGACTATTCATGATTTCTATTTTTTTAAGAATTAACATTTTGAGTTAATTTTTCTCGACATGCTTCAAAGGTCTTACACCTTCATCATCAGAACACCGATATAAAAATTTTAATCGCTCTCCCGATGATGAGGGTATAAAAATTTTGAATCATGTCGAGAAAAATAAACTAAAAAATAGAAAAAAAACAGTTTTTTAATTCATTAAAAAATCGTCATTTTAGAATTCCACAATGTTAACGCCTTAAGTTAATCAAAAATCTATTCAAGATTGTAAACAATTTCATATATTTTTTTTTAATATCTTGAAAAATTATTTATATCCTTTTGATTTGAGGATCAAAACTTAAAAATATAATATAATGATGGTAGAAATATAAAAAACAAGTAAATTTTTAATTCAATTCTGATAGTTGCAATAAAAATTCATGTTTTGTTTATACAGTCAACAACGTACAACTTTTAGGTTAACTTTTTAATAATATATTAATTAGATTTTATTTTATTACGCAACGTAACAAAAAATATGATTTTTTAAATAATATGCGAGTGTTACACATTACAGAAGGAAAAATATATGAGGATTTCTTAAATATCTCTTGAGTTCAGTGGCGGTACTCCCATAGAAGCCTAGAAACCCGGCTTGCGTAAGAAATTTTGAATCAAAACCTCTTCTGGCTTACAGAGGTTATTTCTCTTACGTCTGATGGGAACATTATTGGAAGGTTATTTGGTGGGTTGTTGGTTTATGCGGCGGCATGATTACTTAGATTTGGGGGTTTTGAATAAAAATTTCTTACGCAAGCCGGGCTTCTGGGCTTCTATGGGAGTACCGCCACTGCTTGAGTTTAGTATCAAATAACATGTTATATGCAATATTTAATTCAGAATGGTAAATTAATGTAAATACCAATCTATTTATCATACTGGTAACATTCAACTAATATTTATTATATATGTTTAAAATGTATGCAATCCGCTGTTAACTTGACACTTTAAAAAACAATATGGCAATGAAAATATAACGTTACAAAATGTGCATAAATATTGTTAATATTAAATAATGTAAACAAATGAAAACCTTTCCACCAAAATTACAAAACAAAATTTATGGCATATAATATTTTGTAAGTTCTAACGCTACTCTTATTCTAGCTTATTCAATAGTTTATCACTGGTTTCTTCCACTTCATGAGACATAAATGCCTTCATATATAACACATTCAAAAATCCAACAAAAAAAACTCTTTAAGAAAAAAATGTCTTCCAACTTGTTCAATAATCATAATGAATGTAAAACACGTTACAATACACATACACACGCCCTACAAATACCCATCTGCTATGTATTGTACAGCGGTAATGCAATGGTGAGGGCAGATTGTTTAAATATGGATTTATGAATGTTTAAAATACAGACAATTAATTATCTTATCAGTTAAACATATTCCATGCATCAATTTACTGATATCAAACTACAAATGGTAACATTACAAATATTATTTAGACATTTATATACAGAGGTATGTGCGATATTACAAGACCGCGTAGCAATAACGAGAATCTCATACAAGCTATATGCTTTAATTGGCCATTTGATTGACATTAAAATAAAAAACTGTAACATTTTTAAAATGCAGTAAATGTAATAATTAATATACTTTTGTATAAAGCTTTAATTTGTGGTGTGGCATTATTAAATATAACATGAATACACTTTTAATGATTTGTTTCATGAATAAATTTAAATTTTTATTATGACTTATAAATACCCTAAACCCTAGAGAGTATGTCCCCAGGGTGACGGTTGAAGAGAAATAAATTACCAAGCTGGAGAGTAAAATTGCCCAATCAAACCCAACCCAGAGCCTTCTTTAACATATTCGGAGCAGAGATTCATAGTTATGATGAGTGTTTAATACAAATTAGAAATGGTGGCAGATGAACCTGCGATGGTCAATACCAATGCTCAAGTCTTCCCAGATTACGACCTTAGTATCAGGTGACAACTGACCGTAAAATTAAAAAAAAAACTAACTAACCATCACACCGTCTCTCCGAAGGGGTAGGCAGAAGAATAGACTGCCACACTTTTCTTTCCTGACACATTTCTCTCGCTTCCTCAACATTCATACATCGTGTCATGCACGCGCGTCGATTTCTCTGACTCCTCACATGGGCGACATTCAATACTTAATTTATTTTATCGTGCCACGTTTTCCTCGGTCTTCCTCTATTTCTGGTTCCATTTACGTCGTTAACATATAATTTTTTTACCATTCTTTCTTCATTCATCTTTCCATATGTCCAAACCATCTTAATGATCCTTTCATTATTTTGTTCATAACACCATCATTCGCACCGCATTCACTTCTTGTATTTTCATTCGACACTCTATCATACACTGAGTATCCACACATTCATCTAAGAGATCTTATTTCTACTGCATTTATTCTACTTTCATCCTTATTTTGCCAGTTCCATGCTTCGCTTCCATACATAAGGGTCGGTAGAAGAACACCATTGTGCACTGTCGTTCTAGCTTTAATTTAAAAAAAATTATGACACAAGCAAAGTGATAAAAAAAAGGAGACCCCGAGTAATGGAAAGAGGCAAGGAGAAAGAAGAAGTTGCAATTTATTATTAATGTAGACAGTGGCCAATTGCAGTTTATAGCTTTTATTAAATGCTCGCCATTGTTGTGTAATAAAAAACAAGAGACATGATCAAAGTCAATAAATACTCCTTTTGCCAAGCAAAATAGTCATGACACAATCAAAATAACAATTCTTAAACAGACCATGTTCACACCTGTGATTGGCTGCACGCTTGATGTGCACATATAACATTTAACACATTCAGAAATATACATCAATTTAAACCCTTTCTGATTGTACGAGTCATAATTTTAAGTGTCTTAAAACTGGCATTGAAACATTTATTTTAATCTGAAAAGTATTACTTAATTTTTTTTAATTTAACACCGAGACGAATCATGCATTTAAAAAAGACGGAGAGAACAACTCTGCACCGTATTCGCTACAAGTTTGAAGTGACATTTAATTTTGAAATGAACATATTCCACAAACATATCTAGGCTACTCTAACACAAAGATTGAGATCAAACTTGAATTACCGGCTGCGCAACGGCGGCCGAAGTTATACAGAAACGATCTAACACATATTATGTATACTTAAGCTTTTTCTGATTCTTCACTATTACACTTAAAAATTAAATTAATTCATAAATTTTAATTCCTAAGACTTCGAGTCTTATATAATATATTTTAAAAAAATCAAATGTCCGATTTGTTCTGTTACTCTTTTCGCAGAATATGCTACATGTTTCATGCGAAATGAAATCATTTTTAAACTTACAGTTTCGCAGATGCGACATATGCGAATAAGAATGACAAAGCACACCAAAATTATTTATATGTATTTTGTAATAAGTATAATTGTTGATTTATAATAATTATTCATTATTAATACCTCTTATGCGACATCCTCGAAAAGCATACAAATTGAAGACAGAAAATTATAAGAGTCGGAAGAGTGAAAAAAATAAGTTTAAATTGCTAGAATTAGTATTTTTCACTTGAGAAACTAATCATTATTATATTTAATAAAGTAATAAAAAGATGCACAGCTCATCTGGGCAAAAGTCAATACAGTAGACGCTCTCTTAACCGGCTTCGCTTTATCCCACGACTTTAACCGGCCTCTTCTAGGAAGTCTAGGAGACAAGGATTCTACTGCAGTAGATGTAATGTACATAAAGAAATGGCGTGACTACACAAGAAGCAGCAGAAAATAACAGAATTTTTTAATCCATTGTAGGCCTACTTTTAAAAAAAAAAATTGGAGTGATGTGTGGCTTTTTCCTGTACATATTATTTACATTAATTCTTCATATAAAGCACACACTTTGTGGTTAGACATTTTAAATAATTATATAAATAAAACAACTTTGTATTTAACCACGGTAGGGTTATTATATTGATGCTAACTAGTTTCGCTTGGACCCAAGCTTCATCAGGACAGTATAGTATAGGTATAGTATAGTATAGGGCAGTAGCTTGGGTCCAAGCGAAACTAGTTAGCATCAATATAATAACCGTGGTTAAATACAAAATTGTTTTATTTATATAATTATATTATTTACAGTTTGTGAAATGTTAATTTTTAATGTGTGAGTTTCTAATACAGAATAAATGTTCTGTTTTCTTAGTGTTTTTTTAAAGTGTTTTTTAAATGTGTTTTTCATTACCTTCTCTTTTACCGGCTTTTGCGTTATCCGGTCCGGGGTCGGTCCCGTCAAGGCCGGTTAAGAGAGCGTCTACTGTATTCTGATAATTGATTCTCAATGATAGAAGGCTACAAAATTACAAAAATTTAACACATTGCATGTAGGTGTCAGTTATTTGTTTCTCAAATCAAGATACCAACTCATAAAAAATATATAAAATAAAGTAATAGTATGAATATTTGGAATGACGCAGAGAGTGCACTTAGGCTAGGATATGTACACTTAAGTGCTGTACAGGGGAAGCCATGGTCACATTTCGAAGCAGGGCGGCCGGTCTACGCAGCGACCTACAAAACATATTACTAAACCATGGCCTTCCCGAAAATGTCTTGCTTAAAAAAACGTAAAATGAAACGAGCGAGTGAAACGTGTAACGTAACATCTCTTACTAGATTCTCCACCACTTTATAAAAAGGTCTCATTTCTCATTTACATATCTATGTACATTCTGGTCTAATCTTAAAGCTTTTCTCAATAACAATTCTAACTGAGCTTAAGTGAAACTGCAATGTACAATGTTTCAGCACTTTTCACAACTCTTTATTTTCAAAGATTATTCCCAATACCACCAGCTGAATTATTCAATGCTCTCTGGTTTATACTTTGTTGGGGCTGAGGAATACATTCCTCGACAACCAGTTGTGATACATTTAAAATCTTCATTATAATTGAAGGCTGGACATTACAAAGGTGCCAAGTAGTCTGAACATAAAGCATAGAATATAAGGTGGGTGAAAATTTGGTTTCAAATACAGTTATTATATTTTGTTTTTTGGAATAATAATAACTTAAGGTATAATCAATAAGGATTAAAACCAAAAGAACACTCAAGCAAGAGAAAATACATATTATAGAAATAAGGTTGTTTTGGGTATTGTGCGAAATTTTAATGCTTTTTCGCATTAGTCTATTTTAGTCTTTAGACAGTTGGACATCTGCATCCCAGGAACAGGCTCCGAGAAATAACAGGACACAGTCCTAAATAAAGCAGAAGAAGATTTATTTTTGGTGAACTCTTTAAGGACATTCATGAAAACCTTTTTTGCTGGAAATTAAAAAAAGGTTGGAGAGGTCTATTCCATGAGCAATATTCAAGATCTATTGGCCGAAAAGCCAATTAGAGAACAAGTTGCTATCGGTCCAACTCTGAGACGGAACCCAGCCTGCATCGCTCAGGACGCACTAGACTGTTCCCCTATGGAGGGAAAGAGGAAGCGAGGCAGACCTAGAGCGACCTGGAGAAGCATGCCTCACTTGGGATGATGTTAGGCATCAGGCATGCGATAGAGTCAGGTGGAGAAGGTTCCTTGAGGCCCTATGCACCACGGAGGTGTGACAGGACAAGAAAAAGAAGATGTCATTTACAACGGGTGGCATCTTTAGTTTGAACTACACTATATATATTATTCAATCATTACGCACTTTTGCACAGTTATTGGCCTTTATGTTTAAGACCAATTGGCATCAAAAACTCATTTTTGACTCGTAGCTTTTTAATGTCCAGCCTTCAATTGTCCTCAACAATAGGTTGAAGTAAACGTGAGATAAAACAAGGTATAACCCAGATTGCATAAAAATTATAATGTTTGATCACAAACCGACTAATATTGCTATCGATATATCTAAAGCAAGATATTAGAATTATCAATTGTTTAAAATACTTAAAGAATAATACATATAATTTGAATAAAAGTGTAAATTTATTACTTCAAACAAATAACAAACTTAATAAAATATCAGGTTAAATAAAAATTTATAAAAATTTCATCAAAATAAATATTTTATTTCATTTCATTATTGCTTCTTGATAGGAGCTGTTATCAAGTGTGAAAGTTAGAAAAGTCTCATATTGGGTCATGTGTAAAGGGGAGAAAGACACCAACTCCTTCGGCTGATAATCATGGGTAAAATAGAGGAACGTCGGGGAGTAAGCAGAAGGCAGTTGTCCTGGCTGCGAAGTATAAAATAGTGGACAGGAATGGGAGTTGAGAACCTGTTCCAAGTGTCGTAGGACAGAGATGCTTTCGCTGCAGTGATCGCCGACGTTGGAGGGACCTGACACGGCACCAGAAGAAGATTGGTTCTTCTGGTTTCTACCGGTTTCGACAGCTCACCGAATGACTCAAAGAAAGGAATAAAATAAAATATTTTTTACTACAGAGAAATGTATATGTATACTCGTACGAGTATATGTATTATTTAAGATATCAGATGAGTCAAGAATTCAAATATTATCAAAAGCATAGATATACATCATTTCATGATGCGGAGGCTACAACTCTTTGAGCCATCAAAAGAATATTGCGTTAAAAAATACAAGGCATTCCAATAAATTTTACCTATCTTTAATCAATTTCAAAAATAAAAGGCCAACTATATAAAAAGTGTTAAAAGTACAATGTTAGCTTCCACTGGTGGTGTTGGATTTACCTTTTTCAAAAAAAGATTTAACGTAACAAAATTACACTGGGTAACAAGGAAATCTTTGAAAAGTACAAACTTTAGATAACCTTCAAAACAAACGTGTGACAGTCATAAAATATGACCATTCGACGAGATGGTAACACCACAAACATTAGTACAAATTCAAACATCACAGTGACATAATCACTGTAAAACATAAATAAAAAAATTTAGAAAAAGAAAAACATTTAAAGATTCTTCTATTTAACAAAAGTGTATTATTATAATTTTATTCAGAATACATAATATATCCAAAAATAATAATAATAAAAAGTTTACAATATAATATATAATGTAATTCATAGTAAAAAGAAACATAATTTATATACATACATACATATATAATATGGGATTTGTTATATTATACCCTTATAAAAATATGTATCAAAATCAAATAATGAAAACCATATAAGACCGTACATAAGACATAGTTTTAAAGTGGAGACATTCGAGACATTTTAACAAACTCGGAAAATATCTAAATCCAATCTTACTACGCTTCAACTCCGTTAACTTCAACTTCAACTTTATTAACTTCAAATTCAACGCCATTAATTGAAGCTAACTAACTTACATTTTCTATTCAACATGTCCATCACGTTTATTATTTCTGTTTTCTTATTAACAAACAGACATCCGTTCAACTAAACAGTGCCGTTAAATGAATCAAAATGAAAATATTTCAGCTCCGTATTCGAATCACTTTATCCATGATTTTTGATTCACAAAGACACTGTTATTGCGGAAAAATATGTCTTAAAAGATTACCTACTTGTTCACGTGTCCTTCTTTTAAATTCAACAATTCCATAAGCCTTCTTTTCTACTTGAGCATACCATGTTTTCCTCGATTCAACGTCTACACTCCACGTAAATCACCTTTAATTCCATAAGGCTCCCTACTTAATGAAAATATCTCAAAAGAACCATTCTTATTTAAATAATAAAGAGAAGGTCATCTAATGAAGAAATGTGTTTGTCTTATATCCGGCGTTATACGGGACACAATACCCGTTCAGCTCCATTCACAGTGGATGCTTAGATCCGTGATGCTAAGTAACCCTCCGGACGCAGTCGGCTCGGCACGAGCGCAAAGGGAGCCCAAAGGGGTCCCCGCGGAGGGACAGGAAGGGACCTTGCAGCCCGTGAGGCCGGCCTTACCGGAAGAAGGCCTCCAGCATCTCCACAAACAGCTTGTTCATGTGCACCTTCCCGTCCCGGTTCACCGTGGTCCAGAACTTGCGCACAATGTGATCCGCCTGCCGCAGCGCCGGCAGGATGAGTAACAGCTGCTGGAGGACGCTGGACGCGTTGTAAGGTCTGCAAATTAAATCATTTATTTCTTCAAATTCGCTATCACTTTGTGTTGTGGATTTACAATTTAATAGCTTTTTGAAAACAGTGCATTAAAAATCTTTCTTTTTTTACAATTGGGAGTTTACAAATGCGATGATTATTCATATTTTTATATAGGTAAAACAACACGCAACTTTAATTCAAGAATAAAATAGCTTTCTCCGATAATAGCTTTTCTGAATTCGCCTACCACCTTATTGAAAAATATCATTCGGTTAATAAAGATAAAGAATAATATAAGAAGAATAATAACCTTGAAATTTTAGTAATTGAAAAAGCAATTAAAAATAAAGAAGATATTATAAACAACCAAATAAGCTTAACTTCAAGTCTGATATTTAAATTTGTTTCCCTTTTCCCATAATTATAACTAAATTACAATTCACCCTACCCCAAGACTAAATTCCTCCCCCCCCCCCTCTCATCTATGAGAGTAGGCTGACTTTTCGTGCACATATCGAGAGGATTTGTGGCATTGCACGAAGGATGTTGGGGTTCATCGTCCGGACCGAAAGGGTTTTCAGGGATCCCAATGTGCTCAGAGTCCTATACAACGCATTGGTTCGGAGCAGGCTCGAAAGTGGGTCTGTGATATGGAGTCCTCACGAGGCGAGATATTCCGTTATGCTGGAGAGGGTTCAGAAAAAATTTCTGAGGTATCTCTACATGAGGGAGTATGGTAGCTATCCGTGGCTCTATCCCACGGCATTTCTTCTGGGAATGCTCGGAACCAATTCTTTACGGCTTCGAAGAGATGGACATCTAATAACCCATTTCTTCAGATTAATTAGGGGATACTTCGAGAACTCGGCCGTACTGGAGGATGTTGGGCTTTTTGTCCCCGATATATATCTCCGACAGCGACAGCACAGATTGTTTTACCTACCGGCCGCCAGAACCAATCTGCCTCTGATGACACCGGTGGGAAGAGTCTGCTGAACGCGGTCTCCTCGGAGATCGACGTCTTTCGTGAAAGTACGTTCAGGGGACAAATACTCTTGACTTTGGAAAGTATCTTGTCTTCCTAATGTCGAACCATCTTTAATGCGTTCCTGGTATTATGTTGTAATATTTTTATGATATTTTACCTGTACTTAATAGATGCCTTAAACATTTTCCTGTTTGTAATGTCTATTAATTGAATAAACTGATTTGATTTGAAATACATTTGATTTGATTTATTGTTTTCATTAAGAATATAAGTAACAATGTTTTTTCATTATACTGTTAAATAGCCTAGTAGCCTAATTATTATTATTATTATTTCTGTGTCCCTAAAACATGATTGTAAAAAGTGTAAAAATGTATTGTGAATATAATGTTTTAATAAAATAAATACAGTAGAAATGAGATCCCTTAGACAAATGTGTGGTAAATTTGTATATGATAAAGTGTCAAATGCAAACATAATATGTGAATCCAATCCGAATGAAAGCGTTATAAACAAAATAATTAAAAGAGTCAAGATAGTTTGGACACATAGAAACAATGATAAAGAAAGTATTGACTAGACTATCGTGGTAAATAAAAAGCATTTGCGGGAAGTTCTGCTGTTCTGTTTTAATTGAAAGAAGATGCAGTTGAGGTGCATAAAATGCTTGTGGAAATTTATGGCAATCATGCCCCATTGGATAAATCATGCAGAGAATGGTATAGACGCTTCAAAGCTGGTAATTTTAGAGTTGGCGACAAAGATTGCCCTAGAAGATAGAAAAATATAATACAACAACAACAAACCATCACGCCGTTTCTCCGCAGCGGTAGGCAGAGAGAATGGACCGCCACACTACTCTATCCTGGCACACCTCTCTAGCTTCCTCCACATTCATACATCGAGTCATACACGCACGTCGATTCTTCCGGCTTCTGACATGACCAACCTTTAAAATTTGGTCATGCCATGTTTTCCTTGGTCTACCTCGACTCCTTACTCCATTTACATCATTAACGTATAATTTTTTTAACCATTCTTTCTTCACCCATGCGCTCCATATGTCCGAAACAACGCAGCGAACCTTTCATAATTTTGTTCATAATACCTTCTTTCGCTCTACGTTCCTTCCTAATATCAGCATTTGAGATTCTGTCGTACATCGTTCTACCACACATACGTCTTAGGGACCTCATCTCTACCGCATTTATTCTGCTCTCATCTTTCTTCTGCCAGTTCCATGCTTCGCTCCCATACATAAGGGTTGGGACCAGAACCTCCATTGTGAACGGCCATTTTCGCTTTCATTGATAAATTTTTGGTTGAATGTTTCCAATAACTACTTTTAAAGCTCCATTCACATTGTTACCCGCACCAATCCTTCTTTCAACATCACTGTCCGTTCGGCCATCCGCTGTGAACATGCTACCTAAATACACAAAGTCCCTAACCTGTTCCAAGTTCTCTTCATTTACACTTATATTACAAACTGTCATTTGCTCTTCCCTTTCAAAAACTAACACCTTTGACTTTCTGACATTCATCATTAAATCGTTCGACTTGCATACCTCATACATTCTCGACACCAAGACTTGTAATTCGTCCGCACTATCCGCAACGAGAACAGCATCGTCCGCAGACAGTTTACAGACAGATCACTCATCTTAGCACCAGCATTTCAGTTCTTTCATACACTCTCCATATACCGATTGAACAACCATGGGGACATCACGCAGCCCTGCTTAACACCCTTCGTGATATCAAACCAGGGCGGGATGTCCCCATTTACCCTAACACTGGCAGTGCCCCCTTCATAGAGAGAAGCAACCGCCCGTATTAGTTTTGTGCTCACTCCGTATTCGAAAAATATAATAATTATTAATTTATATGAAATATTTAAAATGTTACCTTAAAATATTGAGACAATCGTTAAGTGAGGTAATGATGCTGTCCTTGAACTTCTTGAGATGTGTCTGCTCATCCAGCCGGATGTCCGAGTTGGCCAGCACCAGCGCCTTCAGCAGGTAGTACTCCTCCTTCAGGATGGCAATCCTCTCCAGCCGCGATATCACTTGCACACACTGACAGACACAACAAAATATAACATTAAAACACTTTTACATTTTGTTTTCACACTTAATTTAATTTTTAAACTATCAACCAGTTTCCCCCTTTTTTTGTCGTGCTGTGCTTTCCTTAGTCTTCAACTGCTTCTCTTTCCACTCACACTCCTTGTATACAACATTTCAACCCTTCTTCTCTCATCCATTCGTTCCATATGTACATCGTTCCATATGTACATCTCAGGGATCCTTTTTTAATTTCACTTATGATGCAATCATCTACCTTACACTTCGTAGTTCGGTATTCTACTGTTTGAAGTTTTCCTGCACATTCTTCACATTGATCTCTATCATATATTGTTTATGTCCATATACTATGTAAAGCTCCGTCCATAAACTATGTGAAACATGTTAAATAATTAATAAAAAAGATAAAGTCGGTTTTATAGAAATTTTATTATATTTTATTGAAATGACATGTTTTGCCTTTCTAAGGTATTATCAAATGTGTAATATATTTAAAAATATAAAATATCACTTGATAACGCCTTAGAAAGATATATACGTCATTTCTATAAAAAATAATACTTCTAAAAAACAGACATGTTCATTTATATTAATTTTAATAAATTAAGACAATAATTTTTTACAGTACCCTGAAACATTAAAATAGAACATACGTGGATGTAAAGTTCATGGGCTCCGGCATCTTTAGCCTCCCGCTCGTCCATCGTGAGGTCGGAGGCGAATCTCAGCCGCACACTGCTGCTGGGGGACTGGTTCAAACTCTGAAAAAATCATTATGAAATATCATAAGTTAATTGCAAGCCAGTTGGAAGAGCAATTCGGATGTTGAAAACTATCACAATGGATGTGAACTTTTAAGTATCAGCGGAGTGGTGTTCGTAAACAATATATCATACTACTGGGAAGAGTGTCGCCTTACTGACGTCAATGTATTTGTTGACCCTATCTAAAACATATTGTTTTTTTATTGTGTTTTAATTTCATTATTTGGTTTCTTTGCTGGTATCTATCTCAGGTATCTTTTTCTTCTTCTTAATGTAGGACTTGTGGCTTGTTCTTTTAGCTTCCTGCGATATCGATTCCCAGTCAATCCATATTTTTGGTGGTCTGCCCGGGGGTGGCCTACCTTGTGATTGGGGATGCAACACAATGTGAAGGATTGTATCGGACAGCCAGCGAAGCTTTTGGCGCCCATAGAGAAAAACGAATAAATAAGATGAGATGGTGCGGCAGGCGATATGCAATCTTGCGTAATACACCGTCATGGGAGAATAAATATGAAGAATTTTAAATTCAACAGTGATCATTCCAAGAACTTTAAAATAAAATAACAGCATTATTGTAAAAACATTAGACACATCATACGAGTATATATAGAAAATGATATTTTCATTAAAGACGTGCATACCTGATTTACAGACTGCATAGATCGAAAGGCAACCATGAGTGTCAACATCTCGGCCCAGGTGCTCTGAAGCAACCTCATCTGGTCGTTCAGCTGGAGATCAGTGAATCCTGGAATCAAGTAACCATTTTGAATTAATCTCTACGGGTATAAAAAAATTTAACATTAAAGAAAATTAGCATCTAAAAAATCTGTATCAACTAACTAACTAACTAACCATCACGCCGTCTCCCCGAAGGGGTAGGCAGAAAGAATGGACTGCCACACCTTTCTTTCCTGACATATTTCTCTCGCTTCCTCAACATTCATACATCGTGTCATGCACGCGCGTCGATTTCTCTGACTCCTCACATGGCCGACATTCAATATTTGATTTATTTGATCGTGCCACGTTTTCCTTGGTCTTCCTCTATTTCTGGTACCATTTACATCATAAACATATAATTTTTTTACCATTCTTTCTTCATTCATTCTTTCCATATGTCCAAACCATCTTAATGATCCTTTCATTATTTTGTTCATGACACCATCATTCGCACCGCATTCACTTCTTATATTTTCATTCGACACTCTATCATACACAGATATCCACACATTCGTCTAAGAGATCTCATTTCTACTGCATTTATTCTACTTTCATCCTTCCTTTGCCAGTTCCATGCTTCGCTTCCATACATAAGGGTCGGTAGAAGAACACCATTGTGCACTGCCATTCTAGCTTTTTGGATAGGTTTTTGTTTGCGATGACAACTTTAAGTGCACCATTCACTTTGTTGCCTGCCCCAACCCTTCTTCAATATCCCTCTCCACTCGCCCATCTCTTGTAAACATACTACCTAAATACACGAACTCAACTACTTGCTCCAAATTTTCACCATTCACGCTAATGTTGCAGACTGTCGTGGTTTCTTCCTTTTCAAAAATCATTACCTTGGACTTATTAACATTCATCATCAGATCATTTCGCATGCATTCCTCATACATACAATTCACCAGGACTTGTAGTTCATGCTCGTTGTCAGCAAGTAGGACAGCGTCATCCGCATACAAGAGACAGCTTACTGACACTCCGCTCATTTTGGCACCTACATCCAACCCTTTCAGCTCTCTCATACAATTGTCCATATACAGATTAAAAAACCACGGGGACATTACGCAACCTTGTTTGACACCTTTATTGATATCAAACCAGGCTGTAAGATCTCCATTTACTCTGACACTAGCAGTGCTTTCCGTGTATATAATCTGTATCAATGAAAACATAATTTTCTTCTTCTTATACAGTCACACCTCTATGGTGCATAGGGCCACTAGGATCCTTCTCCATCCATCTGAGATTTGTAGTCTTAATCTAGTCTTGCAGGGCTCTTCTTCACGTGGCTCTAGATCTGCGTTGCTTACTCTTTCCATCCACAGGGGACCAGTCTAGTGCGCCCTGAGCCAAACTGGTTTCTGTCTCAGGGTGTGACCGAACCACAGCCATTTGTTCTCTGATTGGCCTTTCACCTGCCATGGCCCACATAATGGCTGTAACAGACCGGATCATAAATTTAGTTAACCACTTAATGCTTTTGAACGAGCAGTGTTCGCGCGCGGCGCACGTATCGTATCGCGCCAACCCGAGCACTGCTCGCGCGTTGCCACTTCTTTGCGTTAAATAAGGTAAACTAACAATCTGAGTTCGTCTATTTTTTAAACTGGACAACTTTTAAATTATGTAAATTCTCTAAATAAATAACAAAATCACCTGATATTTTTGGTTCTATTTTTGTGAATAAAAAACCCGAGCATTAAGTGGTTAAATATACTTATTAATTTTTCTTATATTGTTCGCAGAAAGAATTATTGAAAATTGTATAAAGTTATTTAAGTTCATTTGATTTATATACTGTTCATTTATTGTATGTTAATCATAAAATATTGATTGTGCATTTGATTGTAAATATTAACATTGAAAATAAATTAGTGCAGCGGCGGACAAAGTCTCGCAGGAACCAATTTCAAAATTATTTGAAATTATGGATGAGACCGAGGGAACAGTTTGAGTATATCCGCCAGACAGAGAGCATAGCAAGCAGTAGATATAGTCAGTAGTAGGACACATAAATACAGTCCTAACCATCGTAACGGCCACAAGTGGTGGCCAATCACAGACGCTGCTCTCAGCGGCCAATCACGCTGACCACTAATCGTCGGCAATACGGTATCGCTGCTTAATACTTAAACTTTTCGGTTTCCTCGGTCAAATCACCTCTTTGCTGCACTATAACCTGAAGACTTCGGAATCCGTTACCATTTTAAAACGCATCTCTGCTTTTTACTACAACTACTGCCTACAAACGTATCAAACAACTGCCTGCAAACGTATCTCTGCTTCAATTACAAACGTATCACTACCTACCAACGCTCCGGATCCCGCAGGGACCTGCGTCCTATGAGAAGAAATTTAATACAGTCCACTACGTAACCCAGTCCGCAACAATGGCATTTAACACTGTTTGGGGGCAAACGATCTGAATATTAAGCAGAGACATCTATTAATCAGTGGCGGTACTCCCATAGAAGCCCAGAAATTTTTTCTTGCGTAAGAAATTATG